>VZRZ01008454.1:2597594-2913727 GCA_013398175.1 Climacteris rufus | reverse complement strand
GGCCGGGAGCGGCGGCGGGCGGCGGCTCGGGAGCAACAGGGCCGGCTCCGGGAGCGCCCTGGGCTGGCCCAGCTTCCAGCGCCGGGCACCCCGGCCGGCGCTTCCCCGGGCCGCACAACAAGTGTGTGTCGCGGGCGGGACGCGGCGGAGCGCTGCCCCGGGCGTGTCGGCGGCAGGGACCGCATCCCGCCGCTGCATCCCGGCTCCGTGCGCGGATTATCCAGCGCCGCGTTACACAGCTGCTGCCAGAGCCGCGCGTGGAGAGAGCGGGGATCGCGCCTGCCCGCTCGTTCCGCCTCGCACACGGCAAGCACACACACACACACACACCGCCTTCGAGCTTCCCTCTGGGAACGAGACCCTCGCTTGTTGCCTTGTCGCCAATGCCGAGGCGGGCGGGAGCGGCTGTGGCGGTGCCCAGTGCCCCAGCCGCCGCCCCGGCTCGCTCCCGGCGCTCTCCCCGCGCCCGGCAAGAAGGGGCAGAAATAACTCGTCAACCTGTGGTGCGCACTGACCACAGCCACCTGCGACTGTGGATCAGCCGGCACAGCCTCCTCAGGACTGCTGTCACCCGGTCCTTACACTAGCGGGAACAGCGCTGCTATTTCTCTGCCTAGGATCAGTAAGTATAACAGCGTTTTTAGGGTCTTTTTCTGCATGACACGTAGGTACGATTTTAAAAATAGCGTCATTTAATAGTTCGTGTTCACCTTCTCTCGTGTTATTAATAGATGTGGCTATAAACGAGGCTTCTGTTTCAAAGGGGGTGTAGGGGACAGCGTATTTTTGTGTGTGTGCTTGCATGTAGATGTTGCTTCAGTGCACCTGCAGTTGTTTTCTTGACATACCGTGTCACGGTATTTTCACTTGGGTGAGCATTTTACATGCCTGTTTCCAAATTAAATCCAGTGAGATGTTCATTGTGATTGAAACACAATTCTGCTCTAGATTAAAATGTAACGTTCCCACAGCTGATGTGTTTCTACAAATATAACAAAAGCTCTTTGTGTAGATACATTTATTCTTTAATGTTTCATGTAGATTTAAGTAGGTGTATCTATTACGTATGTGCTCAAAGACCTGAATGCAATGTGTGTTGCAGTATTTTTATTAGTGTTTATATGTGTTGGTGTTTCAGAAGCATGCATATGTTTGTGTATGAATGCAAGTGCTTATATGGGTGGGGATTTTGTATGTGTCTATATATATATGTGACATACCCACCCACATCCTTACCCACAGAGTCGTTCAAAATCTCTGTGCATGTGATGTGGGTGTGTGTGTAATGTAGAAGTGTGAATAGTGTGGGCAGGAGAAGATTTGAATGCCTTGGTAATAAATGACACAGTTTCATTTGATCGGTGTGACCTTTTAGGAAAACAATCCAATCTTTTCCCTTTTTGTTTTGTTTATTTTTGTGTGTTTGTGCATGTGCCTCAGGTTAAGTGCTTCTTCTGCATGACCATAACCAAAGGGTGACCCATCCACTCCCTTATGTCCTATGGGGACCTCAGAGCCAGTTTCTCAGTCTTCATCTCCTCCTCCTCCTCCTCCACCTCCTCCTCTTACCACTGCTGCTGATGCCCTGGGTGCTGCTCCCAGGTTTGAGACATTGTTGACAGGCTGAAGAAAGGATTTGCAAAGACCTCCTCACTGTGTGAATGAAGCGATGGCTGGAATTAACTTCAACTCCCCAAATAATGATATTTAACAGTAAGTTTGCTAGGCCAAAGCATTACCAGGAACAAAGAACGAGGAGAGACTATTTGCATTTGGTTGCAATGATGAGCTAAAACCAGCTGTGGAGAACAGGTACCCTTTGGCTTGTATTTTTTTTTTTTTTCCTGAGGAATGCAGCCTTTATAGCCTGCGAGGTAGTCATGATTCTGATCAGATACAGTTGTGATAGCTGCAGGAGATAAGTGAAAATAAAGGGGCTTGCTGGATGGAAGAACAAGGTCTCAGCTGTTCCCTGTTCAATACGAGAATTTCATCCTTTCTTATTAGCAAGTAGTTTGTGTCAAACATTCCGGAGAAGGAGAAAATGCAGATCTGTGGTTTTCCAAAACATACATTCAGTGTTACAACAATGTTGCCACGCTCGATGCCCAGGGGACTGTCCTCCAAACGCAAATGGCTTTGAACTTTCTAGCGAAAGTTAAGGTGACACTGTAAATAAAACAAAACCTTGTTGCAGTAAGAGATTAAAAAAACCCCAGAAGCAGTTGCAAAATGGAGGTTGCGATGGTGAGCGCGGACAGCTCCGGGTGCAACACCCACATGCCCTACGGCTACGCGGCCCAGGCCAGGGCCCGAGAGCGCGAGCGGCTGGCGCAGTCCAGGGCGGCCGCAGCCGCGGCCGTGGCCGCGGCCACAGCAGCGGTGGAAGGTGGGGCGGCGGGCGGAGGGGGGCCCTACCACCACTACCACCAGGAGCAGGGCCGAGGTGCGTCCTCCTCGCACGGCGGGAGCGCGTCGCGCAGCAGCCTGCCCCACCGCCAGAGTGGGAAGAGGAGGAAGAAAGGGAAAAAGAGGAGCCACCACTTGGGGAGTAGGGAGTGTGGGGCCTCCTTCCCCTGTTCTGAGCTGCTGCCGCTCAGTGGTTCTGAGGAGAGAATACTGAAGGACTTGAGTGAGGAGGAAGAGGAGGATGAAGACGAGGATGAAGACGATGAGGAAGAAGGAAAGCTCTACTACAGTGATGACTATGGGGAGGATGAGTTTTCATACTCGGACCAGCCACCCGATGATGGTGGAGGCCCTGGGGGTTACAGCTCTGTCCGCTACAGTGAGTACGAGTGTTGTGAGCGTGTGGTGATCAACGTGTCGGGACTGCGGTTTGAGACCCAGCTGAAGACGTTAGCTCAGTTCCCAGAGACACTGCTGGGTGATCCAGCCAAGCGAGGGAGATACTTTGATCCTCTCAGGAATGAATACTTCTTTGATAGGAACCGGCCCAGCTTTGATGCCATCCTGTACTACTACCAGAGCGGTGGTCGGCTGAAGAGGCCGGTCAATGTACCCTTTGACATCTTCTCTGAGGAGGTGAAGTTTTACCAGCTTGGGGAGGAGGCCATGCTCAAGTTCAGGGAGGATGAAGGTTTTGTCAAAGAGGAAGAGGAGAAAGTTTTGCCGGAGAATGAGTTTAAGAGGCAGGTCTGGCTGCTGTTTGAGTACCCGGAGAGCTCCAGTCCAGCCAGAGGCATTGCCATTGTCTCTGTCTTGGTCATCTTGATCTCCATTGTCATCTTTTGTCTGGAGACTTTACCAGAGTTCAGAGATGACAAAGAATTCGTCATGTCCCTGAGCTTAGGGAAGGGGCTTTCCAATGAGACGCTTCATCTGGCCGCTGGGGAGCACACCATCTTCAATGACCCTTTTTTCATTGTAGAGACAGTGTGCATCATTTGGTTCTCCTTTGAGTTTACAGTGCGCTGCTTTGCCTGTCCGAGCAAAGCACACTTCTTCAAGAACATCATGAACATCATAGACATTGTCTCCATCTTGCCTTACTTCATCACTCTGGGCACTGACCTGGCGCAGGAGCAGGGCAGTAATGGTCAGCAGGCCATGTCTTTTGCCATCCTGAGAATCATCCGTCTGGTCAGGGTGTTTCGCATCTTCAAGCTCTCCAGACACTCCAAGGGTTTGCAGATCCTGGGTCACACGCTCAGGGCCAGCATGAGGGAACTTGGCCTCCTCATCTTTTTTCTTTTTATCGGAGTCATTTTGTTTTCCAGTGCTGTTTACTTTGCAGAAGCTGACGAGCCTGCCACCCATTTTCAAAGCATCCCAGATGCCTTTTGGTGGGCTGTCGTGACCATGACTACAGTTGGTTATGGGGACATGAAACCCATAACTGTGGGTGGGAAAATAGTTGGGTCCCTGTGTGCCATTGCAGGAGTGTTAACCATTGCTTTACCAGTGCCAGTGATTGTCTCCAATTTTAACTATTTCTACCATAGAGAAACTGAGAACGAAGAACACACACAGATGATGCAAAATGCAGTTAGTTGCCCTTACCTCCCAACAAATTTACTGAAGAAATTTAGAAGCTCCTCTTCTTCATCCACAGAAGATAAATCAGAGTATTTGGAGATGGAAGAAGGAGTTAAAGAATCTCTTTGTGTAAAGGAGAATAAAAGTCAGGACACGGGCAATAGCAGTGAGTCAGAGAAGAAAAACTGTGTAAATTCAAATTCTGTGGAAACTGATGTGTAATTTTGAACGTTTCCAAATATGTTTATGCATTAAAGAGTGCAGTGAAAATAATGAAATATGCAAACAAGAGTCTGCAGCACACAGTAGTATGCCATTTAATGGTTAAATACAAATAAAAAGCATTGCTAAACACGTATTACATATCAAGTAAGTGGTACAACTTGAGGAAAGGATTGCTAGATCTGATACATTTTCAGACTTTATATTTTTATTAGAATGCAAGTGTTTTGCACATGAGGCTGAAAAATTTATTAAAATCAAGTCAGTTTTAAAGTGGGTGCATGAACTGTCGACATCACTAATAACAGCTCTGTGGTAAAAGTTGGCATTCAGAGGTATTTACTATGTAAGAAACAATGAAGTTTGGTAGTCATTTATCTATTTATCAGTGCTTTAATAGCAGCTACCATAAATCATTGGATACCATAGTCATTGTTTTTCAAATGGTAAATTTATTGTAAAAAGATATTCTACAGAAGATAGATCTAAATTTTTTTTTTCTTTAAATCTATAATGCTTGTTTTTAACTGGAAATTTACTTTGAAAAGGCTGTTGACCCTCCAGAAATTGTTTATTTTTATAACTCTCTTTGGAGGCATTGCAGCATTTGTTGTCTAATAACGAAAGAAATGAAGTAAGAGAATCGTTTAACCTGGTCTGACTGCAAAGGCAAAATGACTGGAATGCTTTTTTGCACTACTTTATATGCTGGAGATATATTGAAAGAGACTTCATACTGTGAATGTTTACTAATGTAATAGTTCAATGACAATCATTGGAAGAGTGAATTCTGCATCATATTTTATTGTTTCTTCTTTCTTTGTGATGCTGATGGCAAAACAGCTAACATTACATCAATTCCATACTCTTTTTAATTATGAATATCTGTGATCTGGAAAAGGATTGTGAAGTAAAATTTTCTAATCAAAATTATTTGTAATCGGTGTTTTCTACTGATGTTCTCAAGAAGTACCAACCTAATTTATATATTTTTCCTGCTTAGTTTAATGTTCAGAGTCTGTGGTTAGTACATACACTTTGCCAGAAGTGAAGGAATCCAGAGCATGGGAGGAGAAGGTAGAAGTAATAAGATACTGGGTTGTTACAGTACTGATGATTGAGGATTGCTGACTTTTAATGTGCAATTATTGGTGCTGCACTTTCCCTTGATTACAGCTTTCACCACGTATATTGGAAGCAACGTTTAAGATACAAAATAGGCATTTTGGGCTTCAAAATGAACATGTTGTGTCCCATGGAGTCCTTGTGAAAACATTCCATGGTTTCTTTTCACTGATTCTTAGGCCAGCTGTGCTTTACTATGTGTCAAAAGCTTCCATTGCCCTTGCTAGGAGATTAAGGTAGGTAAAGATTATCTGGCCTACAGTCTATTCTAGACTCCAGAGTCAAATAGCTAAGATACTGCTTCATACAACATAAATAATAGTTTCAGAACAAGTATTTTTTTCAGATTTACCATTACCAAGGGAAGGCACAATTAAACTGTAACTGTGGAACTGTCGAGATTATAAAACTTGAACCAAATTGGCATGTGCACTTTAAGGTCTGGGGCAGGCCATTATGAGAGAACAAAGGACTTACCAACACTACTTAATTACAGTAGTTTTGCAATATTCATTCAAAGCTGAGTGGGGGATTTTTGGAGGGGGGAGAACTCATTGGTGACTGGCTTATAGGGACAACAAAAGTAGTCTGAATTGGGCATCCACGACTTTACATAAAATCCATCAGATAAGCCTTGTTTGCTGTATCCAGTGGCACCAAACAGAGCTGCAGACACGGGCTTCTCTTTAATGGCTGGATTTTACCTTCATGGATTCTCTGTGAGTTTCTTTGAAAAGTTTCTCTGCTTGTCTTCTTTTGCATTGCAGAAAAATGAAAAACAAGACACACACAAAAGACTGTGTTGTGCTGAGCCCTGGTTCAAAATGTGTGTTTAACTGTCTGATTCCTAATATGAGAATGTAGAGCATGCTTCACTATATTTCTGATGTGAAGCATTAAACAAAACTCCCTTTTATTGTGGTGATATTAATTCCAACTGTGGTTTGAATGAAACGACTCAGTAATTTTATACATAGGTGTGTGCCAAAACTTAATATTAAATTGCAGTGTAGCTCACCTGAGTTAAATGTGCTAAATACTTTCTTCTGCAAGGGCAATATCAGCAGTGGGGATGAGTGTTCTATAAAATCAAGTAACAATCCGTAATTGAAAGTATTTCTCTCACAGATGGTAGTTATTGGCCTAAAGGGAAAGAGGATTCTATTCCTAAACTGACTTGCTAGTTCTTTCTGATACCAGGGACCATATAGTGCCTGGAACCGAGGAAAGGATGTAGGAGTGAAAGAAACAGTAACTAGGTAAATAAAGAACTTAGAGAAAATAAGTAGTATGTGTTTGCAGTATTGAGTGGTTGAAAGGGGAGGTGGTTCATAAGAGGTGGAATTTTAGACCTGTAAAGGAAATAAGAAAATTCTTTGAATCACTTTTAAAATACATTCACGCTGTAGACACAGAGCTCAGCATGAGGTGAGTGCTTCAGCCAGATGTTCAGCTATTCTGCTACCAGTACACAACATTTAAATTTGAAACAAGCGTGCAATGTCTGTGCTGTGCTGTTTTGAATGCAGTACCTTGCTCTCAGAAGGAAAAGGTCTGACTGTAGGGCCTTGGAGCAGTTGGCAGAGCAACACTGTGGGTGCGTCAGCACTGCACACTGCAGTGCTGTGGAGGAATATCCTCAGGTAACAGTGGAGCCTGCTCTGCCTCCTGCACTGAATAAACCTCTGCACTTTGTCATTATAAATAAGAATTACTTTGGCTCAATGCTAGGTTGTGCCATCAGTTTGGTTGACCATTCTGAATCACAGAAAGAGTTGTGCGTTCCAAAATGGAAGCAAATACCTTTACTTGAGTTTATAATTTGATTATTCAACTATCTATTGGTCCAGTCACAATACAATTTTAAAATGCCAAAGTCCTACCGCTAGCATGCCAAAACCCCCAAATCCCAAGTGCTTAACAAGAAACAGATATTTGTATTAAGTATTACTTTGGTTGAAATTGTGTGCCAGAGAAACCCTCTAATTGAGCTGTTATGGATCATAATTACTACTACTGCTTCTGTCAGACCTTTCCCAGTGATACTAACAACTCTCAGAAAAATAATTTTATTGTGACTTGGGCATTTTACATTTTAAATTATAGTGGTGAAATGCATTGCTGATGTAGCTGATGTGAATGGATTTACACTGGGGAACATTTTAGTTCTACTAATGTAGTTCAAATGATTTCACATTGACATACATTTCAGCTAAAAATAATGCAAAATGAGATATTTGAGGTTCACTTGCAGTGGTGAAAAAATTTGGAGGAGTTCCATTAGAATTCATGGAATCACAGCAGCACCAAATCTGATTTCAAATATAGTGTGATACTTAACTGTACCCTGGTGTTCATTGAAAGAATTTCCTAGGTATTTTTATTGTAATCTTGAAGTACCAAGGCCAGACTTGTAAGGAGAGAGTTTTGCCAGCTGAAGTGTTGGATTTAATGCCTGACTCCAGAGATCCATATGTTTTTTCTTTATCACATTTCTGATGTTATATTGGCTCCTTGAAAACATCAGCCTGAATGCTGAACCTTGTACCCAAAGAAGTGTTGTGTAACCCAGTTAGTGAGTACTTGGTGAAGGTTTGTGGTGTTAAGTTTTCTAGAATGATTTCACAAGAGTCTAATTCCACTTGATGGAAAGTGTAATTTGTATTTGAAGGAAAATTCATCTGCTTACATATGTTTTTGTGCGTAGAATCAACTTCTGTGGTGTTCACGTAATGCAGAATAAATTTGGGAGATGCAGGGGATGAAAAGCCCCGCTGCTATCATGATTACATCTAATTGATGACAATAGTGTTCTTGGTGTTTGAGGATACTAGTAGACATTCTTGTGGTCATAAAATTTGGGATTTGAGTGTGTTTTCCATCAGTAAAACTTTGGAATGTGAAAATGATTTTGCATAATACTGTGCAAAGAATTTGGGATCAGGCCGTAAGCTTGGATAAAGGATCTTATAGTGTAATTCCCAGCATGGAAGATTCCTGCCAAGTGTGTTTTCAGGTGTTAAGAGTCATTTGACTTGGGATTTGAAAATGCAGTGCTGAGCTGACTAAAAATATGAGGTACTTCCTCTTCATATTTGCATAAATGCAGAATAAATGCCCTATGGAAAACCAGCAAAATATGAGAAAGTCTATTCCATGGGTAGCTCATTCCTGAAAAGTCTTTCTCACACAGCACTGAAAAATGAAATGTGTCTTTCTGGTGATCCTGGACTCATAAAACTAATTCTGGATATCAATTAATTTTTAGCATAATCTTTAACCTTTATAGATAATCCTCAAATTAAATATAATCTATCCATGGTGTTTAGACCATGTTACTGGTTCCTTATTGCTTCTTACTGTCATTCCATCCAGTTACAAATACATAAATAAATATTTTTAAAATTTTAATCAATTGACAGTAAGAAATAAATGAGACAATAAGAAATAAAAACAAATATTAAAACCCCCACAATTATAATATTCAGCATATAAGTTATATATTTTTCTTATCATTAAATAAATCTCAGTGACAGAATAATATCTGCAGACATGGGGCAGGGTATGCACGTTCCTGTTGCTATAATTGAAGGACCAAATGCTTCTGATTTTGCATTGAATAAGATCTAGTTCACAGATTTATCATATTTTTGCACCTTTGTTTGAAACAAATGCTTGTTGAAAAATTGGCACTTTTGTAAAAATGAACATTCCTTCATTTCCACAGAGACCATCTAATGGAAAAACTGACTGACAGATTAATTCTGGGTTAAAGTGCACAAATGTTTTGTACCTGGCACCCGGGTCCTCTACATATTGCTGCCATGCTTTCTGTGTGTTGAGAATTCTGATGACATTAATTTTGAAGGAAAACTCATTAAAGCATTGTGTACTGAGATGGTTATTTTTAATCCTTTTCTGTACAATTATAATATGCCTTGAGACTTTTTTCCTGCAACAGGCCCTTTGGAAAATAAATACAAAAGTATATAAGAAGGAAAGAAGAGAAATCTTAAATTACATTTAAAAAATCTCATAAAATATACTAATTGAGGGGAAAATAGGTAAGTAAAATCTTCTTTTTTTTTCCCTTCACTTGTGCATTTATGATATTACCATTGAAATTGGGAGGAAATGGGTTGAAGTGATCTGCAGCTACAGAGGTGCCTCATGTGTTGTTTGTCTTCCAGGTGCTCTGACCTCGGGAGCAGCAGCAGCTGCTGCTGTGGCATCGCGTGACTGGGAGGATGCTCCTTGTGCTGGGCAGCACCAAGTGGGGTGGGACAGGGTCCTGTGAAGTTTTTAGTCTGTCTGGTAAATCCATGCTCTTACCACAAGTATCTTACCTGAGTGCAAAAATTCAATTATTTGCTTGGTAATACCATGCAACCTTTTCACACAGAGAGGTCTCAAAGACTGCAGTCTGCCAGTTCCTGAGAAACTCAGGTCTGAATTCAGAGAATGTACTCTACAATACCTGAATTCCATTCATTTCTAAAAGAATTGGGTTGTAAAATACTTCCTGACTCAAGGAGCAAGCATTTTGCTGAAGGTCAAAAGGAACACTGTGGTGGAGCAGGCTTCCCAGGTGTTGCAGTTGTTATGTTAAGGAGTGTAGGAAGTGACAGCACATATTCAGGAGAGATTTTGGTTTCTCTTTGTTTTTTATCTCTTCCTCAAATGTTCCTGGGCCATTTGTGTTCAGAGTAGTGAGGAGGATGGATAGAGTCAGTTAGGTATGTCAGAGTCATCTAATTTTAGATACGAACTCTTTTTCTGTTCTTAGTAATCAGAATAAGCCCAGTTGTTGTTTTTGTTATTATTATTATTATTATTATTATTATTTACTTAGTCCTAATACTTCTTATAAAAGCCATTTCAGTGGGACAACATACACTGAATCTTAAACTATCATCCTGGACAGGAGTGGTAGCTTTCAATTCAGAAAATCAAGTGAGAGATATTCAGTATCACTCCTGTCCTTTTAAGTTAAGTGTGCTGGCTTTGGGTCCAGTGCTCTGGCACTGAAGTCTTCCAAAGCTTCTTGTGTCAATACTAGGCAGTACTATCATTGCAGTGTAGGACAACCAAGTAGAAAGTGGTTTTCCTTGTTTGTATTTATGTTGGTACGATTTTGATGCAGAATTTTGCTGTAGAAGAGCTCCAGGGTGTTTCACTGTGTGTTTACCTTCATTGCAAGGGGAGCAACACCCCACGATATGCTTTGGAAAGAAATCCAACACATGCATGGGGAGACTGCATTCCCTTTTTTCCTCTGCCTCGTGCAACTGAAGGACACTTCTGGGTGTACGGGGCTGCTGCCCTGCACTGTGGATTCAACCACGTTCCTTGCTGCTGTGCCATTGAGATCACTGGAGGTTTGGTTTTCTGTCCTTGATGTGGATCCATCCTCTGTATGAATGAACTTTAATTTCTGCCTATTGTTGTCTCCCTGCTGTCACAGCTTTGTAATGAATTCAGGGTGTCATTCAGTGACAATTTCTCCTTGCACAGTGGAGCCTGAATAGCACAAGGAGCCTGAATGCAGAAAACTGCAGAGGACTGTTGGTATGGAATAAGGGTGTCTTTTGTTTTTCTATCCAAAAATATATTTGTACTACAAGTCACTTTCCAGAAACCGTGCTTTTCAGGTTATATACATTCTGTTTCATTAGTGGGTTTGTACTTTTAAGATGCCCCCAATTTGCCCTGAATTCCTCAGGATCTTAAGACATTGATTATTTTTCTGGTCTCAAGCATGAAGGAGGATGATCCCTCTTTGCATTCAAAATGGCAATACATTATTATAAAGCAGAAATCTTGCATATTTTCACGTTAAGAAGCTAAGGAATAGTATCTTTTCAGTTAAAGTCTTTCTTACATATTAGCTGCAGATACACATATGGAAGAAAAATAGGGTTTCATCATAGGGAAAAAATAGAAAAGGTTTTTAATTCAGTATTGAAAGTGCATCATTGTATTTTACTCTGTGCCAGATGACAAGCTCAGATAAATGTTATTTTAGGGAGAATCTATCCCACTGCAGAAAGTGCAGTAGAGGAGTTGCATAGCAATTTATACTCCAGAATTTATTTCTGTATATGTTTTTTGGGGTTTTTTTTCTGTTAGCTACTTATAAGCAGTGTTATTTATTCAGGACTCATAGATCTCAAAATTAACAACAAAAATGCTGTCAGTATCTCAGTAAATGAGAGGAACAGGGTTTAATGCTTCTGAGAATCTGCAAGAAGAAATTAATGTGTGAACATCTGCTCTAATAACTGATATGATGTTATTGTCTTCCATAGGTTAGAAGACAAAACTGCTTTCTCTGGCTAGTAAAATATTTTTTGTTACTCATAGCTTAATGGAGGATTAGCATTTTTCCTAGCTTTGAAAGATGTAAAAAAATGTGAAAAGACTCTATTAAGTAGAAATGGTACTAATTTGCTACTCTTTGACCTATTTTACAAGAAAATATTTCTAGACTTGATCAGTTCTACTGAACAACTCAATTCTTAAATGGAGTGACTGTAAAGAGATTCACTTTTGAATTAATGCAGAAAAAGTGCTTTTAAAATAATCTCATTTTTGGGCACCCAGAAATAAGGACATTTGGCCCACTACCTATTTCTGAAAATGTCTGATGGCTCGACTGAATTTTTTCTTTTGAGAACAGAGAACAAATCACATTTCAGCTTTTTTTGATTTCTCTGATTTTTCTGTAGTTTTGACTACAGCAAAAAGAAGCAGCCAGAGAACCCACACTATTTTCAAGCACGGTTTCATTTGAACTGCCACATGAAACAATACATGTGATTTAAAATTTCACTTAATAGTCAGGCACCTTACCGTTAGAGGCCTGTCTGCTTGTGACCTCTCTTCTATGCTTTAAAAGGTTCTCCTGATGCCAGGCTGGCACATAACAGGAATGGCAATTTGAGGTGGTGAAAGAAATGTGTGAGGGAGCAGCGAGGGCTGGCTCCTTCCCAGGGGCTGGGAAAGGCAGGAGCTGAGCATGGTCCCACAGCCACTCCGAGGGCAGGGACCCCACTGCTGTCCTACAGCACGAGGAGGATTCACTGGGCTTCCTGAACCCAGCAGGGCTGTGGCTGAGGGCAGCAGGACCATGGTTTGAGCTCTCTGGGCCCCGACAAAAACCTTGCATTTGCTGGTGACCAAAGACAGGATGTGTGGGTCTGTTCTTCTAAGATGCTGTTGTAGCTCAAGGTTTGTATTGCTTCATCCAAAAGAGAAAATGTACATTTTTCAGAGCCTTAAATACTGACTAATTGTTAACCTTTTTGATACCCTAGATTTTTGTCTCTTAAGCATCCCCAGGTCTTTTCTTCAGTGTTTAACTGCTGCCAATACATCTGTGATTATTTCTCCGGAGCTGTGTTACCACTTGCTTTTTTTAGACAGCTCCCTTGTAGCCCAGAACGTTTTCATGTCTTTCAAAAGCAGGCTGTTTTTCAGCTGTTGGATATATGGGTCCCAAAGATGCTATCTTTTGTTACTGGGAAGCAGGGAAATAACTAATGATGTTCTGATTTGGACTGATTTCTAGAAAGGTGTTAGAGCATGAAGTGTAGTCCTCCTTAATCTTTTAATTGAGACAATTAGTTTTCTTGCTGTCCTTGCTGCAGTGTCATTGTTGGAACTGGAGCAGATATTGGTGTTAGGTGAGCACAATCAGTCATAGCATGTGACTGAATATCTACAGATTTTTGTTTTGTATGTATTACAAAGGATCTTAGCTCTGGTACCATCATTTTATAAAGGTTGAAATGCTTGAGAAGGTGTCTAAAAATGAGACAAAAATCAATTTTTACTCCAAATCCAGTTTTTCTGTGTGTTTTGTAAATAGGAGGGAAAAAAATCCTCTAGCCTGATATGAACTAAATTAATGAAAAAATACTGGGGTGTTGCTTTCCATTTGGTCTGTTTGCCAAAGGTGGGAGGTGAGCTATGTGTTTTGTACTGAAGTTCTGAGTGTAGAATATGACTTGTTAAAATGGTGATTGGGCCTGGTTTGTCATAGTTTCAAAGAAAGACAGTGGGTTTTTAAAGTATTTATGCACATAAATAGGAAACTGCGCGTATTTGAGAAACAGAGTGTCCAGGCAGTTTTCATGGGATCATCCATGCCTGCAGACTGAAACATCCCAGAAAATTCCAGAGCTCCTGTCAGACCAAACACCAAGGCTTAAGTTCTGAGGATCACAAAGCAAAACTCCATCTCTTTCCTAGGGCTTGCTTCTTCACACAGCCCCCAAACACCCTCATCACCTCTCTAGCCCACTGGCAGTCCCAGGGAGGAACAATCATAAGCAGTGAAAACAAGAAGGGGAACGAATATCCATTCCAAATTGTGTGGAATATAAGCCTTAAATAAGAGATGCAATCAGTATATTGCAATGCTTTCCTTCATCTTTTTTCTGAACACCCAGTGTTTGGTGCAGTGCTGTGAGCATTCTCTGGACCCTTTTTCTGTGATGAGCACTTAGTTTTTGTGCCTCTCTGATGTTAATGAGTCCAAGCAGATCCAGGAACGGAGTCCAGAATGACAGAAAACTTCATAAATTCAGTGAGCAAAGTTAAGAGATTTTTGTTGTTATTTTTCAATAACTGCTGGTAAGAATGTTATGTTCATTAGAGAGGTTGACAGCTGCCTCCAAAGGCAGATTCAATATTACATCCTCTCCAGCCTTTGAATTGTTGACTCTTTACCTTCTTATTTCTAAGGACTGGTATTTCCACTGCAAAGGATTAAAAGCTTTTTCCCATTCGGAGCTGACTTTTTTTTAAGTAGGCAGCTCACGTCCTGTGAGTGCATGCTGCTGAGGCAGGGCTGGGGTGGTTTGTATGTCAGTGGTACACAGACCTGAGGAGAAGGAAGAGCTACAGCAGAAGTCCTATTTGCAGTGAATGGGAAAAGCTGCTCGGGGATGCCATTTGGAGCTCAGCAGAAGCAACTGTTCAGTTCAAAAGAGCAGTGTGCTGCTGCCTTGCTCCAGGGCTGTCTGCTCACACACTGGGCAAGGACAAACACTGAGGGGAGATTTCTTAAGCTAATACAGCTAGTAGCAGCAACTATAGTTTTTCACATTGATCATGAGTTTCAGACACTTGGGGGAAATGCTTTTAAATCCCACAATTAAGGAGAACTCAACAGGAATTTACTTTGCTTCTGCAATAACCCACAGTGTTTCAGATTGTGGAGCAGCTTTACTTTGTTCTCTCTGAAGGTTCAGAGACCTCTCTTTTTCTCCTGGATTTACAGATAGCAGTCTTGCCTGAAATCACTTGAGGTGGATAATGATCCTTTTTGACGAGATTTTATTACCCAAGTAAATACTTGTGCCAGAAGGGTTCAAAATGGTGGTGTCATCCCCACCCCATACAGGATTTCCATGCTAAAAAAGTAGAAATCTAAGACGTTATTTAACCATATAAATTATTTTGTAAATGCACAGGCATCAAGCAGGGAATCACATCCTGCAGGATGGAGATCCCTGTTTATAAAGATATGAAAATCTGCAGTATTTTGGAGAACCCTATCTTGAAAAATTAGAACCAGAGATATGCAGAAATCTTAAGTTTTTAAATTTGGCTTCATTTCTGTTCATGCCACTGACTTGAATTTTCGGCTATATAAAAGTAACTTTTGTTTTTTGGGAGAGAGAGATGGTCAGCAATGCAGAAGTTATAATGGGTATGTTAATGTGACACAGCTCAAACAGAACATGGCATAGTGTGCTGGATTTTGAGCCAGTTCTGAACAAATTTGCTCAGGACTTGGAACTGCCATGCCCAGGATACAGGGAGGGGGATTTATGTGATCACTTCACATTCCTCTTGATTTAACATAAGAGAAGAATAGAGATTTATTTTTAGAGTCCACTGCAACACCCTTCCACCCCTTCCCCTGTAGATTAACTTTAATTTTCATTTGGATTCACTTTTTATTTTCTTACTGTTGAGAATGTTGCAGACAACAAGGTTTCATACCCTAATTCTAATCCAATGACACTCAGAAGGGAAGACACTTCGCTCTACAGACAAAATTCTTCAGAATAATGTGTACAGCACAGCTCATGGGCAGATTTATTAGGGCTATGCATATACAAAGTGCCTCTAAGCAATGAAAGCTTTGGCCTGTTCAGTGAGATCTTTGAATGATAAATTGATTTTCTCAACAGCAGTCATCTGCGTGCGTTTGACGCTACCTGAATTCTGCGTTTTCTGTGGACACAAGGAGAGGAAGGAAATTGGGTGTTGCAAATCTTGAGAAATTGTGTCTAATTGCACACTGACTTATTTTGTGTTCTGGAGGGCTAATACAGTTGATATTGTAGGGTGATTGAATTTTATTGATGTGAGGCTGCTTGTTATGAAAAGGAACATCACGGTCCTGTTCCACTGCAATTTTTTGTTTTATGAAAATATTTCTGTATCTTTCATATCAGATGTGATATTATTTCCCCACCAGATGTCACGCAAACAAGCCCTAATTATGCACGTATTCAGTGTACTGGAGCGCAGGGAACCTGCTCAATGGCTGACTAATATTGCTTGCTGAATGCTGTACTTGTATAAATACAGCTTTTACTTGTTCCAAGCCACCTACACTTATTTCTGTTTGAGATTTATATAATCAGTAATATTTTACATTTTCAGTCTATACAAAGATGGTATTGTATCAAATGAAAAAAATGCTTCTTTTTAATGCAGTATTTAAGGTTCCACAGTTTCTCATCTTACTTTCTAATTCCTTTTGCTCTTGTTAAATGCAGAGTTTATTTTTAGAGTTTTATTCCCTAGAAGTGAGTGGATTTGATCTTCATTTTTAGACTTCAGTATTTACCACTGTACATTGCAATTCACTGAAAACCTCTTGGTGGTCTGGCTATCATCAACATAAAATATTAAATGGTACTGTATGTCAAATTACAAAAAAATGATTAGTGATTGAGATAATATCCAGGAGGCTCCATTCATAACCTCTCTCTCTTGTTATTACATAAGGAATAGTGTGTAATATGTACACTAATTGAAGAGGTCATAGAGCTACTTTTAAGTTTACTGGACCCAAAATAGCCATGGATGATAAAATCATGCATTTCTGCCAAGGCTCTGGTGCTCCTTGCAGCCAGCATGGCAGCTGCACCATGTACTGGTGAAGCACTGGAAAAGCTTGTCCTGAGAAGCTGTGGGTGCACCACCCCTGGAAGTGTTTAAACCCTGAGCAACCTGGTCTGGTGGGAGGTCTTGGTGCCCATGGAAGGGGGATTGAAACAAGATGTTCCTTAAGGTCCCTCCCGACCCAAACCACTCTATGATTCTCTGAGTCTATGGGAAATATTTGCAGGGGTTTTTCCATAGGTACATGGGAGTCCTGCAGAGAGGACTTCCTGAGGAGCTGCAGAACATGTTCTGCCTGTTGCTCCCAAATACACTCAGTTTTCTTGCTGCTTTCTTCTGCAGAGACTCTGGACTCATAGAAGAGGCAGTGGTGTGAGAACAGGCAACCTCCTCTTACAGGTGACTTTAAAGAATCAAGGATTTTGTTTGTCAACTCTTCCAGAAATGTGAGGCAACAATATGATTTGTCCTAAAAGGACTTGAGTACATAACTGCCAGGCATTTTCCTCAGAGGGAAGCAAGAAGGAAAGTACAGACTCTGTGAATGACAATCTAGATGTGTCATCCTCCTTTTTCTGTTAGCTAGAATTTTCTCTTCCTAATTCAAAGTGATTATTGGTTGCAATCACCCCTGTTTCTTCAGGGATGCTTCTATTTCAGTCTGTATCATCATGCATTTTTAACTGAATTGTCCTTGGTGGCTAAGAGGTGATCACTGGAGAGACATTGCTATAGGTTAAGGTTTATTCTTTTACAAAGCCTTGAACAGGGAGAACTGACAGTTCTGTTGTCAGTAACATGAACTAGTGGGATATCAGTGTTCTTAAGTATGTGTGACCTAATAAGAAAACTCAGTAACTAACCATGAAAGAGTAATTTTAGCAGAGAACAAATTACATTGGGTATATTTAGTTTCTTTTACTTTAAACCAGTGAGAATATCATTACTAATCTTTTTTTCAGGTGTCTTTTACTTAACTGCATAGCAAAAGCTGTAGTCAAAGAATATAAATAGACTCAAGAGCAATCGTAAAATGCCATCTAAAATGAATAGCTGAAACTGGACTTGGAAAATGATTGTGATATAAAAATGAATTCAGTATCCTGCTAAATGTTTCTAGCTAGAGAGCCTCTTTCCACTTTTGTTTCTAGTCAGCTTTTTCTTCTTGTTCTCATGCTATGGTACCATTATTGAGAGGACTGCAAAGAAATGCAAATACACAAGAAAGATTACATTAATGGAAAGTGAGGAAAACATCCCACAAGATTGTGGGATTTTGGTTCTTACAATATTTTTAATTTTGTGTCTTAAATACTTGGCTTAAAATGACTGACAAAATAATTCTAATTATGAAACACGGTATCAAGCTGTAGTACATTCTGATTAGTGTGATCACTCACTAATGTGTTCTGCTTGGGAAGTGATGATGCAAGATGGCTCAAATATGTAGTCCATTATTATTATGGATGGTTTCTAAATTTACTGAATTGCTTCACCCAGTGCTGCAAAATAGAAAATTATGTTCACAATAATAGTGTTTTGTACAGATGTTTATGTAGTTATAAGAATTTAAATGTTGAAATAAGTTGCAAAAGAAAAGAATACCTGTTTTTAAACAGAAAGCCAATACACATAATAGCTGTTAACACAGTTTTCTATTAGTTTAAAACATCCTAAAATGTAAAGACAAACCAGACAGCATTAAAAAAAAAAACCACTGTTTGAGATAATTCATACCTGTTTTTTTGCCTCTGCTGATGCCACTTTGCTGAACTCACAGCTGATGAGTTTCATGGACGCAGAGGGTGGTGTGTGATTCTCCCAGGCAGAAAGTTTTGATACCCTTCAGCAGAGTTGTGGGAGAAAGACAGTCCATTGGCATGTCTGTTATCAGTGGGAATGTGCTGCAAGTGTGGTTTCGTTGTGTTTGATGGCCTTGTGGGACATCATGGGAGAAGCATCTGGCCATCCTGAGTTCGCATTTGCCATCACATTAGTTAAAATTAGAGATTGCATTTTATGGCTTAGATATTGAGTTTCCTATTAATATAGGCTCACAGACAAAACACGTGTTTTATAATAAAACTTAGTTACTGAAAATGTGAGTAGTGTAAATGGAACCTGTGATTAAAGACTGTTAGATAACAATAGGTACTGGGGAAAAAATTCTGGATGGATTAAAGCAAATTACTGTTCTCCATTTTTCATGCTGGAAAACTGTCTTCTAATAATCAAGCACTAGCTTGTAAATACAGTTCTAACTTAGTAGCTGAAGTATTTATTTATTTTTATAATTGTTAGAGTAATGACCAGTTGATAATAACAAATAATCCATATTTGGTCAGTAGTTTTCAGTCAGAACTCTGGCTTATTCTTCTTTATCTCTCTGGAAAATTGGTTTCATTTAATGGAAGAAATGCTGCAGTATTTTATGCTTGATATTGAATTTGTTTGTGCATGTAAAACATATAATATTTCAAAAATAGTTTTCCATTATATTTGTATATTTCTATGCATCACAGAGATGACTTTAGTCTCTTTATATCATAACCTACACTTTAGAAGACTTTTTATTTAAAAAAACTTATCTATGCATTAATATTAATTCATGGATATTTGGAAATGTGGACCGCAGTTTGTCTTCTGACCCTTTTTTATGCTGCATATTTTTATCCAAAAAAGTATTAAGTACAATGGGAATCAACAGCTTGATTTTTACCCACTTGTAAAGTAGTGAATATCAGTGAGTAGCTTTGGGTGAAGTGCATCCTCTGAGGACTGCAGCCCTGGGCTGTGTTTCCAGTGCCAGATGCTGTGCTCTGCAGTCATTCAGGAAAAGTGTCAGCAAGCAGGTGGTGGGAGCTGGCAGCATAAGGACAAGTGACCCCAGAAGCAAGAAATTCAGACACTGTTGTGAACCTACTGCAAGGTGCTACATAGGTAGTATTGTGAAAGAAGCATGCACCAGTGATAGAAGAGCAACTCACTGTGGTCAGCCACAGAATAACCAGTGCTCTGAAATGTGGGCGAGGTAGAGAGGGTAATAATTCAAAATACTGCTAGAGAACAATGGCTCTGGGTTGTTCTTGGTTGGCTTAAGAACTACTTTAGCAAGTTTGTTTTGTGGTGGTACCTGCCTTAAATTATTGGTGAGTCTGGGTTGGGCATTACAGGCTAAATGGAAAGAAATATGGTTTCTTCAATTGAATGGTGTTGTCTTTTGGCCAGAAGTTTAAATATGACACCCTCTGCATTTACAGTAAGAAATGTTATTTTATAAGGTATAATGGCTGGACTTTATTAATCATACATACTTCATGTTCATATTGCAAACACTGTTGAGCTCTATCAGTCACTTCCCTGAGTGAGAACTTGCTGAGGACTGGTTCACATGGGGCTGGATGTTGTTGGGAAATCGTGGAGTCTTTCTTCTTCCTTTTTCCTGCACCTTTTTATGCCATTTGGTGAGTTGTTTTTCCCAAACTAAGGAAGAGCTTGTTGCTGTTCTGGTCCTGGCATGTTCCAACCAGTTGGTGAAACAGTAGTTCTTCTTTAGGTCTTTGTGTTTGAACAACTGCTAATTGGCAAGCTTATCACTGCCATAATTTCTCTGAGTGATCAGGCTAATTATGGCTTTTCAGGACACTTCAAGCTCGTGTCTGGGCAGCTTCCAGTGCTCTCAATTGCACTATGGGTTATTTAAAATGAAAATCTGCCCTGTCTGTGTTTGATATTCAAAAATGCTGTTCAGAGGGCTGCTTGGCAGTGCTGGAATCTGCACTCATGGCTTCAACCACTCTCCTCCAGCACTGCATCTTGGTGGTTTACAAGGATTCAAGGTGGCTGTGTCAGCCAGTGAAGGCAGTCGAGGAAAAATTAAACTTTAAAAGTTTCCTCCAGGTTTGAAGATCAAAGGTGTTTTGAAAGGAACTCTGGTGATTCAGCAAAACCTTTTAAATTCAGAGGAATGTTTTGAGGTTCACAGCTGTAGACTCCTACACGAGAATTTTTCTTGCCAATTCAGTGAAAGTTAAGGTGAGATCAGTTTTGTGTCCTTCCTGCTCGTGTTCAAGTTGGTAGACATAGGATGTTGAAGAGTTTCAAAGATCAACATCTTAATTTAGACCAAAAGTGGAAAATATTCAGGAAATTCTGGATTAGAAGATTAGTGAAGTAGTAGAATGAGTGAAAGAATGAATGAATGAATGCTTGCAATACTAATTTACAACAGAAAGATGGATTTTAACATTCTTTATATGAGCTCCCTGAGCTCATTTAAAATTGATGAACAAAGATTTCAGTAATTGAAAAGAGCTAAGAGCGATGCTGAAGAATGACTTGAGAATAAAGAAAAAGGTGTGCACTATTGAAGGATTAATACAAGGAAAGTACAGAAAAGACTTTTGGAGAACTGGTGAATTTGGACCAAAATATGGGCCAGTTGTAGCAGTGAAGAAGCCACAAAACACAGGCTGGTTTGGTGCTGGAAGACATGAAGTCTTTGACTTTCCAGTTTTACAGGATATATATGTAAATTGTTTGTCACCTTAACCTGAACTCCTCCCTCTCTCTTCGCTCTCTTGCTTCCTCTTTTACATCTTTATGTGTTCCAATGTTTTTTTGGAGATGAATGCTCTTTACCCCATAGTCTGTCAGAAATCTGATTGTATATTATGGGGTGAAATTTTTCATTTATTCCTTGCAAACACCTTTCAGTTTCTCCCTACACTTGGGAATGTCTCAAGAGTGTGACTGCAGTTGGGGAAATAAGCCACCTGAAAATGCCACCAATATTTACTTACCTCAATCTTTAAGCAGTCTTTGATGGTTTGTCCCCTTGATTTTCCTCACAGAGTTGACAGTCAGTTTTTAAATACTCTTTTCCTTCAACTTATTTTGAAGACGTGCCATGATTTTTTATGCTGCAGAAGCACAGTTAAGTGGGTATAGCTGAGAACACAACTGGGCCCAGTTAGCTTATGTCTGGCTCTAAGGCCCTTGCCTTCTCAACACAGTATGTTCCTCTGGGGACAAATTCTCCTCTTTACAGAGGCTCTACATGTGTAACTGAAAGCAGAGTGTTTCCATTTGTGTCAATTGTATTTAGATTTTATAAACATCAGCGTCAGCAGTTATTCTAGTTGCTTTGAAGTAAATCACTATACATTTCCTTTTGAAAAAGGCCATCTTGTCCAGAAAATGCTAACTTTTTTGTTTTTGCTCTATGGCTGTTTGATTGTTGTCAGTGTTTTAGCCAGCTATCTATAAATATTTTTTGTTTTGAAAGCACCTTCAGCCCAATATTAAATCATATAATGACTGATGCTACCCACTGGTTGTTATTTATTGTTGTCTACCAGGTCCAATAACTCTCTTTCCTGGGCTGTCTGTAGTACTGACACAGTTTATGTGGGAGCTGTAAAATGGCTAAAAGTATTGGCTGTTTTTTGGTGTGGTAGTTGTTAATGTCCATTCATAGTGTGTCTGTGCTGGGCTGTTAAGATGAGTGAGAACATGCTGTTCTCATATTTCTGTATGTTATCCTGAGATCTCCAAAGGATACAAGCCTGGCTCTGTGCCTGTGTATGGTGCAGTTTGCCACGTTGAGATTTTGCAGTGTTTTGCTGTCAATGCTGTGGAACTGAGCTCTCACACCTGCTGTGAATCTCACTGTTCTCAGTCTGTCTTTATAGGGAGAATTACATCCCCCGTGTACTTAAAAGCATTATTCTGACAAGCAAAAATGTGCTGGATAGCACGGCATTTCATTTTCTTAAGCAAAATAAATTGGTATTTAGCAGAGCCCTTTTAATAAAGGATCACAGCTCTGAAATATCAGCTGGCATAATTTTGCAATTCTCTGCTTGATTGTGGTGAGTTAAATGAGTTTCTACCAGCCTACCTGGGGTAAGTATCAAGCAAAGACTGAGCATGTCATAATGAGCTGAAGACAAATTAATCTGAGAGCCCTGATTTCTAACATTTGTGTCTTTGGAAGGGACTAGCACAGTGTTACACAGAGACTCAACTTGTGGTTATCCAGAGTTAAACTTATGCAGTCCCAGCAGTTTCGGCACTGCTGAAGTCTGTTTGCTTTTCTCAGGCTGCTCCAGTGTGAGCTGCTGTGTCCTCCTGTCCGACCACAAATGCCGTGGTTATGTAAAACTTTCAGATGCCTAATTTTTATTCAGGTGATGTGATTAGATGGACTTTTGGATCTAATAAATCCGTGTAAATGCTGCAGCTGTCTAAGAAGGAATTGTGATTCTACAAGAGCGCTGACATAACAGTATTATTGCACAATATGTGTTCCAGCAGTGTGTGCAGTGAAAACAAATAAAAATCCCTTAAGCAGCAACAGGTCTTTAGTCTAGCACAGAAACATAATCATTAATGATTATTTTCCTTTCTTCTTGTAGGAGATGCAATAATTGTTCCCTGGGAATCTGGTGGTGAGGGGGATTTCTTGCTGTTTGTTTTAGTAATATCATCTGTAGCACCAGTAGATAATGGTTAGTACCTCTGATGTTAACAATTTTTTAGCTATTTTCTGTCTTCTCTTTCTTCAATTCAGGCTTAGATTAGCCTGTTAAACTAAGAGTGTACATTTAATAAATTATTACAGCTCATGTGACAGGCACAAACAGGTAAACTACTCTATCCTGATTTTGCTATGTCATGTGCTTATTCTCTAATTATGAACTGCATCAGTATGTATCAGGAATAATTCTATTAAAGACAGTGAAGTAAATCCGATTAAATGTAATGCTAGATGTGAAACATATTGTGAGAGGTGAGAGTATTGTCCATTTGAATGGTGAATTTGGATTTTGGAAGATGGAGAAATACTTTCCAAGTAAGCCTTGCTGAATTGGGTCATATGTGAAAGAAGTGTAAACTAAAATGTAATCTGCTGTAGGTTCTTTCACAGCTATCTGAAACTGAACTGTGCAGAGCTTGCAGCTACCTGGAAATCTCAGGAATTAGGACAGTGTTCTGTGTTTGAACAGTCATTTTTGGGAGCTGTCTATACCTGAGTGTCTTTAGACCAGCATCTTGAGTGCCTGGGAAAGCCTGAGAGCACTGCATTGAGCACTGTACCTACTGCTCAAGTCCAGCTGTGACACTGCTGTTGATATGATCCCACATTTCCCTGTTGAACTCTGTGCCTGCCAAAATGACTGTGTAGATAGTAATACTACTGCGGTTCAGGAGTTCTCATGGGAATGTTACAAGTTGGTATCAGCAGAGCAACCCCTTCACCCTCAATGTCAGCCTGCCAGATTGCTGTAATGAACACAGTTCTCACAGCTTAGCAAGTGCAAGGGAGCCTGTGCTGTGCTTGCTCTGAGTGGGGTGTGCAAAACCTTCAGCAAGGTTGCTTCAGCTTTCTAGTGGGAAAAGGTCCTCCCTTAGAAGTACCTGCCTGGGTATGAAATCAGTGGGAGACTTGCCTGAAGTCTGTGAGGCAGTAAAAATTCTCTTCAGCTCATGCTGAGGAAGATCCCAGAAAAATTTTGCTGCAGGGAGTTGGCCTGCCACCTGTGAAAATGATCAGGGGTGTGAGTGAGGAGGTCACTGTTTGGATGAAGGAGGGTGGAGGTGACTGGAATCACAGCATGGGTTACTAACACAGACTCTTTGTATTTCAAGCTGTCAGAGGCTGGGTTCTGAATGGTTGTAGTGTGGCCTGAAGGGAGCTGTGCAGTGAGTTCAGGCATGGCTGGTCATACAATGCTCAGCAAAATCTGGAAGGCAGGAAGCCACTTCCAGGGTGTGAAGCTAAACTAACATTCAAAAATAAATGTGACTGTGTTTTCAAGGTCAGCTTTTTTAAACTTCACAGTCTGGAATGTCAAGCTCTCAATACAAACTAAAAGGAAAAAAAAAAGTTTAAGAGCAAACATAGGAGAGACTCTTGCATTAAAAGCAATACGTTTAATAGTCAGCTATGTTTCTTCTTCCCACTAATTTACAAGTGTGGTATGCAAACCTAATTCTAGATTGTGCTAGCATACAGCCCCTGTCCTAGCAATTTCATACACAGTTTATTTTGGGGCACAGCATTTCTCACCATATTAGCTAGCTGTCTGCAATAGCCACAGCAAAATAAGCAAGCTGTGCTCTATGATATAAAATGAGGAATGACTGCCACAGTGTAAAGCAGAATTGCTGTATCCATCAAGGAAGCTCTTCCCCTATAAAAAAAAGCAGCTATGGAGGAAGAAGTAACAGAAAGCTGTGCTTCCAACTTTGACTCGCCAATTAGAAAGAACTAAACCAGTGATGGCTGGTAGAAAAGAGAAGAAATACTGTATCTGTGTATAACAAGAGGGAGACTATACCCTCATCTTATATGTATTTTTCTTAAAGAAATAGGAGGTTACAATTTTTACCACTGTTTCTTTGGCAATTTGCAGGTTCTTCCTCTGGCTAAAAATCAGGTATTCACCTCTTTCTCTGGCAGCTCTGACTGTGAGGATGCACCATGGCTCTTGTTGCCTGTTGGTGCTTGCTACTTAACAGCTTGGAACAGTGGCACTGGAAAGTGAGATTTGTCCTCAGTTGTCTCAAAGTGATGTAACCATCAAAGGCAAATTAGGTCAGCAGGTTTAACTGCTTTAATGGGGAACGCTGCACCCAGAACTTTCCACAATCCAGTTGTCCATGAGAAGTGCCTGTGTTTTCTAGCAGTAGAGACAATAGGTACACAGTTAAGACCAGATTTTGCTTTTATTTACACCAGAGAATAGCGTGGTGGAATTGACTGAGTAACTCAGAACATACCCATATCTAAATGTGTACTAGATTGTTTTTAACTTTATGCAAATTGGCACTGGAGGCAGATAACTGAAAGCTTTTGCCTCTCTGTCCCTGAACCAGGCTCATGCTCAGACTCTGTCCTTGTCATCAGGAGCAGAGCAATGAGTGCTCCAGGCCAGTGGCTACACAGTTTCCCCCCTGGAGTGACACCCAGCAGCATTAGACACAATTTGGTGTGGAGGTTTTTATGCAGCGCTGACCATGGCAGCCTTTAAATTGCTGTGTGGTAAACTGGGAATTGCATTTTTATCAATGAGGGTAAATCAATACTACATTTCAGTGCATCTTTCTTTCAAACTTAAACTCTCTTTAGACTTCTTTTAAAATTTCATGTTTGTATGATGTCTGCATGGAACATCCTGGTGCTCCATCCATACATAAGGCATAATTAATTTAAACTGCCCTGGCTAATTAAAAGAAAATGGAACAAAACTTTAATCAAATCAGTTCAGTTAGAGGCATAAATTAAGGAAGTCCATTAATTTCATTGAGTGAAAAATGTTCTTTTCTGTCTATAACTGCCACTTTCAGAAGCTTTCTACATCTCAGCAGCTCAGTGGTCTGGAATAACTTGGTGAAAGAAGCCAGTTCTAAAGATCAGGATTAAGTTAATCAAACAGTGGACTGAGCATAATCCCATACTTAAATTTAAACTCAATTGTGCCTCTGGATTCTGTTTGCTTGACAGATCTTAACTCTGGATCTGCTGGCAGGAATGAAATAAATTGTGTAACTACTATTTCAGTGGACCAACAGTAATTCCGTTCCCTGAACAATGTTTCATTGTTTTCATTAATGAATTTTCTAAATGAAATAGTTCAGAGAATTATCCTGTTAAAATCCTAGTAGTTGTTAGTGTTAACAGTATCTTTACAGTGAAAATCAGCATCACCTTTACTGTTGTGCCTGGCCATATTTATGAATATAATTCCTATACATTTCACTCACTTCATGCTGTAAGAATAGAGGCAAACCTTTGAAGCTTCAATGAGTTGGTCTCCTTTTTTGAATTTAGAATGACTTTTTTATTGAATCCTGCTTTTGTGAATAAAAGGGATTTATGTAGCCTTGGTATTTTGCTTTCCACCGAAGTTAAATCTTTCTCTCAAGACAAGCTGCCTGGGATGTATTTGGAGCAGCTTGCCAGCAGATTGTTATTTACTGCTTTTGCCACCTTGGGAGGCCATATCTGTCTGACATGCCCAGAACATTTAAGACATCTAGTTCTTCAGTTAAGTAAACAGCAGGCTAATTTTAAAAGAGACAACGTATCTCCTGGTAAAAGTTGAAGACTAAGGAGATCTTGGCTGTGCTTTGAAAGAATCTATTCATCTATCAGACCACAACCCTCAAAGATGGCTTTAAAGGGAAGAATATTGTTATACTTGATATAATGACAAGGATGTCAGCGTATATTGGAAAGTAACAAAAAAGCTACAGTGAAGAACCTCACTCTGATCTGAAAGGATTTTCTCACTCCTGGTCTAAAAATTTAATTTTTTTTTCTTTATTTTTTTCTCAGTATTTTAGTTTTTCATAAATGGTTATAATTTCTTCAGGGCATATTGCAAAAGCATAAAAAATTATCAACGATTTAACAGAGTTCTGGAAATAAAATCAATGCAAGGGAAAGGTAGCAATATCTGAGCATGAGGCCCTTCCTTTAGGCTGCTAAATTTTTCTTGTAAAGCCCTTCTCTGCCCTTGATTTAAAAAGATGTTTATTCTTTTCTCACTCATCTTGTTAAGCTTAAGCACTGGACAGACCTTGTTCAACCACTGTTTGTGCCAGCTGACCCCCTGTGAAGTGGGATGGCAGCACTGCAGGTGATGAGACAAGGATGGAGCTATGTAACTTAGATACAGGATCAGGATGTCTATGCAGACACAGAGGAAGATGCTCAGTGTTTTGGGGTTTTTTAATAATGTTATGTTGGGTGTTTTAATATATTCAAAGACAGTATAAGACTATTTGTGATGAAATTAATTATCCTTGCTTCACAGGGTACTGACCAGATAATATCATCTCCTCGAGTTAAGAGTCTTAGTTTCATCAGTGCAGTCCTACCAACTGAGGCAGAACTTATATAAAGTAGAACAATGCTGATAACCCATCTAGGGATATCTAATACAAAATGTTCTACTCTGCACTGAGGGTCTTGAACCAGGATGAAGACAGAAAGCAAGATTGACCCAAATGCACAGTTCAATTAGGTGTGCACACACACTCATGTGCATGAGGACTGGAAGATGGGGAAGAGAGGAAAGTAATGGGAGGATTCAGCTGGTCAGCACAGCTACACAAATGTACATAGTGCACACAAACCACACTGTTAGCAGCATGGGGGTCCTTTAATATCACTGCTCTTGTTCTGTCTTGCTCACACAAATCTTTTGACTTTCTGCTACATTTCTGCTGTCCACGTGTTTCTTTAACTGTTGTAGCCTATACTCCCCTTGTGTGTGGCATTTCCTGTCACTCCCATATGAGTACAGAGGAATGTTGACCATCCCTCATGTTTTCAGTTCTCAGACCATTGCTGAGGGGCTACACCATAAAGAGACACAGCTCCTGCTGGGCTGGTGGGCAAAGGGGAGCTCGAATTCAGAGGGACAGTTCTTTTGGTCTTGCATTTCTGTTTGTGATGCCCGTCCTTTGAATTATAATTTAGTGAATGACCTTTGGTGTTGCTGAGAGCAGTAAGAACTGTGAGGACCCTCCAGTGCAGACCCTGGTACTCCATTGGTTTCCCAGTCTTTTTTGAAAGGAGGCTTTGCTCTAGTCCAACATTCTGCAGACAGTGCTTTTTGTAAACATTCCTTAAACCCTATGAAATACATGCCTGTTCCCCCCAAATTTTAGTTCTAATTAACATGAAGAACACCCAGGATGCAGCCCTAAACATATAGACTGCTACTGTGCCTTCAGTACATAATGTTAAAAGGTAATTATCTTCTTTTTTTCCTGTTTCATATTTCCTGTATGTATGTGTTGCCTCAGTAGAATGGTAAATACATGCATTTTTTTTTAATTTGTCTGCCACTGATTATTAGAGTTGCAGAGGAAAACTGTTTTTTAAATTGAAAAATTAATGATTTGCAATAGGTGTACGCTTCATAAGGTGAAGACTGGAACATTCTTAATTGAATAACTGGTTCTAATTATTTCTAATTCTGAGGGAAGCAACATTTTTCAATAAGCAAATTGTCATGTGCTTGAGGAAATGTTAAATCATGTGCTGCCATTGCTGTGAATGTGCTTCTCCTGGTGTTATTTCATAACGCCATTGTGTCCTTCATGCAAGTGTGTAAGAGTATGGACATTATGTTTTTCAATTTAAATAGTTTTCTGCTCAAGTAAAGGATAATTCTTTGTATGGCCGTGCTGTTCTACTATTTTTTTTGCCTGTGGATTATCATTCATTCTTTTTATATTCTGTGGCCTATCATCCCTGAGCCATGTCTGTTTAGGTCATGCTTATGCATTGGGATTTTCAAATACTTCTAACATTAAAAAATCCTTTAAATATGAATAGATGATTAGCCCATAGATCTGTGCAGGTAAGAAGTTCTGCCCCATGATATTTTGCTTAATCATGACTGTTCCAAGTGTGTTGTGTTACAGAATCTGAGTGGTTACTTGCAAGCGTTTTGTACCATTGCCTCTTTTTCTATAAAGTTACTTGGTAATTTTTTATTTAACAGAAAATGAATGAATAGAATCTAGATACAGAAATTATGAAGTCCACTTTGCTGATACTATGTGAACCTTCCTGATGGATATAACATTAAAGAAGAAAAATCTCTATTGTCTAAGATGAAGAAAAAAGCATTCTCAGGTCCACGCATGTGTGCAAAAAGTAGGAATATAGGAACAAATTTTGGTGCTGGCAGACCATGACATGGGCTGACACTTAGATGAGCCTTCCTGTGGCTGTACAGTACTTCTGTCCAAAGCTGGATATGTAACAGGGGCTCTACTCCAGTTTGTGCTCCTTGGATGTGCCCACCATTGCCACAGGCTTGACTTTCTCAGAGTATCAACTGGTTTTGAATGAAAAAAAAGGCACTCTCATATTATTCGATTGTTTAGTTCCCAAGTATGTATCCTACCTATTCGTTTTTCCTAACTCCCTTTCTTTTAGATACTCAGATGATGTATGTTAATTTGCTATTATGCATTCTTGTTTTCTTACAGTCTTAGTAGTTTTAGATAGAATTTTAATAGGTAATTTCTTTTCACACCAATAGTTAATGGAATTTCTCTGCATTTGTGTCTGTTACAGAAATCAGAATTCAGCCTTCAGCTTTCCCTGTGACATGCTTCATGATTATATTTTTCAGAAAAAGAATTGTCAGTATTCTGCAGTCAGAGACATAAGAAGGACACTTTGCCTACTCTAATCCAGAGAGCCTTGGGTACATATTTCATGGATCTTCAAGGTCCTGATGTGTTGAAAACTGCAGTTTTTCCATATTTGCTCCCAGTAAATTTATAGGTTTCTATTTTAATCACACCAGTTCTGCTTTTATGCTGCACGGGGCAATTACACAATATGATCTTCTGTGCTGATTGTTATCTTTGGTTAAGTGTCTTCTGTTTAATATTATCCAGAGCCTCTGGTCCTGCATGTTATTCGTGGTTATGAGTTTTCAAGGTGCAACTGAGTTAAGGATCTGGTCAGTCCAGCAAAAACTCTGACATATTTTTCCCCTGTGTTCCTGAAAAGAAATAATTATGATCACAAGCTAACGGACTGCCTTTGCCCTCAAATTTCTGTCAGGTTTTCTTTTATGTACTGTGTTTTTAGCTGAGTTGAACTGCTGTGGCTGAAAATGGGTATGTAACTCTTTTCTGGAAAAAATCCAAACCAGACAGGTTAGGGGCTGTCTGTTATGTTTTGAGAGACAACTTTGCCAATTCAGCATGGCTGAAGTCTACCTTTTGGGAGCCTGAGGACTTCTATCATCTTCCAGGTTCTTTATACTCAAGGCCAAAATTCTGCCCTATTTCTTTCCATCAAATTCCAGGTACTTGTGGGATTAAACTGAAGTAGCTCGAGACAAAGGTCAAGTTCTTGGGGATTTATTGTTTCTGTGAAATGTATATTCTCTGAGCCTTGCACGTACTTACCCTTTTTCCCCATCTCTGTGTAGCTGAAGGAAATTTTTACTGCTGGATCTGCATGCTCTAACAGAAGAAGTCTTTCAGAAGGCATAAAACTCTGGGTAAATTCAAGTCAGCCTAGCTCTGGAGGAATGCACTGCTACAAGTGATACACAGAGTGTGGATGGAGTATTTTACAAGGAAAATTCTCCCTGAACTTTTTAGTCCCTCCTGAGGCTGTGCTGCAGCTATGATGGAAGTGTCCTTTATAGAGCAGCCTTTGTCAAATTTTATTAAACAGCTATTTCTAATGAAAACAAGTTTTCTTTCAGTTAAAAATATTTTTGAAACCATTTTACAATTCAGTGGATAATTTATTTGGTTTAAGTGTCATTTCTTGCTTTTGGTATTAAGTTTGAAAAAAGGAAGAAAAATGATTGTAGTAAAGCTTAAATTACAGGAACAAATGGTAGAAAATTAACTGGCATTTATTGATTTGTTTTAATCTCTGATCAGACTTAGCTTTTGTCTAAAAAATGAACTCAGAGACATATTTCTGCAAAGTTTGTTTTTTCACTCTCAAAAATATGAGAAGGAAATATTGCTGATCTTTCTGCAGTACCCCTACTTTAAAGAAAGAGATCTCAACAATGAAAGAACACTTATATAATATGTTAAGCAATTCACTAATAAGAGAATGTCAAGTCAATGACAGTTTAATATCCTCTTTGTTGCTGTCAAGTTTGCAGAATTTCCCCTCTGAATCATACAGTAAAATGGTACAGATTAAGGAGTTAATTCCTAATAAATTGATATATAGTAATAAATTTTAGTATTCCAAAATCATGAGAGAAGTGGGAAGCAGATCACAGCTAGTAACCAGTAAATCTCTTGAGGTCAGACCGTCACTTTAAAGATGCTGGTCATTATGATAAGGAGTAACTTCATTTTTTTGGAAATGAACAGAAAGAGATCAAACTACTATAAAACCCTTTTTTTTTTTTTTTTTTTTTTTTTTTTTCAAGTGGAAAGGACCAAACTGTCATTTTTGACAATGGTTTTTTTCTTAATATCAGAAGGAACTCTGTATTTAAATAATTTTCTTACTGAGAATGGTTGAGAAGTGTTGAAAGTTTAGTCCAGAGAACTTAAAGGTGGTTGGCATGGTAGATGTGGGAATAGGCTCTCAATGTAATAGTTAAAGGTATATAAGGGCCTATAGAGAGTCTGATTAATTGTTTGGTTTTTAGAAAGTGATAAATTAACTAAATATTTTTGAAACAAACTCTCTTTTGGAATAAGCACTCAGTGGTAGTCCTGAGCAAAGTCAAGGTTAAAGCTTCAGAAGAACTAGTATTATATAATAAATTTCTGAGAAAGACAGAGAATAAGCAAAATGTGTCAGAAGATACGTATTTATTTCTATGAAACTCAACCTTGGGAATGGGATTCTGTTCTAAAACATAATTGAGAAGCAGATGCATTGCAGAAAATGTCATACAATAAGGCATGCCACATCCTACATCTCTCTGTTTAATTTTTCTCTTGTTTTTGTTTTTCTCCTGCCAATCTTTCTATCTGAAATGGGGCAGTTCAACATTTCCTATTCCACTGCCATTTTCTGGCACCTGATGGAGTTCTCAAACTTTTCTGATAATTGTCAGTCAGCCTAGAACAACATTTTACAAAATTAATGGCATTCTTAACAATAACAGGCAATTTGACTCACATAGCATCATGCTGTCACCACTTCATGTTAATAATCTGCCACTTACCTTCCTGTTCCAGGAATATAAATGCTTTTGCCACTGAATATATTTGCCTTAGACTGTTTTCAGCTCCTTTTTTTTCCTCTGCTGTAGGGTTTTCCCCCCAATACACCAGCTTCTTTTGTTAACAACCAAGTTTCATATATACTTAAAAATTGCAGGAATGTTGGTAGTTTGGGGATGTTTGTATTATTGATGGTTGCTATAGGCACCCAGTAGCAAGTTCTCAAGCTGCTGTCTTACTGGTGTCTGTAAATCCTACAGCTATTGAGCACAACCCAGCTTGATATGCTCTACACTGTTGTCTTCTGAATGGATGAATAATTTATATTACTGTGAATTTTTTTTTTGTATTGGTTTTGTACCCTTAGGAGAGCGGCTGAATATTTTGAATGTTATGATTATTTTCTGTAGTATGTGAATGTTTTGGAAAACAAACCAAACCAAACAAAAAGAGCAATTCCAATTTATTATATGGAAAGTTTTGTTTTTCAAAGAAAGGCTTTGCATATGGCAGTGTGGTGATAAAATGTAAGCTGCCTAATTGGAAGCTAGATAGAGTTCTTACTGTGCAAGAGTAATATTGAATGAGGAAGGAAAAGAATGGCAGGAAGCAGAACTGGATCTGCCTATTTAGATTGATATGTTAGTTCCTCTTGCTAGATACTCATCAGGACCCAAGACAAGGCTGATGTGATGTGATGTCTTGCACAAACACAGGAGCAGCTCTGTGGAGGCAGAGAGGGGAGTTCAGCAACAGAGGAGTTGGTCAAGTTTTGCAGATCCTGAACTGTGTCAGGATTAAAATCTTTGAGATTTTATGAAGCCTGAAGTGGATCACTGGGGGCCATGACCTCTTCTTGCATTCTGTAGACTTTACTGCATCAGGGATGAGCTGTTGTGTGGTAGTCTACAGGGACCATATTGAGAACATTCATTCTCAGTCTCTTTCAGCCTTTTTTGGATGGTGCACTATTACCTCTGTAAACATACAGGACAAAGGTTCAAGATTGATATAACAAAACTCCCCATAATGCCACTGGAATCTGCTACAAGAATCCAACAAAACCAGGTTGCTGCATAATTTGTGACAATGCAAAAAAGGCAAATGGATTGGCCATTAATTTACAATACAACTATTTTAGTAAAAAGTGACATTACATACCACATTTGTGAAATATTTCAAACATTTTTCTGAAAAGTCAGATCAGACAAAATAGTGTCATGGAAACATCATAAATCAAACATAACAAATATTAGAAACATACTCAGAAAATTATGCAGCACACAAGCACTATGGTCTTCTGTTCCTTAGTTTTTGAATGCCAGAAGCAGCAGATCCATAACTGGTTTCAGTGATGGCTTGGAGCCAGACATAGGTTTGTGTAGTGTGCTCTTTGTACCTCTTTCAGTTCTGTGTCTTTTTCAGGAGACAGTGTTGTATCAAAGTTGTGTGTCCTGCTTCCCTTGTAAGGTATCCTAGGGAATCATGAAGTAACTTTTCCCCTTAGGGAAGATTCTGAGGTTTTGACACTTTACCAATTCAAGAAGAAATGTTCAGGTTTTGGTTTTGCTGTTCATGAGAGAAAAAATCAGGTTTCATTTTTGCTCTTCAGCAAATGCAGAACTTTTTCCCTACTTGGGTAGAAGGTGAGTTGAACTAATGCCTGAGAAGCATCTGATGAAGGAAAAGAGTTGGCACTACAGTGAAACCTGTAGCAGTTGCATTCTTGCAATAAGTGACAAGAAATAATATGCAGCATATAGAGGGTTCTTTAGAATCATTAAAGCATTAAACCTCTAACACATCTGCAAGAGTTTCTTATAGATCAAACAGGTAGTGAGGTTTCACAGGACCACCATGGAAATATAACAGCTTAACTTACATGTATTGATACCAATATCCTACTTAATATAAGATCTGAGCACTTCAAGTGAAGCACAAAAACCTCCCCTTGGCTCTTGAGATTACCCTTCAAAGCATCCTACACTAAATGCCAACACTGCATAGAGAAACAACTGTTGCTATACAACGCACCTCTATGCACACCTACAATCGCCTTGTGATGACAATGAAATGGTAATGTATTATTATACTTGTACAGATCATGGGTGATTTTTCTGAGCAGATAATGATACATACTCCTACTGGTTCAAATTGTGAGGAGGAGTCAACATGTAGAGGTATGTGAAAGTAAACCTTATGTTTGCTCCCCTTGCAAAGTGAGCCAGAAAATCTTCAGAAAAATCTACAGAAAATCTTCTGCTACAATAAGGATTTTTAAATACTGGCTTTCATAAGCAGCAACTTTTACAGGCTTTATATTAGTATCAAAATATGGCACTAGCTTTTTGCTCACTTTTATGTGCAAGTCAGAGTGACAATGAATATGATCAAAGCCTTATGTGGTTTAGCCCAGGAAGTTTTGTACTTTTTCAACTCCTATCCTCCAACCGCGATAGCTAAGTCAGTGTTACAGATTTTGGGGTAGAAAACTGAGGAGGAAGACAGTATTGATATATTTGGTTTTCTTTTTACTTCAACAGAAAGCAGAAGTGTAGAAGACATAATTGCTGCAACACTAGTGCCATTATACATTATTATTTTTTCAGGTTTATGTGTAATCATGCAAATCTTTCAAGGACATTTTACAGATTATACATAACACTGTCTGCCTACCATGAGAAATATATGTGTTATGTGTCATTAAATTTCTTCATTACATTAGGAGACATCATTATTTAAAGATTATCTCAACACCAGATAACACTCATAGTATTGAATGTAGGAGAAACTATGTACAGTATTGAGAGGTTGACTTGTGAGCAAAGCACAGTAGGTTTGAAGTCCAAAATTCTTTTTCAGGAGAGGATTGTGCACTGATGATAAATTCCAAACAGACATCCTCGAGATCTGGAGTTTGCCCACGCAGCAGGCCCTGTACAGGGAGCAGCTGCTCAAGTGGCTTCATCTTGCGGTTTCTTCCCTTATCTCAAAAAATAGACATATTATACATACTGAAGCATGCAAACTTGTTTCCCTGGGTTTGGTTGGGATAGAGTTAATTGTCTTCCTAGCAGCTGGCACAGTGCTGTGTTTTGGGTTTAGCAGGAGAATAATGTTGATAACATGGTGATGTTTTGGTTGTTACTCAGTAGGGCTTACCTTAAGTCAAGGCCTTTCCAGTATCTCACACCCTGCCAGTGAGAAATAGTATTGTGCATCACTTATTTTTCCCCCCACTCTGGCTTTGTTCCTCTCTCTCTCTTTTTGCAACCTCCCTTTTCGTTACCATTATTATTATTATTCTGTTTTTCTATATTTCAGTTATTAAACTGTTCTTATCTCAACCCATTGGTGAAGTTAGCTCAGTCGGTCACAGCATGGTGCAAATAACACCAAAGTTGTGGGTTCAATCCCTGGATGGGCCATTCACTTAAGAGTTGGATTTGATGATCCTTGTAGGTCCCTTCCAATTCAGAATATTTTGTGATCTGGAAATAAAGATTCTCCATCCCACCAGATGGAGGGAGATGAGTGAGCAGCTATGTGGTACTTATTTGCTGGCTAGGGTTAAACCATGATACTTGCATTTGAGCTAGAACCATATTTTATTGGAGAAAAACCCTGTATAATTTTATACTATGAAAAGACTGAGAATCTGTCAGAGGTCTTGACAACCTGTAGTGGATAGTTACATTTTCTCTTACAAATGGATACCTTACTGAATTCCTCTAGGGTCAGTATTGATAATGACCTTTTCCACTTGGCTGGAAATGTATTATATCTCCTGGATGCTCTAAATGATAATATTACTGATCAGAGGCTCACAGTGCAGTGTTTTGTAGGCATGTTTTAAACTCTACCTTACTGTCATCATTTTAAAGCAAACCAGTATATTAAACTTTCAGTCTTAGAAGATTTTCTTTGAAAGATTCAAAGTTGTTGAGCTAATATATGCCATATATATATGTCTATATATGCTTTCCTCTGGTTCTTTGGCTGCTTCACAGTAACTTCTTACCCTGTAAAACTGCTCACAATTGTGACATCTCTCATACTGGTATAGAACTTAAAATACTTGAAGTATATTACTACATGGAATAACATACATGTAATATCTAAATTCTTGCTGTTTCTCACTTAATTTTACTTTTCTGTACTGTGGTAAGTTCTATTTTTTTTAAATTTTTGCAATAATATCTATTAAAAAGTTTACAACAGTCTCAAAGCATGTGATTAAATGAAATGGTAATAAACAAGTACATAGCTCCGTAGCTGTACCGATACAAATTAATAAATAGTGTTTTGTGTTACTTTTTTTGAAGTTAATGGATCAAAGCTGAAGATGATGGTGTCAGTGAGACTGTTAACTTTACTTTTATAACACTTGACTCAAGATCTGTATTTCTTGATTCACCTTGCTCTTTAGTTTTCTTTGGAAGACAATAATTTTTTAGTGATGGTCTTGGCAAAGGTATAATAATAACTGTGCTTGTAGAAACATTTTTCAGCTTCCAGCATTTAGTCTGCTGTCCTGTTTTGGAAGTAATAAATGCAAACTGTCTTAAGGCTCTCTACTTAGAACATGTTCCATTTGTGTTTCCAGGTAATTTGTTGAGCTCATGCTTAAATACAAGGGATTTCTGGCAAGATCCCCAGCTCATAATTTACTTAATTCTTCATCCCTGTGTTTACTGAATGATTTATTTTAAAATTTCTTCAGTTCCAAAATATTACAATATAGCCTTGTTAACTCTGATCATCTTTGTGAACTTCAAATACTTTATTGTCCAACATCTAAAACTCTGATGTTAATCTTTCTTTCTGGGTTTCCATTATATGGTTATCATCATCATTCTCTTCTCCTAGATTATTAATATACAGTTACAGACTATGTTAATTCAAACATTCTTCTGCAGCTTTTAATTGCAGTTCTTGAATGAGTGAAATTTACTTGATCAAACACGAAAAACCTTTGGTAATAGTGAATAATATATAAGGGTTTTGATAGTGGCTCTATGTGTTGTATTTAGGATGAAGACACATTTGGTAGTCAAAATATTGATTTACACAGGATTTTTCAGACTGCCAAGTGATGGGCGTAGGGGTAGGTGGGTACATACATGGAATGCATGGGCTCCTCCTATAGATTGAGTTATTATACTCATGACCTGAATATACAGTTAAATTCCTGCATATTTGGTTGTGTTGCTAGTTTAGATTCCTTTAGCAATTATCCTATAAGTAGAACGAAAACATTTATGACCAGAGTTATGCCCACCAGAATTCACAGAAGAAGGCTACTTGTACAATGGATGGGAAAAGATTTCTTTGCATTTGGGACTGCAGAAATCATGAAGTATATAGAAGAAAGTTGCTTGTAAAAGATATCTGTTAGTTGCCACTCTCAATCTTGCAAAAATATTGGAGCACTTGCAAGAACATAACATGCTGAAAAAGGGACAGGATTTTATAGAACAGGTTATAGTGTGATTGAGTTTTTTTTTGGTTTGTGCAGACAGTTCATCACAAGGTTTGTATGAAGAACAGGGTATACATAAATAGTGCTCTTAAGATAGTTTTGTCATGGCTGATATATCAGAGGTTTCAAAACATGAGTGTCTGAAGGATTAAGTGTTTAGAACCGAGTACTGCAACAGCTGCTTGGCACAGAGGAATAACAGTAGCAAACAGTCATATTTGCTATTTTTATAAAGAAATCTTTGCACTCCTATCCAGTAAGAGGAAAATCTTGTAAATAAACTGAATGATAAAAGATATGAAAGATGACCAGAAAGAAATGTGGATTCTACGTGAACTGTAACTGTAATAATACATTAGCAGTAACAATTATACATTTACAGAGGACTTTTGCATGCACTGAAAACCCATAATTTCCCTGCTGTAAAGGTTTTAAAAATCTAAAACCAAATGAAGTATGACAGTCTAGTTAAGGTTTTCCTAAGGTACAGAAAAGAGAAGCAGATTGTTTAAAATACAAGAAAGGTTAAAAAGAGAGAAAGGAAGCTTTTGTGATAGACAAATATGAACACAGGTGATGGAAAGAAAGGTTCAGAGATGAAATGAGAAAGGGAGCAGGGCAGGCTCTAGAGAAGCTGGAGCAGAGAGGCTGGATTTTCTCTGCTGTGGCACACAAAGCTATTAAAAGTAGTTAAGGTGCAAATTGACATAATTTATATAGAAATGACATTCAGGCCAACTGAAGACAGTGAGAGATGGTAGATGTGGACAAATGCAGACATTACAGTAGTGTAGCTGAGTTTCTTTCAAATGCTTGATCCTGTTCTATTTGCCTCTTCAAGAGAAAGCTGCTGTTCTACCCTAGATTCACACTATGAACACCCCTGTGATAGTTAATAAAACTGTTACTTTAATTTAATTTTAGCATTGCTGATTCTGGTAACTAAATAAAAGTGTTGCAATATGAACATGTGAAACGGGGGTTTAGTTTCTCTTTGGAGAAATAAAATGTAACAGCTCTGAAGCTTTTGTGTATGGGTGGAGGGTAGACTTCAGTTTAGGTCAGAATTATGACTGTCTTTTTTCTTTTATATTTATGGGTGTTGTGTAGACTTATAATTCATCCATTTGTGTTTATGTACAGCAAAGGCTTGTGTCTTTTGAGCATTATGTGAAGTTTATAAAAACAGATAAAACCAGATTATTGACAGCTATGCCCCAAAAATAACATCCTTTTTACATCTAACCACCTCATACTGGTTTCATATTACAATTGAACTAGTTAATTTTGGCCCATCTATCCTAAAGTGCCCTTTAAAGTTCTAATTCTTGTTCTTTTTCTTCTGTTTGTTCTGCTTTCTGATGCAAAAAAAAACCCCAAAAAACCAAAAAACACCCCAAAAAACTGTGAATTATTTTCATTTCTATGTTCACTTGCAGACTTGTTGTTTAGTAAAGAAGTTTTATTTTTTTATTTGAATGTCTAGTTTCTTTTTATGAAGACAAAGTAGGTGGTTTGTATCAGAAGAGGCTCAATTTTAATAACAATATTTTTTTTTCATGATCACCATTAACACATCCACAATAATTAGCTCTTATGTTGGAATCTGAGAGGCTCAGAAAATGGTAGAGCTCAATGAATGTGGCCTTGCATGATGCTTGACAAAATGATATCTGAGTGAGTCTATAGCCTGTCTTTTGAGCTGTGATGTGGACACCACACCAGGAAATGTTGGTGGCCAGTAGTGGTGCTGGTAAGATTCTCTTCCTCGCTCTGTAGGGTTTCAGTTTTGGCAAACTGTTTAATGTCTGGAAGCTAGGTCCCGAAAAATAAAAAGCAAAACAAAACAACAAAAACAAAACAAAAAACCCACAACCAAAACAACCCCCAAGAAACAACAAAACAAAACAAAAACCAAAACCACCTTTGGAGCTGTGGGATTAGTCTGCTTTGACTAAATGTGGCCCTACAACACTTTGTGAAATCCTGTACCATGACTCAGTCAATCGTTACCACAGCAGTCTCAGTTCGTGTTTTGTGATGCTGTCATCTTTTATACCACTGAATTTCTTGGTTGGCTTATGAGATTTTAAAGTGCTGGTTCTGCTTTTGCTGCACCATTTTAAAAATCTTTGCCTTAATCCTTAAGCTTTCCCTTGCAAAAAAAAAAAAAAAAGAAAAAAAAAAGCATAAATCATGCTTTAGCTATATTGCAGTTTGTGGAGAAGAAAGAGAACATAAGAAGTGAACATCACAACGTGTAAGTAAAAGACAAGTTGGATGAAATTCTGTGCAGGAATAAAACTATCCTGTTAATTGCACATTTTATTTTAATTTTGATAGATAACTACAATGAATTTAGTGAGCAAGCATATTGTCATAATCTGTCCTTTATATAATTGTAACACCTACAAAATTGCCTTAGAGTGAGGTGAGGTCTTCCTTGTGGAAGGCTGCTTTCAGAAAATAGTGGAGGAAAAGATGTGCTTGCTCCAAAGGATTTCATTAGCATGGTTTAAAGCTGAGATGGATACCATGGTATGAAGGGTTTTGTTACCTATTCCTGCCTTCTTGCACATCACGAATTGTACTTTTGTTTTACCACTGCCAGGGTGGAATGTAACTGCTTCACTCCTGTTAGACCAAGGCTAAGACTCCACGTATCTGTCAAGCTTCCTTACAAATATAAACTGACTTTAGCACCTGCAGTCATCATTTCTAGGTTCTGTAGAGAGATGAAAGAAATGCTTCCTTTTTCCACTTGCTGCCCATGTATTCTGCATTCAGGGGAAGCTGCAACATACTTGCTACACGATACCAGGTAAAGTGCTAATGAAAATATCAAATAGTGCTCAAAACAGTATCAAACAGCACAGGAGCCTCATGTAAGACTCCAGGTAAAGCCTTTTCTTTCTGATCAGAAGCCAGTGCTAACCATTTTCTGAGGGGGCTTTTACACCTCTATAGAGGTGTGTTGTTTCCTTTTTTTCCTTTTCTTTCAGTTTCTTTTGAGTAGTTTATTTGATAACTTGCAAAATTTTTACAGTAACTGAAATGTCAATAGCTGGCCTGGCTGGTCTGGCTGATAGTCCCTAAATTTCTTCTACACCCACACCTTCCTCCTCATTGAAAATGTGTTGGGTTTTTTCAGACTTCTTTGCCACAAAGTTCTGATGTTTTCAGGCAATCTACGAAAACAATTCAATAGCCAATTTTTTTTTTATCTAGAGAATCCTTTATTCATAAAAGTACATTTGATTATCTTTTCTTGACTAGACTGCTAGAGCACTTTAAATGCTGGCGCTGCACAGGCTTAGGGAGCTGGGTAGAATGTGTGGCAAGGGCCTTTCTTCATCAAAGTAATATCTCTTTTAACACTGGAAACAAAGCTTTCAGTGACAAAAAAAGACTTGGAAAAAAGTCTTTTTGCTAGCAGGCCTACAAACCTATCTAACCATAAATCTCACTGTGCATAGATGATGGCTTTGGCAGGTGAAGCTTTTTTAACAGTCTCATTAGGATTCTATATCTGAATCTTACTCCCAAAAAGAACTGCTCCTTCTCTTTGCTGGAGAATAGTCAGCTTGAAACCTGTGCTTCAAGTCTCTGGGAATCTTCTGTCTCGAGGCTCTTTATACAAAAGGAGTTTTGTAGGTTGACTATAAATGAGAATTCTGAGTGTGTTCCTTAAGAATACTGTGTATGGAGATGCCTGTGTTGAAACAGTTATTTTCTTCCTGTCTGCTTCTCCAGACAGGACCTCACTGAATTTATTCAGACCATTCATCTTCCCTGTAGCAGGTCGACATGAAGTATTAATATATTATTTCAAGGCAGCTGAAAATCCATCACAACAAGAGAGAGAATGTAGAAAGAGGGGAATGGAAAAATTGCATGATGTTCTCAAGGTCACAAGCAGAGCAGGACATAGAAACTGGGTACTTTGGGCTCCAGATGGTTTGACCTGGTCATGTTTCTCCTCAAACATACTTGCAGAAACTTAAACAGATAAATACAAACTTAAAAAAAATCCTCAACATTTGATTTGATTAATACTTAAAAAAAAAATCTTCTATTACGGCTGACATTGAGTACGTTAAGTAACTGGATTTGTAGCTTCTGCTTTCCTTGAGAATTTTTCAACTGGAAAAATATGTTTAATGAGTTATTAAGGCTTATTTTTCTCTTACATGCTTCTCAATTATATTTCAGCAACCCTGTTTTAAATGATACTGAACAAGTAGAAAAAAGTTAACATTAAGAAAGAGTTTAAAAAATAAAATGATACCACAAATTTAAGGGTATTAAAATGTCAGACATAAGATGAAAGCAGATTTTAGAGTAAATACATGTTACTTCAGTTATCCTTTATTGATGAAATGAGAAATCTGATCATGATAAAACAGAAAATAACTGTGAGGCCAAATCTTCAGGAGGGATAATGAGATTCCGTCATCATTAGCAGAGTGTAAAATCCTTCTAGGCAACTGACACATGACTTTGCTACTGACTCCATCAGAAAAAGACACCATTTTTATCTGGTAAATTTAGTAACAACTTGGACTGAAAGTGCAAATAAAATATTTGAGACATCCTGAATTGGAATATGCCAAATACAGAATCTCAGGTTATATTGTTGACCATCCCTGTTCTCAACACTCTAGATCATTTTGCTTTCTACTCTGCCAATATAACATTTTCCACAAGTGCTAATGCTCTGGTGTTACTATCTATGCTCCTCATTTTCTCCACAATTTGTATATTAACAGATGGGAGAGGAAAGGCAGCTTAATTACATCTTTTTGATCCAAGGAATCTACATGACAATTAAACTTGCTTAAGTGAAAAAGAGCAGTACAGTCATGCCTTTAGTCCTGTAGCTCTGTTCCAGTTGAAATTATTCATATATAATCTTATTTTCTGGTATTCACCAGCAGAGTTCTTCAAAAACTACTCTTTTTGGAGGATGCAGTGCACAAAATTTTCCCATTATAGCTTTCCCCTCCTGGAACTGTTCCCTGTAATTCTAAAAAGAGCATCATTCTTAAACTCAGAAAGATGGTACAAAGAGTCTTCTGCAAAGGGTTCTATTTTCTTCTGCGGTATAAAATGCAGAACAGTAGTTTGAACTGAAACGCAGGGTGCTATCATTATAATTTTCTTGCAGAACACTGAAAAGCTTGATTTTCTTCATTGCATATAGTTATAGTGAATTGACAAGAAAATCTCTTGTACTACAGATAGCCTAGATTTGTCATAATTCCCAGTGTGTCTCCCTGGCACAGTGGCATGTACTGTATTCACTTTTCTTTCTGCAAAAGGAAAGTAAAAAGCATAACTGTAAGTAGGTAGCAGAAAAAAAAAAACAATCTCAGACATTTTTTAAATTATAATTTTAGAGCTGTACATGAATAGGTGGAAGAAAAACAATGAAATAATTCAAATTAAAGATATATTCATAAAAAAGTTACTCAGTGATGAACTTAGAGGAACAGATTCTTGTGAGTCCTCAGGTGAGCAGAGAGGAGAGGGGGAATCTTTTAGACCATGAATGTAAGCATTAGCTATGATAAGAGCAGTCACCTTTGAGAGAACATAGGACTTCCTCAGAAAAGCACAGTGAAATACAAAATAGAGATCATGAAGTATAGAGGGCTGTAACCATGTCCCCTGACCCTCTGCATTACATTTAATTGTTTCTATGGCTATAGTATATTTTGTGTTTGCACTCACTTTAGGCTGCCACAGGATAACTTTGTAGGGAAGAATCAGAAAATAAACTTCTTTTTCCAAAGTACAGCCCCACTCTCTCCTCCATACTGATGTCTCAAGTTATTCACCTATTTTAAGCTGTTTTAAGACTTTCCCCCACTCCCCTACTTATTTTTTTCTTATAGAATAATCTCTCTATGCTGCACTGTTCAGATTGTTTCCTCACAGCATTCCTTACTGTATTGCAACTCTTCTCAAGTCTGATTTTTCCTAAGGTGTGACACAAATATTTGAGAAATCTGAATAATCCTGTTTTTCTCTCCTGAGTCATCCATCCTGGAGATGGCAAATACAGCCAATACTTACACATTCATGGGAGGTAAGTAATGTCATGTGGAAAGGACGTCATGGAGACCTGCAAGCAGTGCAAAGAGTGTGCAAGCAAATTTCCTGTTGCCTTTGTAGGCAGTCTGCAAATATAATGGTAAATCTAGACCCAAATCACCAGAGGACTTCATGTCTGTGCACCAAAGAGGGCAATGCTTTCGCTGCTGTAATGCCTAAGAGGTGACTGAGATGCTGGTTTGAGAGGTGCACGCAACAGTGACAAATGAAGAATTATGTTTCTGTAAGCAAGCCTTCCATTGCAAGGGAAAAGCTCTAATGGTGTCTTTTGTTAACAATAGATCTAAAAGTGCATTAGCACAGTCAGTTATATATTCTCATCAGCATTTGATGGAATGGGAAAGTGAATGTTAAATGTATTTACCCTATTACTAAATGTTGCCAGTTAAAAACCTTTCCCTAAATATCTATTCTATTTTTATGAGATTCTTACTTCTAAGCATATTAACCACAAAAATGCAGATTTATGGGAATGTTAAGATGCCTATTTTTAATCCATAAATTAACTAAGTAAATTCTTGTCAAACACAAGAATTCTGTTCATCATTGAGAACATGGTATATGATGGTCAGCATTTGGATGCATAAATTGATTTCACTTGCATGACTAGATAGATTATGGGAAGAATATTCAACTCAAGAATTATTACAAAGTATTTTGATTATTAGTGATTATAACAAGAGTTTTGCAGGGCAGAACTGCAGTTTGTTCACTGTCCTGTATGACAAACCAGTGTTGGGACCACACTGCAGATGCAGTGCAACACACAGCTGTGCCTCTGGGTACAAACACCATGAAACCCCAAGGCTCATAGGGCTTCTCCAGCACCTTGAAACTGAGTAGCTGTTTAACAAACTTATTCAAGGAGGGTTATGCATAGTATGTGTTACTGGATGCGTTTTTTATTATTTATTGTACCATTCTTTCTACTGCTGTTCCATTTTTCTTTATGGCCGGTTTTATGCTGCCCAGTATTTATTTTATAGTTCATTACATCTTTGCTCTTTTTATAGGATAATTCAAACTCAGTAAAGATGAAGGAAGCCACAATTTGAGGGTGAGTCTTTTTAAACCTACATGTTTATCTCCACTTAATCTGGCTTCCTGCAGTAGGTAGTGTCCCTTTATGTGAAGTGCTACCTAAAATTCATCCAGCATTGCAGTAATATTAGAGTGCCAAAAGCCCAGTGACACTGCCCTCATTCAAAACTTGTTGAAACAAGTTGAAATCTGCTACTAATTCCAGTGAGCTTTGATCAAGTCTTTCAAGTGTATATATGTACTTCTTCAGATGTGTTAAAAGTACTTTGTTGTCTTGGCTGGTATTGCAGAATGACCAAAAATAATTACTGTATTTTCAGAAGATGAAACAGCTACTACCGTCTTGGTATTTGCATTAAGGGTGATCAGATCTTATGACTATGTGGCATCTCAAAACACTTCTATCTTTGGAAGAGTAGCAAAAATATTTATGGTTTCCAAAGTTTTATCCATGTTTCAATTTATTCCCTTTCCAAAGTGATTATGAACACAAATATGAAAACAATATGTAAAAAGGACCCATTATCTACACAGTCCAAAAGGAATACAAAGCCTGGGAGCTAGTGACCTACATGCATTTTTTTTCCCTGAACCAGATTGTACTTTCTCCCTGCACCTCTTGTTTTGTTTTTTTTTGGGTTTTTTTTGTTTGTTTGTTTGTTTGGGTTTTTTTTTGTTTGTTTGGTTTTTTTGTTTTTGTTTTTTTGCTAATAGCCTTCTTGGGTTTTTTCCACTTTGGTGACTGTCTTTTCACCCTACTTATTCATTGGATAATTTTTGTCTAAACTTCTTTTTAATCTGAATTGCTTAACCTAAAATATTTCAAATGAACAGAAAGAATTGGGAGTTATCTTGTTTAGATATCATATCAGATGATGATTCATTAATTGTAGCTAGACTGCATAAAGGTATGGGAGAATAAGAGATAATATCAGGTGTTAGAAAATATGAAGGAGGAAAGGAAAGGGTTTTTTGCAACATTTTTTACACTGTAGGTACGAGCAAACTGGCTGTTCATTGTCCCATATCACTATTTTATCTCAACATGTTAGTACCTAGCACAGTGTTTCTCTGCTGTGTTCATGTGAATCCCTGTCATTATTAGCATGATTCAACCCTATAATACGTGATTTGTATTCCAGTCATTCCCACAGGCTTCAAAAGGTCAGGAAATAATATCAAACCTTTCTACACAGGTAAGATCAGCACAAGTACTGACTTTAGAACATCTTACTAATGAGGATGAGTAGTGCAGAGAGCATGAGAGAAAACTGGGGAAGAGGAAATGACTTCTGTTCAATTAGGTCATAGATTAGAAGCTGTAAACCCAAGTAAATTCTCAGATACAGAATACAATACCATAATCCTATAATCACATTAAGTGAATAGTAGATTTTTATGCCAGAGGAAGCTGTCAGGAATGTTAAGTTGGATCTCCTTTGCAGAAAAGGGCTACACTTTCCTCTGAACTGGGCTATGTCTTCTGGTTTCCAGAACTCGGAAACAATATTTTAATTTATGATTTAGTTGAGGCAAAATCATATTTAATAGCCCAGACCTTCCACATGAGTTGAAAGTAAAGCTTTTTTTCCTATACATGAGTTGACCAAATTATCATGAATGTAGATAATAAAATTACTTTCCTCATCTCAGAGCAACAAAAACCAATTAGCCACTGTGCTATATATGAACAAAAGAACCGTGAAACCTCCTAACTTATAATCACATAAATAATGAGAAGCTTGCTAATAAAATGATATAAAATAAAAAGCCAGATTCTTTGTAGGAATATCTAAGAAGCCATTGACAGGATCACATTTCACCATTTGAGCAAAAGGATCAGTGAGGTGTTGACTCCATTAACACATGCTCCCCAAACACAGGGTGGATAGATGAACAAAATAACTGCCTTGTGTCTCAGAGGAGAGTAATTTCAGTGGTGATTTCAGTGATAGTTATGGTACTCATATATAAATGAATATCTGAATTGCCCTTTTAAAAAATACTGAGATGCTTAGAATCTCAGTAATCAATGAGATGCTTAAGAAATCTGAGAGAATTGAAAGGACAGCATGGGTCAGGGTAATGTCTCTTCCCTAGCTGCAGTACAAACCATAGCTGGACAATTTGTATGGGATTTTCCTGTGTCTGCTCCTGCAACTCAACCCCAAACTTATTGTGGCAACCTAGCTGGGGCTTAAACTATTATTACAGTATACCATCTCTCCTCTGAGTAATCATCTCAGTTCAGAACATTTTTAATTAGCGTTTTGATGTATCCTTCAATTAGTAATTTGTTGCTTATTCCTTTTATGGTTGTGTAGAAATATGCTGTAGGGATACAATGGATTGATGGATGCTTTTTCCTTCGTTCTTTTGAGTTTATCTGAGATGTGGGTTAAATTATTCACTTTTTCTCCCTGAATGTATAATTAACTATGACTTATACTGAGATTTCATTGCATGGTAACATAATGCCAGTTATTTTTATGTCAAACATATGTTTTTCATAGCAGTTTAGATACTTGTGGGTTGCAGTTAGAGATTTTTACCATGCAGTTATCTCTTAGATTTATGTAATAGCTTGTGCAGATTTTTTTTTCCAACTTAAGCTGTGTCAGAAGAGATAAAGCCTGAATTTCAGGTATTATAATTCTTTAGGGAAATCTAGTCTGTGTTGTTGTTCCTCTTGATTTTATTACCTTTTACTGTAAATGTAGTTTATATAAAAAAATACAATTTCTACATGTATTCCTAGATTTTTAAGATTTTTATTCCAGGTATTTTTAAGTAAAAAATAGGTAGCTGTAAAACGCAAGCAGAAGTACAGTGCCACTATTCCATTTTAAAGCTTTTATAATAAAATGGAACTTCAGATTTCTATCCCAGGGAAAGGTGACCTTTTAAAAACCAAAGTAGGTAAATAGATCTTATGCTAGCTGGGATGAAGAAAGCTCTCTAAAATAAAATGGAGCAAAAAGCAGTGGCACTGTGGATATATAAGCCCAGTTTATGCAGTCTGCAAGTACTTTCATGCTTGTGTGCTGTTTAGTTCCATCTCTGACTGAAGTGCAGTGAGTGTCCTACGTGAACAGCTGACCACTCAATATTTTTCTACTTTTCCATGAGTCATGAATGCATAGCACTGCCTTTTGAAAGGGGGCATTAGGAGTCTGTGAATATATGAGAAACTGGGGAAATTGCAGAGAAGGGAAAAACTAGGTGGCAGAATGGGAAGGCACAGCTATTGTGGTGAAACGTCAGAAATGTTAAACTCTTATCTCACACACACACACACACGTATGCTAATTTCAGCTGTAAGTCTATAACCCAGCACACAGATTTATAATCTTATTTCCCTATAAACCTGCTTAATTAGCTGAGCACTTTGGGCCTGGTGTTGCTCTGTCAATTTATGCACTCTAAAAAGGCTCTATGAGGCTTTTAATGAAATCCTGGTGTTTTTCATATGGATTACATTTGGTTACCACTGGACTGAGTTTGCCTCAGAACATGCTGTTAAATATTGTTTTCAGCTCCTTTTAATTCAGACATAACAGTTCTTTTAGCCTTTAATTTATGGTGAAAGCTTTAGACAGTAAAATATTTTTTATTATTTTGTAGATAGAGAAGCTGCTTCCAAAGAATTCCAAGTGATTTGCCTGAAGCAAGATGATGACTGTCAAAGCTAGGACTAGAATGCAGAGGAACACAGCTACCATTCTCATGCTTCATCTACTGTATGCAGTGACCCATGTGCATTTTTTAGCATGTTTTTCTTATATGTAACAGAGGAAGAATGCAGTATAGTTCTGGATAACTGCACTAAAACAAACTTTTGCTTTTAAGTATTAAGAATCTGTTTCCTTGAGGAACTGAAAAATATGTGTTTTCTGTAGGGAAAAATGGTTTGATCACGGAAGACCCACAGTCCACAAAGTCAGTTTTAGTCTTGTCTCATGGTGAGGCTATTACAGATGGAAATACCATCTCACTGATGAGACTTCTCTAAACAGAATATCACAAAAATGTCTCAGGAATGAATAATCATGCATTCATTTTAAATGGTGTTATTCTTGCACAGTAAAGAACTTATCTGTAGTACTATGAAATATTGGTCCTGTTCCCAGGCAAGGTGATTTCAAAACACACACAGAATATATTGGCCAAGATCAACCAGCAATGGAACATTTCTAGTAATTTTCTATGGAATGATCTATGCTTTCTCAAAATAAAACTAACCCCAAATAAACCCACAAAAAAACCCAAACAACCCACTAACCAAAATAGAAGCAAGATAAATGGAATATTGCTAAGGATAAGACAATAGCTAGAACACCTGTGAGAGATTAATGCAGAAGCAATGACAAAGGTGTAACAAAAATAAAGTAAGGTACATTTTATATTAGGAGGTCGATGTACATAATACCACAGTTTAAAAATTGTTCAGCACTAATACAGAGCTCTTTGTATTGCGAAGATGTCCTTTTTGCACTGAGACACAAGTTGCTTTTCCCTGGATGCTTATAAAGCTGTAATAAATAGACCAGAAGCATATAGTACAGTGGAGTTGCTTGCAAGGTGCAAAGATTGGAATGAAATTGCTGAATCACCAAGCAATCATATTTTTGCTCTGAGATGCAGTCTGGAACACAGACATGATACGAAAGAAGTAAGTGCTTAGTAGGCTATTTGGACTTTTAGATGGATTTCCATGCCTGAGGTAGCTAATGTCTGAAACAATTAATCATTCATTTCAGGTATAGAAAACAAAGAGCATCAGCTCTCACTGATAGTTCTTCTGGCAGACATTTGGCTGAATAAAAGTGAGAGAAGGAAAAGTCCCCAAAGCAATATGAAGGCAGCATCAGGCTGGATAAAGAAACTGAACTATATGATGATCAGGTTCAAGAAGCAGTGAAAAGAACTGCCAGCTCCCATATGACTGATGATTTTTCCTTTCAGTCTCCCTCTCTGAGCTCTGTGCTTGTCATGAGAAGAGCTGAGCCTGCTCCACATCAGCTCCAGTGACTCTCAGGTGTGTGCATGAAGTGAGGGGTGCTGAGCTCGCAGGGCAGGGCTGAGTGGCAGCTGTCTGCTGTTTCTCACTTTCTGTCTGCTGGTGCTGCTCAGCAGGGATAAGCCTGGCTCAGTTGTGAAGCTCTAACTGGGCTTAATGCCCACTCAGTAGGAGGGTCAGGATATAGAACTAAACATTCATTGACATTCCTGCTTAAGAAAGTAGGAAGTGGTTTTTATGTTACTTTTTAATTATTATTGCTGCATGCTGTGAAGGTGCCAGAAGAGGCAGGTTATTGTTGATGATTTTTGTTTGCCATTATGATAAATCACAGTTTGCAGTAGCTGTAGCTCATTTTGTAGCCCCTGGTGTCAGTCTACCTTGCACCATTTCCCATAGTCTGCTTGCAGTTCCCTGTTTCCATTTCCTATGTTTATAGTTTGTAATAAACACCCTTGTTTCAGGGCCCTTAACCAAGCTGTATCTGTCATGCCCCAGTGTGGAATGTCAGTACAACAGAAGACTGGAATATCAGATCTGGATGCTCTAAGAAAATCTTTTGGTAGAACTGGGGCAAAATGTAACAGATGGTGTATAGGCAAGCTTTTGGGAACTAATCACAAGGATTTTTCTTTGAAAGCTCTAAGTTCCTCAGTAGGAAAAGAACTGAAGTGTATTAATTGCTTGTTGAGTTGCCCTGAGCAATCAACCTTCTTTAGCGTAAAAAAAAAAGTAATAAAAAAATCCCAGAATGCCTAAGAACAGGTATTTCCATCTGAGTGAAATGTAATTGTGGTTGTAGAGAGTGTTAGAAAGATTTTACTTGGAATGCTGTTGCATAGGTGAATAGAGTGGAGCATGTACTGAAAAGTCCATCTGGAGTCAACAGAGCATTTCATCTAAGTGAAATCTAAAAGAGTTTGAATTTTTATTTCAGCAGATTGGAAGCCCAAAGGGCCTTTGACTTTCTGACTGCTTTGACAAATTTAGAACTAAGAATGAAATTTGCTGTTCCATTAAAGGCTGATATATAAACAAAGATGTATAAACTAGTCTTGAATGACTTGAAGGTGGAAATTAGAAGGAATATTTTGGAGCAATAAAAAGAGTTTAGGATGGGCTTTGAATATTTTAAGAACATCACCTGATGGACATGTATGTGGTGTTTATGGGCAGAAGAGCTACTGTGTCCCAGCTGGCAGTCAGCAAGCAGAAAAAGGCTTTAGCTCACCAAGAAGTTCTATGTAATGTCCTTGATCCTGGGCAGGGAAGAAATAAAAAATGAAGATCGATACAGTGTTCTTTCCTATTTTCAGCATTTAGAAACAGTATGAAGTGCTTCCTCATGGGACCTGTTAAGGAAAATAATATATGATGTGAAACTATATCCTTGCTACTTTTGAGAGGATTTTCCATCATATGACACTAAAAATATCTCTGAATCCCCAGTTGATGAGTTTAATTACTCATCAGCTCTTTACATTACAATTCATTACCCTGAGGTAATAAAGATAAAATAAAGCATTTAGATGCCATTGTGCCATTGTTACAGTGTGTTCAGCAGATTGTCTCTAATCAGTGCTGCTTGTGTTTATGCAGCATAATTAATAGAAACACGAGAGCACTGTCCTGAACAAACCAATTTTAACAGGTGCCTGAGTTGCTGCTTGTCTTTCATTTTCCACTCCTTTTCTGTAAGGATGGCTAGTTTACTTACAGGAATTTAATGAATTATATTTGCTTATCTTACATTTTAAAGTCACACTGTAATTTTTACTTATGATTATTTTATTATTAAATATATCAAATATATGCACTAAACCACAATAGTTCTTGCTATAGTCCATTCTGTACAAGACTTAACACTAAAATTTTGACAGAAATTAGATTTTAGATAATAAAGGTCTGAAAGAATCAACATTATATTACAAGTAGTGAGTTCTATTTCAATATATTATGTGTAACTAAAAGACTATGTCAATAGCAATTATTTTGTTTGAGGGTTGATGACACCTGTGAGATATATTACAGCTGAAGTGAAAGTGGTTGTATAAATGGTAATGCCAAGACTTTCTTGATTACTAGTAGACTTTGACTCTTTACTCAAAATCATAGATGACTGTAATCTATAAGTTAGTTTTCTTCAGCCCCAGTACTATCATCCAATCCATGGAAAAGTTGCACATTAGCTGTCAGGTATCCCTAGTACAAAATTGCCTTTGTGATATGGGCCACTGAGCCTGTAAAGCCATTCCCCCAAGTGACTTGATCTTATTTAGCCTAAAACATTATTTTTGATCCCTGGTCCTTCTTTTCAGAGCAATCAATAGATCAAATCTCCGATGTATAGAAGACAAACATCAGTTTATGAAGCACCATAGCATCTACAGACCTCTAGGGGAAAGACCAGCACAAAACACATGAGAACTGGAAACAGGACTATTTCTACCATTAATAACACTGGTCAAACAACTCTTTTATGATGGAACAATTAAGAATGTTTTTCCTTTCTGGAAAACAAAGTTAAAAAATCAAATGCAGACCACCAGTATCTACTGTCCGGGGATTTATTACTGTTTAAATAATCCATTTTAGAAATTAATTTAGAGTAACTTTATTGGTGTGGGTGTGCATGCAAGGAAAATAATTATTTTATTATAATATTAAAATATCATTCATATTTATTAATAATTTTTAATGTTATTTCCTTTTCAATCAGGAGATCACTTTTTTAAATGTAAACTTCTTTGTCACAAACAAAATCTTCATGTTTTTAGGGCAGTGTTCTTGCTGTTGCTCTCAGCAAGCATGTGCTTGCCAATTAAAGCCTGACCTGGTCTACACTTCTTGCTGTTTCATGCACTGTTGTTATTATATAGCATTTATTCTGTTGCTTTCAGCACTGGAATCAATAGCTGTGATCACAGCCAAGGATGTTACAAGACTCTATGACCCAGATATAAAAGTCTAGGGAAAAAAAACAAAAAAAGCCCTAACAGTTTGGAGAGCCTCATATTTTGATTTAGTTTCCTCTAAGAAAAAAATATTTTCTGGAACAAGTTCAAGGCTCTGTAACTTCCCCATAAAGTCAGGAGGTAGTTGTTCTAATCCAGGTTTTTTTTCCTGTGTGCTGGGCATATGTCAGGGGGTTTCATTGAAACAAAGGGGAATAGTCCTCATTGCAACAGGCCACACAAGGTCACAATATCCCTAAGAAATGTATTTTTCTGGTTTCTGCAGCGTGGCTCAGTGCATGATGGATGTGTGCTATTGAAAATACTGGACCCAGAAGTGAGCTGACCCCTGTGTGTCCCAGTCTGTTTGCAAGACAAAGGGGATGCACAAGCAGTATAGATGCACTAAATACTGGAGATAAAGAATTTATTATAAAACATTAATTAATCTCTTACTGATCCTCGCCTGCTTCATCTGTGTGTTGTAAACTGTGCTCTTTCATGAAACATTTTCATTGTAAACAAGAGATAAGTAGTCCTATTTGGGTTACATAAAAGGTGGTGACAAGTCTTTGCCTGTGCCCTTCTCTGTGATGTACTCATGCTGAAAGGCCATTATTCTAAGGTCTGATGTATTGTAGCACATGGAGAAAATCTGCAATATACTTGATGTGGCTGACATAGGAGTGCTATTTTGGGACAGTGTTATGGTTTAATTTATGTAATTTAATTTATTTAATGAAGTCAATATGCTGACTTATCTAAGCTAGATCTCAAAGAGCTCAGCTGGGCACTGCAAGTGGCAGAGCTTTGTTATGGTCATACAAACTGAAGGGAGTCTTCCTCTCCAATTGCCCAGCTTTCAGCTTAGTCAAGTTTGCTCATTTAGATATTTCTGTAGGACATTGAACTTTTGCCATTAAGTATTTACTCTCTGTTGCATAAATGACTAGTTATTGTCCCCAGGACAATTCTTCCACGGTCCAAGTCACAATTGCAAAGCCATGGCTTAAAGTGTGGGGATCCTTCAATTTCTAGTTTAATATGCTCCAGACTTTGCTATTTCAGTTGTCTGCCCTACTTCTTGCACAGGAGAAAGTGTTAAAGTAAATGTATGCAGGCACTGTAGGAAAAAAGGTTTAGAGCATGATGAAATGCTAGGATTTCATACACTGGCCACTAATACTATTTTATCAGGAACAGGATTAAGGCCTAGTGAAGCTCCTGGGTTTGTTCCATGTGGTTTCAAAACCATGCAGAACTGGGTACAGACTACATATTTTTTTTTTCTTCAGGACCAGTATCTCAAGTTAGTTATTTCAGTTTGGAAGCGAAATATTGCATAAACAGTGCCTCCAGAATACAAGGACTTAAGGTTGTTGGCACAAAGATCAGGACAAATGCAATGCTTTCAAATTATCAATGAGCTCAGTAGTTCATAAGTTTTCAACAAGGGTCAGATTCTCAGGCCTAACACCACATGCAACTGGCAAACAATAAACATGGTTACACTGGATTATTCTGTCCTTGTCAACTGCAGCACCAGTACATGTCTAGCCTCTTTGATCCCAAAGAAAATACATAGACCTGTCCTGGTAAGATGGCTACCCCTGCCTTGAGAAAGAAGTGGAAACCACATCATGAATTAAAATATGATTTTGGGAGGTAATTTCCCCTACTTCCATGAGGTTGTGTTTCAAGCAATATCTTCTATCCATGTAAAATATATTTTGTTCCCAATTAAAATACATTACTATTACATTCCTATTTTTGGTTTTTGGCTTGTCAAAGGCCTTCAGCAACTGAAATCATGTCCAAGAAGTCAGGATTTTGAGACAGGGGGACAACACTGTGGATACCATAATTATTTCCTTTTTTATTTTCTTTTATGACTAGAGGATACAGTTAATCAACTTATTAGAGAATTAAATGTGGCTAATGCAGTCTCATTCCTTGGTATCTGAGTGAATTTTGGATGTGCAGAAAGGTATCCACAGGATCCAGGCAGGAAAAAAGATGATTCTGGGACAGGGGAGAGAACATTGCTCTTGCAAATAAAGTCTGAAATATGCCTTTGTGTGAGTGTGATGTACAAAGGTGAAATATGATTACTTTTTTCATTCTTTGATTTGAACTTGCTGCTGTAGGAAAAAAAATCCCAAACAACAACTTAAAGAATAAACCCAGTGTTCCTCTGTCTGAGCACTATTTTATTGTAGAAATTCTTGATTTGTTGATATTTTTAAATTATTATCCTTCTGACTGCAAAAGACCACGGTGTTTTTGCACAGATACTCCTTTCAGCAGGAATGGGAACATTATTTAAGAACGAAATGGAGGAGGAGCTCCTTAGCAAAAGAGCATATTAATGCTAAATGCTAAAATTTGTATGAAACTCGTACGAATTAGCTAATATTAGACTGTACAATCACACTTTCATTTTGGTTGCTGTGATGTTACAGTATAAATGCTTCGGGCCATGTGTATAATGCAAAGCCTCTTCTGTAAATTCATTTTAGGTGACAGTGTTTTTAGCAAGTGACAGTTCTAAATATAGCCTGATGAGTAAAAAGACATTGCCCTTAGGTTGGGCCGATCACACTGCCACAGCTTTTTTTATTCTGCTCTATTACCATTTCAAATACCAAAAATAATTTTAAAACCCCGACAAAAACAAAACCACACAAATAAAAGAAAAGCTCTTTTTCTGGAGGGCTTCTCTCATTGCTGTAAATAAAGCTGAAGCCTTATGTGAGGGTGACATAGTTTTGTTTCAGGTTATTTTTGCTCAAGTTTGTGTTCATCTGTAAAAGCATGGTTGGAGATGAAGTGTGCAGCACACACTGAAGTGTTGTACAGATGATCAAATACACATATTTACCGTGTCCATGTGTTTGCTGGGTACCTGATGAAGAGATGAGGAACACACACAACGGGCCATGTATTGCAGCCCTCTGAACAGCATGGTCTTTAAAATGAATAGTGTGTAAGGGAATGATTTACAGAAAGGATGTTTCTAACCACACAATTTATTTCAACTTGATGAAAATGAACAGCACTCACAGTGTTTTGAGTGTTGGAGAATTTTCAAGATATAGTGTGTTGTTATCTTGGTTTGGGAAAAGGATTCATAAAAGGTCATTCACTTAAGAGTTGGACTCAATGATCCTTGTGTGTCCCTTCCAACTCAGAATATTCTGGGATTCTGTGAAGAAGAAAGAAGAAAACTGATGGGATTATTTAATAAAGCTCTACAGTTCTTTTCTGGTAGCAACTTGTAATTCTAAAAATCAACATTAAATATAGTCTAAGTGGAAAAATAGAAGAGACCTCATGTTATTTGCAAAGACAACACGAGTATCTTTTCATGTTAAGTATTGACTATTTCCATTTAAAAAGTTCTACCGAATTTATAAAGTTCCAAGAAAGGAGAGAGGAGTTGGGGCATGCAAAACCAGCCACAGGTGGATCTGTGGCAAGCACTGCAAATCAGAAGGTTGATCTTATCTCTTAGTGACTGCCACTGCTTACCATATTAAAAGTGACATCCTGTGTTCCAAGTAACACCCCAAGGTTTAAATCTTTCCTCCCTTCTAAATGCTTGCCTCTGCCAGGAAGGATGTGCCATGATTAGTAAATAAACATCTGCCTGGGCAGGCAGATTGTAGGGAGGTCTCTATTCTGAAATGGTTGCACTGTAATATCTCACTGGAAACAGCAGTGTCCTCTGCAAACTTCCAGGCTAATTTCAGATTCTCTCCAGACTTCACCTGGTCTGGGATTTTGGTTAAGCACTTGTATTCACACAGAGGTAAGTGGATTGCTGTATGGGCAATTGAGAGAATGCACTCATGTTCAGCATCATGTATCAGGTATTGCTTCCCTGCCCTGTACCATCACTGATCCCTGATGTTTCTTCAGAGCCAGTGACTGAACACTGGGGCTGTGTGCATGTTGGGATCAACTAAATGACTTTCCCAAGCTTGGCACTTTCCCTTTTTATGTCATATGTACCTTGTGACTTGAGGTGTTAATATGTAGGCTTGAGATTTTCCAGGTTTGGAAAATGGAACCAGACTTGTGTTTAATCTCTAAGGGATATGTGTGCTGTCGTTTGCAATTTGAACAGCTGCATTTCAACCCTATTTCCTATTTAATTGTATTTCAGCATTTAGCTATAATCCTCTACAGAGGCTAAACAAGAAGACAGCTTTTTAATGAAAAACAACTAAAAAAATCTCCTTTGTATGTTCATGAATGTGAACATACGATGCAATCTGGCCTCCACCAGTCTGCCTTCTAATTATGTGTCCATGAAACTCAGAGATGATGCCAGAAATAGTAGTAATGATAAAACTATTTCAAGTTCATCTTCCTAAGAGCAGGAATTTGGGAGCTGTCAGAGTACATTTTTTATTCAGTACCTATATTAGCCCAGTGAACTGCAAGGAAGGCTCTGAGGAGAGACTGTCATTCCCTGACACAGCTGAAACGTGGCCATTCCCTTCAAGAGCCCGTCGGAGATGCTTGTGCAGATCGGCAGACACTTCAGCATCTATTTGAAGTCTGTACCTACTGAATAGCAGTGCCATATGAAAATGTTGCTATGTGGCTCACAGAAGAGGGAAACCAGCAGCTCCTGAGCTGCCAGGGTTATTTAAAAGGAGCGTGGCCAGGTTGTGGGAGGTGATTCTCCCCATTTTTTCCTCTCTTGTGAGACCCCATATGGAATACTGTGTACAGTTCTGGTATCCGCAGCATAAGAAGGACAGGGAACTGTTGGAGGAAGTCCAGAGGAGGATCATGAATTTAATAAGGGGACTAAGAGCACTTCCCCTATGAGGACAAGGCTGAGAGAGTTGGGGCTGTCCAGCCTGGAGAGGAGAAGGTTGTGTGGAGACCTCACAGCAGCCTTCCAGTATCTGAAGGGGGCCTGCAGCAAAGCTGAAGGACTCTTCATCAGGAACTGTAGCAATAGAACAAGGAGTAATGGGTTGAAACTGAAAGAGGGGAAATTTAGGTTATATATATGGAAGAAATTCTTTACCGTGAGGGTAGTGGGGCACTGAAACAGGTTCCCCAAAGAAGCTGTGGTCACACCATCCCTGGCAGCGTTCAAAGCCAGGTTGGATGGGCCTCTGAGCTACCTGGTCTAGGGAAGGGTGTCGTGCCCCTGGCAGGGGGGCTGGAACTAAAGGGTCGGTCCCTTCCAGCCCAAACCATTCTGTGCTTCCCATCAGCAGCGAGCCTCGCGCAGCTCCCGGGGGTCTGGCTGGTGTTGATCCGCCTGGGAAACTCATCGCTGCGGTGACACCTCCCGGTGATGCGGCAGGGGCCACACCTGGCTGGGCACGGCCCCGTGTCCCCCCCCCCGGCTCCGGTGTCCCTCCTGCCCGCCTGGGGCTCGTCCCCTCCCGCTTTCGGGAGGAGAGGTTCCCGCTGCCCCACAGGATCCCAGGCTCCCTTCCGGGGGCTGCCCGTCATCCCGGGCGCCCTCCCACCCGCCCAGGCCCCCAGGTGCCCCGCCCAGGGCGCCGGGGCTAAATCCCGGCTGGATTTACACCTGCCCGGGCATTTCCCAGGTGTGGTTTGGGACAGCGCGGGCAGATGGGAGCCGGGTCTGTGTGTAGCTGCACCGGAACCCAAGGACACATCAGAGAGCAGGTACTAATGTGGGATCTAAGTGAAAATGACGAAATTGCTAAATATGCCTAAACCAAATGTGTTGTCGAAGGAAAGCATTAAGGTATTTGGGATTTTGGCTGACTTCAGCCTGTCGAGATCAATAAGTCTACTCAGTTCAAATCCTCCGGAATACTAAGGGTAGCAGAATGTGTTCTTGCAAAAATATAACTCACAACAGAATGTTTCACACCATTTTTTTTTTTTGGTCCTCCTAAGTGGTTTTTAGAAAACTCACAATACTTTCTTCCCTGTATTTTCTTTAAAAAGCCCAGCTTTATACATCTCACTGCTGACAAGCTATGTTGTGATGTGTCAGTTTATGTTGTGTCAATTGCCTCTGGTTATATAATGTGCCATGATATGACTAATGCAACCCAACGTGAGTCACCTGTCGTGACAGCTTTATGTTCTCAAAAAAAACCCTCTTTGCTTTCCCTTTAGAATATTTTTAATTGTTGTTGTTTAGTTTTTCCTAAAGATGCAATTTTATCCAATTTACTGTTTTATTTTTTTAAATATTTACAACAAAACGGTTAAGTGGGCACATATATTCTCTATTAATGTATATGAATAAATGATTACTGAAACGTGTAAAAGCATGAGGTGCTCCCACTGCCTGCTGTGAAGGGAGATGATTATAGATCTGCCACTACAATGCAGCACTGTACCTGAAGAAAAACGTTATGAACAGAATAGAAATCTCAAGTAGCAGATGGGAATCTAAATGTGAATGGCTATAATCAGGGTTCATTTGTACCAGCAAATTGTATATAAAAGTATATTGATTTATTAACACTGGGCTCTGATGTCAGTGTTAAACTGATAATGGCAGAAATGCTTAGAAGATATATATGTAAGACTTGAACTCTGATATACAAGCAGATTTTTGCCCATTTTTCTTTTAGGAGACACACTGAGACAGCCATTGCTGTCTTTGCCACTCAGTTGATTAGAGCATGGTGCTGATGCAGCCAAGGTTGTGGGTTCAGAATGCATGGGAGACGTTCACTTAAGAGCTGGACTCAATAATCCTTGTGGGTCCCTTCCAGCTCAGAATATTTTGTGATTTTTTAAAAGAAGAATTTGCAGTGCTTGAAGCAAAACAAGTGGAGATCTCTTATTTCTCAAAGGTAGTTAACTTGTAAATACGTGTTAGCTCATGCCAGGCATTCTCTTGTTACCTTTGACATGTTTTTGATTCAGTGGTGTTCTTTTACTATGAAATCATGAAGTGATTGTTTTCATGGCCATTACGTCTTTCATTCTCAGATAAAACCAGGCCTCATTTGCATAAATTAATATAATATATTCCTCAAAAGACACTACCTCTTTATCATAAAAAATTATATTTTTTTTTCTTAAAGCTTGAATGATTGGTATAATCAGGAAAAGAACTTACATTGCTGCATGCTTCTCAGGTTATACAGAAAAAAGTGGAATTCAAATTCACTAGTCTTATTCAGATGACAAAGTATAATTGCAGAAACTCATGTCTTTCCTATAAATAGCCTGAGAAGGCAAAGTAGGTTCCAATAAAGACTTGCTGAAATCAGTTCAGTTATCTTACAGCAGGTGATGAATCAACAGCAATTTTATTGACTGTAGAAGTCTGAAAGTGTATATTTTTACAGATTTTTATCGTGTACTTATTAATTTTGCCATATCATATCAATACTGTTCTTTTGTATCATCTTTCATTGAAATGCCATGTTTACTCCCCAATATCAGTGACCCATCATTTCATTACCCAAGAGTGCATGTGAGTAGTTATAAATACTGCTTTCTAAAAGACATTATATCTGCATACATTTTCCTATTTTTATTATTTTTTAAATTTACTTTTACACTTTTGTTATCGTGTGAAATTATTTCAGAAGCTAAAAAGACAGACAGTGGAGGAATAATCTTTAAAACAAATTTGATTATTTTTAAGTCTGTATTAAAGTAGACTTAGACCTTGCAAATGTTGTGTTGTGCTGGCTCTGTTCTGCATTTCCTTGTGGCTGGATGTGACCTTAGAGAAGGCTGTAAATACAAGTGGAAATCTTTCTTGTACATGATATAGATGTCAAATTTTCCGAGTGTGCTGAATCTGCAGAAGGGTTTTTCCTCCACATTGGTGTTGAACACAACGATGCACTGTCCTCTGCTGTGTTAAATAGTCCGTGAAAATGGGAAGCAATACAGCATGACAGCTTTTTAACTATCCAATGCAATAGCACCTCTAGATTTCCTGTCAATGAAAAGACATGAAGGGGAGAAAAATCCCAAGCTGAACTAGCTTATTTATGTACATGTAACAGTTCTCCATTTGTGGACTCTTGCAAGGTGTCTAGTCTAGTGCGTTCATCTCATCTTCTGTTACTGGTTGTGCTTTCTGTCTGGCACAAGGAGGCTACAGCCAATGTTTTGAGTACTGCTTTCAGCAACTGATTGATAGCACTGCAGTTATCAGTTCCCATTCTATTATATTTCCCATTCTGTCTATGACATATTTTAGTGTTGATCAAGTCCAGCCACTGCCTTTGGAATAAAATGAGCAGAATATTGACACAATCTCATTTTTTATTTAGATAGTTTAGTGTCTAGATAGTTTTGTTTAGTGTTGAAGCCCATAAAGCTTAGGATTTTCAGCCATTTTACATGGCTTTTAGGTCCTGCATTGGCCTTTAAAGGTACACTACTTATGTGTAAATATATTCACCCCCTTTTTTCCACATTTTGCTCTTTCTCATCTAAAGTTATAGAAATAAACATACCTACCTAGTCTTTGTGTTTTCCTTGCGTGTGCACTTAAATTTTTTTCCAATCTTACCATTTTTGTGTGGTTAATAACAAAGCTATAATTTACAACAATACAAGTGTTTTAGGTCCTCATTTTTCTCTCTAACTACTAGGAAACAAATTCCCAACAGTAGGAGTGAGATTTCTCTCTGAAAATATGTAAGTGAGTAAAATATTTACTGATTCTTCTGGTAGTCGCCTTCCTCCCCAACTCCAACACATGCTTGCCTCTGAAGAAAAGAGTGATGCTGTTAATTCCCAGCAGTAACTGGCTATGAAGAGCAGCCAGCTTAGGCGATGTACTTTGTGTACTTTGACAAATATGCTAATAAACCTGCACTAACAAACCGGTAAAGTCTTCACTGTTCTTTTCAGCCGTTGGTAATGGCTTGGCATTTGTTTCATTCAGCTCTGGTCACTGCTGTCTAACTTAATCTCCATCCAATTTGCTGGTTGCAATTGCTGTATGTTTACTAAAGAACTGCAGATTGTGTTCCCCAGCTCCTTAAGATATAAAAATATTGTGCCTGACGCAGGGTCTTTTATTCAGTTGAAGTGTGCAAAAGTGTAAAACTTATGTTTCAGACATAGGCTCCCCTATAATTATTTAGCCCCTTTATTTGCTTTAGAGTTCTGTAACATCTTCTCCATGAGGATATACTTAAGAAATGTTTGGAATGGCAGCCATGGACTTAGTGAGGTGTACTTCGTGCAGCACCTTGTATCAGTGAACTGGGAATGTATTTTCACCCATGTGTTACTTTTGATCTGTATAGTCTGAAATGCACATCTGAGAATTTGCTTCTGTTTCCTCTGCAAGAACCAAAATAGCAACAAAACAAAAGGTCTGAGCTCTGACTCTTCAAAAGCTGCAGCTGTGTTACTTTCACTAAAGGTGCACTGTCTGGTAATATGTGGTAGAGATGAAGCATGGTGATAGGATATTAAATCTGAGGAAATTCTGATTGTAGATCTTGTGAACTTTTCCCCTTTTTGATTCTGCAGCATTTAGGTGGTGATGGCTGCATGTCCTGTGTGCTTAAGTGTTTGAGAGTACTTGAGTGTGAGAATTGCAAATCTTGGTGCATGTGCTTTTGCCACATGACCTAAGGAGCAGCACCATTCCTGGCAAAAAGTCTCACCTCCCATGGGGAATGAATAGCTGTGGTGGAGTAGCATCCATTTATACCCACTGAATGCAGGGAAGCGTTCCGTGGGCTTCACAAAATAGCCAGAGGCAGGCTCTGATCCTGTGAAAATTCCACTCTTCAATTTCACCCCTGGGCTTCATCAAGGAAGAATGGCACATTGGTGCTCCCTTTAACTGCTTGGGTAAAAGTTTAAGACAGTTGCTCTTGTGCAGCAAACTCACAGGTATTTCGAAGTTGCAGGCAGAAATCCTGTTAGCTGACTTAGAGTCCTGTCAGCAGATTGCATCATGTATCTAATGCACCATTGTTTGTCACAGAGACATTTCTGACAGTGTCATTCAATTAAAGGGCTTTAGACTCACGACTTCAGCTGGTGAGCAGTCAGACACTCTGGAATATTCATGGCACCTGTGGCACACTATGGAGAGAACAGCAAATACTCTGAGCAGAACAAATTGTGACTGCAGTTCAGATGGAGATGATACATGGATGCCTTTTTTCTAAATCCATTTACTAGAGGCACTCTGGGAGCCTAATCTTAGGAATCTTGTTACTAATCAGAACACCTGCATACTTTGACTATAGAAAGATGCATGGGCAGCAAACTGGGTCTTTAGAAGGCAAACATGAGAGGAGACCATTGGCATACAATTTGTCTGCAGGAGTAACAGAGGTTATAAACTCAGACCTCTCAGATCCTTTAAACTGGTTCTTGCCTAAAGCCTTTCACTAAACATTAATAGCTCAACAACATAATGTCTTATACAGGAATAAAAAAAGCTTTTATTGCTAGCTGGACTGTTGTGCTTGTGATAATATCAACACTACAACATTTATAGCCTCAACGTGTCTTCAGTCTTCTATCTGAAGTGGTACTGGTGTTTTTGCATGCTCTTCACTTTTTGTGATATCATTCATATTGTGTGAAGGGGAAAAAGAGGCTAAGAGGGGAGGAGTAAAAATGCTATAAAAAATTAAAAATCCTTTCCAAAAATCAGTGGGAAGGAGTGAGAAGAGTTGCCATGACAAGCTCCAGCACTGTACCTCTGAAAATTGCTTTACACATTTGACATACTTGCAGTTTTTGCAGTGATTATGGTGTAGTTTAATTCATCCTAGTTTAATTTGTATGTTTATATATACAACATCCCAGAGGGATACTCTTTTGGTATAGAAGCCTTTTTACTTCTGTAGCTGTGAGAAATGCAGGGTTTTAATAATTGTGAACTAAATTCTCCATAAGCTTACATGATGAGTGTGCAGGGTAATTTCTCTGACAGTAATAGAGCTACTTTCTGCTGCTTTCTTTTTATGAAAGTTTCAGAAGGAAAAATGTCAGTCTTGTGTGATCTTAAGAAAATATTCACGCACCCTTAGGAAAAAAACCTTGCTTTGACTGCAAACATGAAAGATCCCTGTAGGCTTTTGCAGGCAGAGGTAGGCCTACAGGACAGGTGGCAGCAGTTTACTTACGAACACAGACTGGAGTTTAGTCCTCCAGTATCTGAAATTCCAGAGTACATTGTACTTATTGTACAAGTTGTAGTTATATTCTGCTACTATGGAGCTGCTGACCCTCATGAGATCATTAGCAGTTCATTTGGGCCCTGATAATTTCCCATAGCTTTATGCACAGGAATCAGTTGAGCATAGTCATTCCTGGTCTCAGTTATGATTACCTTTTCCTTATTTCATATCAGAGCCATATCAAACAATGAACACTAGGGCTGGATGCTTAGGTCAGAAATTGGCAATTTTCTCCAGATGAAGAGATGAATTACTATTTTTTAAAAATTGTTTTGTTTATTACATACATACAATGTATGTAACTGGCTTAATACTGAAATATCAGTTTGATGTCCTTTTTCTTAGAGACTTGCATATCATCTGCAATGCAGTACAGCCATTTGCTGGCCCCAGATGTGAGTGTATATTTGCTGTCTCTTCTGCCTGATTATTTTTGTTAGCAGTCATTAACTGGATTCCTCACTGAGCATTACATTGAGATGTTCAACACCATATGGTATTTACTGTAGTAACTGAAGGATCAATATGTGTAATGAACTAATGAATGTGATGGATGAACATGCAACTTTCTTGTTTTCTTTCTCTGATCATCTGTAGAGACCATAATGTCTTTCTTTTAGTTCAAGTAGCTAAAGTTTGATGATATGCATTCTGTTAGTTTACACAAATTAAAAGATTGAGCTATAATATTAGTTGATTCCCAGAAAAAGGCACAGAATTCTGCTTCCCTTGACAAGATAGAAGCAAGCAAGTGACAATTTCCCAGTTGTATCAGTCCAATGAGCTCTGTGCTCAAGAGGTCTGTCTTTGTTGGGCTCAGGCTTTCCTTTACAGTATTTTTCCTGGATATCTGCCTGGGCTGGGAAGCACAGTCCGGGCATCCTGTGACATGTGCATTACTCTCTGCATTTCTGCCCAGATCTCAGACTGTGCAGGTTATTCTGCAGTTCTCCTTGGGCTCCTAGAAGCACAGCTGGAGTTACAGGGCTGGTGCTCATGGAAGGAAGTTGGCTTTTTGGAAGCCTTGCTAGGCCCTGTCATCCCTCCTTAAAAATTATCAAATAATACATATATAACACACAAACATAGTTTCTATTTTCTTGTCGGTCGGTCCTTGGTTTTGAGCTAGTGATTAGTCTAATTAACAGGAGAATAATCTAATAGGAGATAATGACATTCTATTTTGAGTTGATAGATGACACAGTAGTGAGGGATCCAAGTTCAAAAGATGCTTTTTAATTTGACAGGCAGTTGTCATGGAAAGCATATATCTACAAATTTGCTAAATGCCTTGGGCATTCAAAGTCAACATGGATAGCTGGAGAAAGAGTTTTCCACACTGCTTGAAACATCCTAGAAGCTTCCTTTAACTAATGAAATTGTTCCTTTATCTCTGCCAGTAGGCAGTTTGTGATTTTAGTCAGGTGCTCAAACCTCCATAACCAATGAGTCTATTTTAGGTCAGGTTCTGCTAATTAGAGTTCTGAGAAGTAATTTTTGTGCTCCTAAAAGGCAGAGTTAATTTCATATTAATTTTTATATGAGTTTATATGAGTTGGAAATCTGTTGTCCCCAAATTTTTTGGTCACAGAAGAATTATTAGTTTTGCTTTTCAAAGATGATTGGTTTTAATGCTACCCTACTTTATTTTGAAAATCATAATGTCAGATGTAAATTTTTTTTAAATTGTTGCCCTTAGAAACATTCTTTTGTTTGGAACTAGTACTGCTTGTTTTTGAGGCAGGTGGAAGATTTTTAAGCGTGTATGAATGTAGGAATTTTCCCTAAATTCTTCTTAGAATAGATAATGAGATCTCTTCTAGGGAAGTGAGCTGGAAATATCATGGGATTATAGGAGAAGAGGAAACACAACAAGCATGTGTTATATTGTGCTGATAGATATAAAATCTGAGGTAATATCTCTGTAAATACTGTTGAGTGGAAGAGTTTGCAGAAACTCTCTCCCAGGCTGTGTTTTTGAAAGTGACATGTTAAAATAACTGGGAACATATGATTGAAACTTACTGCCTTTGCTACTTGGAAATTTAAAAAACTATGTAATTTATGGAACCAGGTAGCTTTTGTTTTTCTTTTGGGGAGGCCTTCATATTTGCAACTGCTGAAATAGTATAATTTGGTGTGCTTCATCACCATAAAGGCTTAATAAGTTCACCTGTTTTTATCTCTTTGACTAACTGTTTTGCAAGTGTTTTTAATAGATGTGGTAGTTGTTTCTCAGTGTCTGGGAGGACTGTCAGTTGAATAAATTATATTTGCTAATTAACCCCCCTAGAATAAATACAGGGGATGAGTTTACTGTGAGAGACAATAGAATATCTGTAAACTACTGCTGGGTGTTCTTAAAATCCAAGCATAATCCTATGCAAGATTTTAAAGTACATAAATGGTTATTATTCACATTAATGACTTATATGTATCATCTCATAGTAATAGCAATGTAATACAAATGAAGACCTTTAGAACATTAACCATAAGTGACCACAAAAATATAAATTGAATGTTGTGTTCTGTAGCCTTGAATAGCAATATCCATGAAAGATATTGAGGTAGTTTTCATTTAATTAAAAGAAATAGTCTGCATAATTTAGAAATCTGTGCATGTTGCAAGCAGTAGAAGTGATCATATAATTCCAGAATTATAGTAATACTGGATTAATGCTATTAAAATTTCTAATGGCACAATATCTGTGCAATGGACTGTCATAGGAGATAAGGATGATAACAGCCTACCCTACCTTTCCCTCAAAAACCCAAGAAATGGGTTCTTCTTTAGCAGAAACAAGCAACACCACATATGCTTAGACTCCTTTTTCTTCTCACTCTCTTTAGCCAGGTTGTATTTGTGACAGTGCTCCTGGAGAGAGGAATAGAGCAAAGAGAAACCAAATATGGTTACTCATGTTTTTTAATGGAGATTTGAGACAGTTAAGTAAAAGATGGAGAGTAAGAAGCTGTACATTAAATGAATAAAATAAGGAATAATGAAATCTATGCTAAGGACCTTTTACACTCAACAAATCTACTTAAGCAATCATCTTGAAGCTGCTGCACGTTTTCAAGTACAAACATATTTGACCTAAAGACATCCTCCATTGACTAGCACGTTTCCCTACTATGAGAGAGCTACTATGAATCAGTTTTAGTATTTTATATTACACTCATTTAACTGAAAATTGCTTGGATTTCCTACATGAAATCTAAGATGAATGTATCAGTGTTGGACCACAGGTGTTAATGCTTACCAGTATGTCCCGAGTGTAAGGAGATTGAGTTAGCTGCTAAAGTATGAACAGTTTCTGAGGTGTGGAAATGCAAGACAATTTTTCTCAGTCTTTGAGCAGAAACAATTGTTTCCTCTTGCACTAACAAAGGGCTAAGATATACTAATGCTACTCAGGAATCTTTCTAATATGCTCATTGGCAAGGTATCAATTAATATTAATTCATAGAGACTTCACATATTGCTTTAACCTTGTACAGTAGTAAAAAAGCTTCTATAAATCAAAAATACATTATGGGAGTAGAAAGCATTATGAATGCATTTATGAAAACGTATTTTGCTCTGTGTGTGCACGTGTGAGCTTATATATACCTATGTATTCCCACTGGAGATGTTTACAGTTTTCTTTGTCAACTTGGGGGTCAAGCAGTCAGGAAAGACAATAGCATGTAATTCACTAATAATGTGCATATTCTTTTAGGCTTTGCAGTCTCTGTCCTTAGAGGTTTTCAAGACCTGAGTGGATCAAGCCCTGAATAATCTGGTCTGATCTCTTATCTTACCCTGATTTCAGCAGGAAGTTGACACTTGAGGTCTTCTCCAACTGGAATTGTTCTAGTATTCTATGATTTTGCCAATAGTAAACTGTGTAGAGAGAGACTCCTTATATCTATTTCAATTTCCAGTAATTGAAATGCTCTATGAATATATGTGAATATATATATATTGGATGCTTAGTAAGCAAAAAAACAACACTCTTAAGCTGTAGACTGTATGAAAAAGGTGCAGGAAATCTTACATAGCTATGGAAAGAATTCACACATTGTTTCTTATTTTCAGCCTAAACAGTGCAGTCTATATATGCTACTTTCCACATATTTTTCCACCACTGTGATACTGTTCAGGTTCATTTTAGTCTAATCCACTGATTGAAAGCATGGGAGGGAAATTTGGGAGCTGCAAAAAAAGGGGTTCACATTATATGCTTCTTGTGCCAGGAATCTGCCTGTCATTAACTGTAGTGAGGGGGGAAAATCCAACACATTTTCTGAAGGGAGATAATGAGAATAAAACCCTTACTTCCACTGAGGGTTTTGAATGTGTTTAAAATATTAAGTCACTAATTAAGTGACTAAGGGTGTACTTTTGTCTTTTTATGTACTTAGAAAAGCCTTCTTAGTAAGAAGGGTGTTAATTGACCACATTTTAGGATTAGAAAACGTGATCAGAAATTATCAGGTTGGTCCATAAATAAAGAAAAAAGGGTGAAATTAGCATTCTCACTTCATGAACACAAGATGACAGAATTAGAATATTTTATCTTAATTTATATTCTCTTGTTTACCTTCTGCTGCTTTTTGAAGTCATATACTCTGATTCTTCTGAACTGATAGATTATGTGATATTTTAAGCATTTAATATGCAGACTGTATAAAATAGATTGACCTTCTTGCATTGAATTTCTCAGGATAAAAAGTACAGCCTTTATAAGCTATGTCTCCTTCTCTTTCCACCCCCAGGATAATGTTCAGAGTTTCAACTTACTCCAACCCACTGCTTGAAACACAGAACACTTGCTATTATATAAGACACTTCAATTTGATGTGATTTTTCTGTTCACATTATTTTTCATATTAACTTTCACTGCTTTTAGATGATCTTTTGTTGAAAGTAACAGAAGAAGAAGATATCAGAGGGACAGGGTCGCTGTGGGCTCTTAGGGTGGCATTTGCAGCAGATGATACAGAGCTTTGCAGCACAACACTTCCAAGAAGAATTTGGGGTAGCACTCAGTTTACATAAATAAAATGATCTGTGTGTGCATTTTGGTGGCTACACCAATGTTAACTTTTGGAGGGGGAGGGTGTGAAAAGATGGACATGATGGTCATATTAAGAATGATATAAATGTCTCTTTTAAAGGCTTTGTTTGGGAAGCAAGTGATAATGTCTGTTGATGTAAATGTAGCTAAATGGGATTTGTGGATGTGTGTATTCTTTTTTTAACCAAGCAAGGATTTAACAACCAGCTAAGCTGTAAGATGACTATAGACTTTCCATTAGATATCAAAGTTTGAGGACATTTGTTGTTTCTGCAGCTAATACATGCTAAAGTGCTGTGTTAAAGTGTGATTCTTATACCCTGTTGGATTAACACCCACAACTTTTGTCCATGAAGCTGTACATGCAGTTGCTACTGACAGTGATCCTGGAAATTATCCTTTTGCAGTTGCCAACACAGAAGTATTACAGTAGAAGAAACAGACACTGTGTTTTAGACATCCTAATTCTCCAGTGTGTGCTGGGTGTAAAACTAGAGCATAAAAGTGATGCAGAATCTTAAAATTTGCCACAGGGTGGGGCCTAAAACCAATGGGTTTCAGCCATCCTTGAAAAATTCTCCCCTATGGTTCTCCCACCAGTCATAACAGTGCAGCTGAGGCAGCAGCTACACTATAATTACCTTCACAGTCTGCAGTTGTAGAGAAAAAGAAAAATCCCAGAGCATGCTAAGGATGCTTCACATAAGATTAACCTTACTTGTGTTAAAAATGTAAAGATCTTTGAATAATGTTAATTAAAAAAAAAAAAAAAAAAGAGAGAGAGAAAATGTCAGTCTAGGGAAACAGTCTTTTCTCCCCCTCCCCCCTTGTTTTTAATTGAGATAGAATATACTCCTCTTTTCTATTAGAACTCTCTTAGAGGTGAGATTGCTTGAAAAATGTGAGTTATGACAGTAGCACTTGTATTACTCCTTTTCTTTTCCTGTTCATCTACCAATCTACCCAATCCTTATTTTCCATTTCAGTGGTGAGCAAGCAGGCTTAATGAGAGATCATCTGCAGCTCTTCAGCAGCAGTATCTTCCATGGCATCTCAGTATCTGTGTTGTCAGCAGGTCTGTTGGATAAGGTGAAAGCACAATCCTCCTGTGAGGAAAAGGGGAGACAAAAGCTGTAGTTACTCTGCTGAGGAGGCTTCTCTGTGCCTATTTTCACCTGATTCAAAAATTCAAGTATGACGCCCTGTAGAAGCAATTTTCATGCCCAGAATGTCTGGAGAGATAAGCTGCTTTAACAATAGCATTAAAACAAGCATCCAAGAGAGGCTTAAATTTTGTTATAAACATTATAAAATAAAACATGAATAAAATCTATTCCAATAAATGACAGGAAAGTATGTGGTTAGTCAACAGCCAAAAAAAAAAGGTGATGTATTTTCTCTAGATGAAGATTAGAATAACCTGTTTGTTTAATAAAAAAAGAATCCCTGTTACAATGCTTTAGCTTTCATGAGTAAAGTAGTTCAGCCCAGGCTTATGTGGACTCATAGCTGGTCATTTCTTGTATATTTGCATTATTTTATACACGCAATCATATTTTCTGGAACTACTGTTTTCCTGGTTTTGTCATCCTTGGTATGGTGCGGGATTGGTTTTAAAGTGGGAAGGCAGATGTTGATGGAGTGCTAAACAGACACAATTGAAATCATTGGGTTGCTTTCTTAGTAGAGGCCCCTATGGACTCAGATGTATGACCACCTCTGGCTAGTATTAGATATTTACAAGGGAGCATAAAAACTTTAACTAAGTAGATGTGTGGTAGTTAGTGTAGCTGAAGAAAGCAGAAGACATTTGGACACACTCTCTTAAATGTAAAGGAAGGGGGAAGGTGCATGAAGGTTTCTCGTGTCAAAATCATTCTGATGCCATGAAAATAAATAACTTGATAAATTGCCTTGCTTTCTTTTCCTTACATAGTGATTTTTAGTACTTGTTTCACTGTGAAATTAGAACCAGTGACATGAAAGTGTCAAGGGTTTGATTTGAGGCATTTTGCATTTTATGCTTTTCATGCACTTAGATGTCCCACTGTGTAACCACAAGAAAAACCTGTTCTTGTCTCACAGGTGATTGCCTTGGCATTTGTTTCTGTGTTTAGAAGTGTGATGGGCTCACAGGTAGAAGAATAAACACATGATCCAGAAATTTCAGTCTTTTTCAGCTGAGCTTTGATGTAGTTGACCATCAGCCTGAGAACACATGAACAGGTTCTCTGTGTTTTGCTGTTCTCTCACAACCCTTCCTGCCCTCCTTAGCATCACTCCAGTCTACTCTGGCCTATGACAATTCTCCATATTTCTCTCTAAAGGCACTAATACAGAAGATGAAAACCACTAAATTTCTCATCTTATTTTTCCTTGTTGTAACTCCAATTTTTCATCCTTGCCTCTCTTGCTTCATGTGCTGTTTAACTTCAGGTCCATTCTTGCAGTATCACTGCACATTTCTCCTGACATACCCCAAAGCAAAAATATATATGTTTCAAATCAATTGAATTGAATCTAGTTGCTTGAAAAGAAAACCTAAATGTTTCATTCATGTTTCTGGCAAGAAAAATAGATGAGCTTGATTCTGTACACACATATCCCTGAATACTGGAGGATAGCTCTTGAGAATTGAAGTACTGGTACTAACTAAGCCATCATGGCTTGGACCTATCCCTTTCCCTTGATAGAGCTGATTCTGTAATACAGATCACCTCTAGCTGTATTAATGAGTTGCTTGCCTTCCTGCATGACTCTTTATTTAGCTCTCAAATTTAAACTCCAGTTTTCTTGATGCAGTGGAATAGGCAATTCTACTTCATCTTTCCCAGCTGTATTCTTTTCTTTTTCTAACTTCCATTGCCTTGACTTCATTGTGCAATACTGAGACACTGGCCACCTATCCCACAACATAAATAATTTTCTACATTTTTGGATGGATTTTGGGGAGAAGGAGAATGTCATCCACTAAGGGCAAATTGGCTAAAAACTACCTTTCTAGGATGCATTGAAAAATTCTTCACCATCTGTCACACAGATCCAGAACCAGACATGAAGAAGGAATCAAAGTAGCAAGCAAGAGCATAATTACAGCTTGGAGGTTGCTGCTGATACTTTATATCTGGAAATATAACTACAGATTCTGAATTCGTTTTGTTCTTTTTATAGAAGTCTACAGTGACAAAAGGTGCCAATTTCATTCTAGCTATCTTTCTCAATTATTTAAACATATAATGAAGCAAAGAACATTGTCTAGAGATGAAAAATGCCATGTTTTTCAATCTGTGCCATGAGAGTATCAACATATCTCTTGGTATTTACAGACCTACAACTACTGACTGACTTAACATTCATTTAACTTCTAATATTCCTTTGCTTTACCTCTGCTCCTGTTCCAAGTTCTTGGCTGCATTCTGCTTTTTGTCTGCCAACTTTTCTTCCTATTCATGTACACTGGTATTATACCTTTGGCTTTCCTTTTTTTTGAGTTTATTGCATATCAGACTCAAATTTGGTGCTGGTTTTTTTTTTTTTCTGTCACATATCAGCCCACCACACAAAATATGTGTTCAGCAATTTTTATGACCTTTTTACTGACTCAGTCTTGATTTGGTATCTTCAACTGCCATTTTGTCGGGTGTGAATGACAGGTTTAGCTTTTTCAGACTTCTCCTGACACCTGTATCCCTTGACATATTTCTTTACCGAGAAGTTGTTTACTTCTAACTGGATTTCTGATAATTCTAACTCTGGCAAGCAGCTGCCATGTAAACTAATTCACTGTGGAATACTCAGTACTAACATAAGTTCTTCTGTTCCCACAGTTTTATACAAAATGGTTCCAAAGATTTTAAAATCAAAACTCTTGTAAAATAGGGGAGGTTGTGGCTCCCTTAATTTCTCCTTCACAGAGCTGATGTGGTTTTCTTGCATTATGTTTTAAATCTTGTCAGAAATTATATCTAAAGCTTATGTAAATCAAATCAAGAACTAGAGTCACTGAGATAAGTGGTAGCTTGAACACAGTGCTTCACTTTACATGATCTAGGGCTTCCGAAATCACTACTGACTTTGTATTTATCAATGAGTGTTTTCTGTTGTGCTGTCACAATGAGGATGCCTTAGTCAAACCAAGGACTGTGTGTGCTGGACAATCATCCATCACTCTGTCTTGCACAATAGATAGTGTAAGTTAACAAATACAGAAACCCCTGGAAGATATAGACTTGTTCAAGATTGCATATTGATAGCAGAAATGGGAACAGAACATCCCCATTTCAAATCCTAACCTACAATGATGTATAAATGTCACTGTTTTCAACTATGGGTTCTTTGAAATTTAAGTAGATCTATGTCCAGTATGGTTTAACTATTCCTTTCACTGAAATATTGCTGACCCAGACTTCCTGGGTTTTTGTACTACCTGAGCAGAATATTCATGTTCTGAGTTGGAATATGAAATCCTTGCTAACACTTCAGTGAAATGCTTACTTGATACTGATACTCTTTTGTAATTCCTGTTGAAACTTTGTAGTTTCTGGTTCATACTACCTAAGTGCTAAAGCAATTAATTAATCTTTTTTTGGGTCATACTGTGCCTGGAACCCACAGCTGACTTTTTTCTGTAATACCACAAGACAGTGTTAGTTCCCTTGTGACTGCTTTAAAAGCAGATAGTCTGCCTGCTTACCAATAAGAAAAACTTTGAGATTGCATTGCTTGTACATTCAGTGGTTCAATGCAGGCTTGGCTCTAAACTTATGTGAATTCCTTAAGATAAACAGAAGACTCTCTTACTGATGCATCCTGTATTAGATATAGGATACATATGGAGTGTCTGTAGAATGGTGAGATGGTGACATCTGAAAAAACTGGGATTTGAAATGTTTGACATGTTGAACATCTTTGAAGAGAGACATGAACATGCATGTGTTTTCTCAGACATCTTTTGTTTGCTTTATTTTTCATCAAATCCCCATGGTAATATGATGGAGTATCTGTCTCTTATTAATCTCCAGGAAATTAATGACAGCTCAGTCTATGTTACGCTATCACCCAGCCATTATTTGGGGTTTTGGTTGCTCTGTATTCATGCTTTACAAGCAGAAATGAATGAATTCTAGTTTATAACTCTCTTTTTGTATTAAAAGGAAGGGTAGCTGTGTTTAAGCATTCAGGAATGTGAGCATAGGTTGTTTTAACAAAGGCATGTTCTGTTGCTTTGTTACTGGCTTTAACTGACTCTGCCAGCAGTAGAGGAAGAAGGCAGGAGGCAACCAGGCAATAAGCAGTGCTGCAATTCCTCATTTACCAGTCGTTCTAATAAATGCTCTAAAAGGCTGTATATTCAGAAATTAAAATGGTATGCCTGTTGAGTTATTAATGCCATGTTTTCTGGACAGTAAAAACATATTTTCTCTGTTTGAAGATATTTTGTGGTATCTTTTTTCCTACACCTCTGAAATTTGTACATGAAATCATGCTCTATTGTTCAATTCTAGGTAACTGATATTTAGGCCTGGCTTATTTCCTCATGATTTGGCTGGTAAGGGCTGCTAGAAAGTGCTCACACTAGTACTGATCTTTTGTGACAAGCTTGTTTTGGTCTTCAAATGGCCTGATGACTGCACAATGGTATGAAAATGGAGTAAATTTGGAGTCAAATTTAAATAAATGAATCTGGCTTTAAGCCTTCAGTAAATTCATTCTGTGGTCCTCTATTTTTTTTTATAAATCAGCTCTTCAAGGTGTTAGCCATGAAACTCTGATCGATATTGTCATAACTGAAGTGGTGTTTGCTATTTTTCCAGATCAGTAAAGCAGATTAAGAAAAAGCTGATACAGTAATGTCAGATCCATTGCCAGTTTGGGTTCATTGATTACAAAGGTGAGCGAGTGTGATGGGCTGGCAGATTAGAATAAGCTCTTACAAAGGCAGATTTTTCCTGCACGTAAGAGTAGAACAGTCTGCCACCTTACAAAGAAAGAAGCCCAACCCAATGCCAAAACAAAACAATGAAGGGTTCCATGTGCCAGTAACTGTCATTTCAGTGGGCAGGCAGGCAGTTTCTAAGAATAACAGCTTTTATGTTAGCGCTTTCAAACTTGAATGTGGTCAAAATCCTGATCCAAATCAAAGCAATATGGCTTGCAAAAGCCTCTTGCCTTTTTTTCACACATAAACTTTCTTTGATGTGAGAATTTTTATCAGGTGACATTATATATGAGTTAGCTAGTTAATTAGTAAATTATTCCATTTCAGGAATAAACTAATTTTCTAAGCACATCACCAGTTCTACCTTTTGAGCCCTACATTTTCTCAGTGGATACATGGGATTATCTCGTGTCAAATGATATCCTTCCAGATACCTAAAAGACATATGAAACACATTCTAGAAATAAATTTCTAAGTATAACTAACAAAACTATAAGCATGCAGAATATTTGTCTCATTTGCAAATTGTTACTTGCATATAAATCATGTCTTATGTCATGCTAGTGGCAAATATACTTTGCTGTAGGCCAGTTTTGATATTTTCCTCAGCAATTGGTTAATACTTCCTCAGAAATGTGCCTTCCCTTAGGGCTTGTATTAAACAGTATAAGGGGTTTTAATACTGATTTGTGAGTCATAAGTTTTCTCTTTGTTAGGCAAGCCCTAATGTTGACTTTATGCACTGAGCTGTGCGTAAGCACCTCATGCCTGCTGCTTGGCATGTGCAGCGTGGCACAGTCCATGATACCCAACACAGCAGTGAGATAATATCAGAGCCCAACAATGAGGTAATATCAGAGCTAACAGCATTGAATACAGTGTGTATTTTCCTTTGTCTCTATGGCCAAGCTATGGTCCTTGACAATGTTTTTTTGGCCCCTGGCTCTGTAATATGGTATGAGAGTTGAAAAATCAATGGAAAAAAGCATTAATTATTGATAATTGCTTCAGAGAACTTTCTGTATTTCATTTCCTGCCTTAATGTATTCATGCTCCAATGTGCACTGGTCCCTCAATACCCTTAGTAAAACCATGGCCCATGCAAAGCAAGAGATAGTTTCCATGGCTTTAATAGGAACATGGATTCATTTTGCTCAGAGGGGTTTTCATTATTACACCCTGAAGTAGGAGATTGGAGGCTGTGCAAGCCTCCAGTGACTTCAGTTCTTATGGCTTTTCCCCTCTTTCTTTACTTTTTATTTCAGTACTTCTAAAAGGAGAAATCTGGCATGTGACTTTACACAATCTGTAGTGTTGGGCTTATAGCTTCCCTCAAGCATTTTTTTTTTAGCATGATATAGGTATATGCAGTCACATACAATCTGATATACCAGTATTTTCTTTCTTTGGTTACTCTGTGTTACAGAAATAGAATCTCTCAGGCATATGTTCTTTTGGTAACTTCAGCGTAGGGTCTCTTTAATGAGCAATATCAACAAATAATATCCATTTTTTAGGCCCCTGAGAAACTCCTTTCTGAATTTCTTCTGATGGTAGTTTTAAAAAAATCTTTTATCTTGTATGTGTACATTCCTTGGGGAAGGGCCCAATTTTGGTTTGTTCTGGTTTTTTTTTAATAGTTAGAGTGTATGAATAACACTGATTAACCCTTCAAATTGCTGTGCACAAAAGTAGCAATAACCCTGTCGCATGACTTGTAAAGGGGATATGTTCTCAGAATATGAACACTACCTTGAAATGCAAGGCTACCCCACATTATTTCCTTTTTTTCATGCCTGCTAATATGTCCTTTCTACACTAGAAATTCCTGTTGCAGGCCATAAACCACGCAGCAATCCTTGCAAGGTTTCGCTGTTGCCAGTTAGACTCCACAGTTTGCCTGAGACATTTATTGTGTCCTAGGAAAGAAGTGAAAAATGTGCATGAGAGACACTGATGTATTTTTTCTCTTTCTTTTCCTGTTGTAGTTTTTATCTGGCAAATAGCATGAAGTGCAAGCTGAATTGGCACTTTTATGCAGTAGGAAAGATATTACAAGGAGAAGAGTGTGAAGCAGAATGAGATATAAAGTCTGCTGAGCTATCCAGTGCTAGCAGACTCTCTCTGTTTATTTCATGAATGTCCATTTTTTATTTGCAGAGCAAAACCATGGTGATGGTTCCCATTTTTCATTTTAGTAAGAAATGATTTCCTTTGTTTTTCATACCAGTATGGTTCAGGAGCTCTGAGAATTTTGCTTTTTCAAGTACGGATTTGGAGGTGTTTCTGTACTCCACTTGATTATTTTGCAGTGTGTACTTTAATTAAATTATCTTTTTTTAATAGTTCAGTGTTATCTCCCATGTGCTGGCAGTTAACATGCATCTTTCTTGAGAGGTTATTCTCTCTATGTAAACTACAGGTTTGTTTTTCAGACAACAGATATATAAGTGTTAATTTTCAAGTTCTGAACTGTGGTAAGAAAAGATGCATTTTGGTTTCCATGTCCATATAAATTGCATTAAATACTATTCATGCTTGCTTTTAGAGTCCTCAAAATCTGTGAGGATGTCCACTTTGGTTTTGAATTATGTAGCAATTGGGAAACTGACCTGTGTGTACCCAAACTTGAAGATTTTTTAAATGATACATAATTTTTATCACACTTACTGTATTTACATGAGTGAACTTTGTCTTCAGAAGCAAAGCCTGCTTAAAAGGTACATGCAACTTGTAATTCAAATCAAGAACAGCAGAATGTCTAAAAATAGATATTTTGTCAGTTTAACTTTAGTCACAATTTTAGATCACTTGAATCATGATTCATTAGGAAAAAAGCTGTTTACTTTGGAAAATAGAGATAGTAATTAACTAATGCAAAGGGGTTAGTAAATCATAAATGCACTTACAGTGTTTGCAAAGCCTATCTTTATCTGCTGTGTAACTGTAGAATGCACTTATTTGTATCAGCCTGCTTGGCTTACCTCTGATGTTGTCTCCATGAATAGTTTTTATTTCTCATGATTGTAACCCAAGACTGCCATCAGACAATGTCTTAGCTCTCATTTCTCTTCAGCCATGCTGAACTGTTTTTGTTGCCAATGAGGCTGTGTTTCCCACAGCAGTATCCCACAGGGCTTCAGGACACCTTGTGAGTTTGCCAACCAAGGCAGCAAGATGACAGGTGTAAAATGTCTGCATGGAAACTATGAAACCAAGTACTTCGCTTTAGTGTTGCATTTTAGTTGTTACTGCACAAATATCTTTAACTAGTGTCAGTGCTGTATATTGGCAGCTTTTATTTATTTTTTTTATTCTTTGTTGTTTTCTGTGGCGTTGTTTTTGATATTTTGTTATTCCCTCCACTAGATCATTTTGCAAGCTTTGTAATTTCTATTAATTTATGTCTATACAAAGAAATAAATATTTTATAATGAGGATGATTTTCCTGATTAAGGTATGCAGCTGGCAAGTAACTGTTATACTTTTCATACACGTAGTGGGTACCTAATAGGCCTAAATGTTTAGTCTGCTTGTGGATATACTAAATAATTAATGGATAAAAAGTGGGTCTGTGGTAGGACAGCTCATTATCATCTCTCTCAGGTATGCACTTCTCCTTAATAAACACCTATATTGTGAAAGAGTCCACAGTTACAACAGACAGAGGTAAGAGATGCAGCCTTCTGAATGGGTCTCTTCAATTTTAATGACTTGGAGGTCATCAACCTCCAAGCACATAAGTGATTGTTGTGACAAGCCACATTGAATCAATGTCCCAAAACACAAAAAGACCTTTCATAGGTTTTGTATTTCCTTTAAAAACTCCTTTTAATTTTATTCCCCTGATTATATGAGAGGCAATAAATGAAGTCTGTAAATACTTTGTTAAAGGAGGCGTTAATGCTTACAACTTGCCAATTTAAGGTCAACACAGAAGCTCGTAGGTTACAAAGCCTGGCCAGTATTAGTCTTAGAGAAGTTGTTATTATTAAAAAAAAAAATTATCATTTTGGAAGCATCCACTTATAACATGATTGAAGATAGGTGATGACTGGTAGATTACTGGTAGATAATCTGACCCAGGGTAGATGGTTTGGGGCCATCCCAAGTAAAAATGCAGGCTGGGCAGATCAAGATCAAGAGCAGACATAAGGAGAAAGACTTAGGGGTGTTGGTTGACAAGAAGCTCAACAGGACCTGGCAATGTGCACTTGCAGCCCAGAGAGCCATGTAAGTCCTGGGTTGCAAGAAAAGCAATGTGGGCAGCAGATCCAGGGAGGGGATTCTCCTCCTCTCCTCTGCTCTGGTGAGATCCACATGGAGTGCTGTGTCCAGCTCTGGGACCCCCAACATAAAAAGGGCACTGACCTGCTGGATGGAGTCCAGAGGAGGCCAGGGAGATGCTCAGAGGGCTGGAGCACCTCTCCTATGGAGACAGGCTGAGAGGGTTGGAGTTGTTCAGCCTGGATATGAAAAGGTTCTGGGGGAGCCTTCCAGCAGCCTTTCAGTGCCTAAAGGGGCTACAGGAGAGCTGGAGGGGGTCTTTTCACAAGGGCACGTAGTGATAGGGTGAGGGGGAATGGCTTCACACTGACAGAGGGCAGGGTTAGATTAGATGTTAGGAAGAAATTCTTTACTGTGAGGATGCTGAGGCACTGGCAGAGGTTGCACAGAGAAGCTGTGGCTGCCCCATCCCTGGAAGTGTTCCAGGCCAGGCTGGATGAGGCTCTGAGCAACCTGGTGTAGTGGAAGGTGCCCCTGCCCCTGGTCTTTAAGGTTCCCTCCAATCCAAAGGACTGTATGATTCTATGACCCAATTCAAGTATTAGAAGAAAAAATTAGAAGAAGAAATAAGACTACTGTTGGGAAGGATGGGAATGCCTCCTGTTTAGTCTGTTTTTCTTCTAATTTGTTGCAGATTAGTCCCCACAGGTATGAAAATCATTCTACTCAGCAGAATTTGTTTAGCTAAACAAAAATTACTTTGAATAAGATGTCAACAACTCATTAAATCCATATGTCATTAATCCATACATATGTGTTACTGTATGTATATGTTCTAAAATTAGAAATTACTTGTACCTGAACCTATTATTAGAGTATTTATGAAACAGATTTCCTCCGTTTTTACCAGTCTGGGTCTGTTTAAAGCAAATAAGGTAATATCAAGAGCATATTACATTGTTTGCTGGAAGAAATTAGTCTTGAAATTTTTGCTTGTCCTAAATTAGATTAAAAAAAAAAAAAGAATAAGAATGCTTTGGAAATATGTAAAATACAGCATTTTCTATTTAAAAGAAACAAAAAAAATCATATTAATAGTAACAACAATGATGGATATTAAAGTTCAGTGTTTAACATATTTTTATACTCTAGCTCCCAAATGTTGAACTAATTTTTTCCCATACTCACTACATATTTCTGCTGGAATAAATTGTATCTAGCTCAAAATTCAGATGAGTCCCTTTAAGACTGATTTTTTTAGTTGCTTTCTTCTTTTCCATAGTATTTATTTAGCAAAATACTTATACCTTACTTGACACATAAATCAAATGCAAAACCCACATACTTTGCTATTCAGCTGAAACTAAGAAGAATAGAAGTCTTTTATATCAAAAGAATAGGGATTATGCTTTTTTCTTATCAATAAATGATATCTTATTTATTACTATGACTAAATGGAGAATGCACTCCAAGGAAAATCAGAGAAATATTTGTGGAAGAATAAATATTTTAGAAAGGAAATTCTTTCAGAGGAAGAGGTGTTCAGGAAAGAAGAGTTCCTTTGAGTTTTTCCTTCTATTTGTCATCTTCAAATTTTTCCACCTGGGGCTATAGATGTTACAATGAAGGCCATACATACTATTTACTACCCCTGGTTCTGTGGGTCCATGTTTATTTCTTTCTGGCAAAAGAAACATTTTGGCTAAGGACATGTTGATGAAAGCAAGAAGGGATTAAAGGGCTTAAAGAAAGCAAGGTGTTTCACCACTGAGAAAATTTAGTGGCCTAATAAAAGGATGTCAAGGATAAACCTTTTTAGATTACAATATATGTAGGACAAAAAGGTGTCATATATGAACATTTGATCTTCAGCATTAAAAAAAAGGCACGAGAAGAAGCTAAAGAACAGAAACCTTTAATACCAGCACTGGCTATGTGTTCCTTTTAAATATGATTGACATTTTTGTTGGTTTTTCTTTTTTTTTCTTTTTTTTTTTAGCCCCAAGCTCTGAGACTAGGCTTTTTAACCCTGTGGCTCCAACAGTTAGTAAAAATTCCTGAGGGAGATTTTCCCTAGATTATAATGCAACCAGAAGCAATTGCAGAGCTGCAGGCAGCTCCTTCAAAAACAAGACAGCATTTGTTAGTCAAGTGGAATTCAGCGTGAGAAGCCTCGAGGGCAGTGTCGCTTAGTCAGTTGTGAGGAGACGTGGATTTCAGTGGTGCTGGCATACCTGCTCAGTGCAGAAGAGTACACCTCTGCTAGAAAGATCCAGGAATATACATAAAATGACTATTTCTTTCCCTTGTTTTGTGCCCTGAAAACATTCAGCTGACAAAATACTGTCAGATTTCTAAGGAAGGCAGAATTTCTAACCTGATACTGTGTGATCTCTAGAATCATCTGTGAAATGCAGTCCAGCTAAACATCACATTTGAGTCAGACAACTACTGCATGCTGTCNATTCAGCTGACAAAATACTGTCAGATTTCTAAGGAAGGCAGAATTTCTACCCTGATACTGTGTGATCTATAGAATCATCTGTGAAATGCAGTCCAGCTAAACATCACATTTGAGTCAGACAACTACTGCATGCATGTAAGACCTGAACACCCTACCTGAATAGAGATGCAATAAGAAAAATCTTTCCTTTAAGTAGCACGATGTCATTACTGTGCCCCAGGAGAATGACATCTGGGAGGCAGCAGGCAGCTTGTGATTGAAATATCCTGGAAGTTTGGGAACTGGGGTCCCACACCTCTCTGTGTCTCCTACCCATGCACTTCCTTGATTACAAACGTTTGTGCTGCTGCCACTGTCTGAAAAGACAGTGTAGTGTATTATGGACTTGCTGTTTAAACTGAGATACTACCTTTGAATGAACATCAGAGAGGATGTATTTAATGTATTTCCATGTATCAGAATATGAGGGTGATCCTGTATCAATATTTTGCTCAACAAATTTACTATATCTACATGCACAGCCCCACTGGATTTAGTGCCTAACAATTTTTTGTTCAAGTGTTATCAGACTTTACTGTTTCCATCTTCAAATAGTGGTTGCTTTGATGTACAATCGTATGGTGCAAACATCTTTTAATCAGAGATTTACATACAATTATTGATCAGATTTCATTTTGAAAAGTGTTTACTAAAGAGCTGTTGACAGAGAAGATTTGTGTCTCTTCTATCTGCAAAAAGTTAAACAGAAATGCAACGAGAAAAGGGTAGTAATGATTGCAAATACTGTCTCGCATGTTCCAAGACCTACTCTAAATCTAGAAGGGAAAAAGGGCTAAGAAGAAAATGTGGTGTTCTGACTGGTCACATCACTTTTCTTCTCAGCTGCGTCATTGAGGATAAGTACCAGTAGTACCATTCTTCTACCATGTTCTAGGTAGTCCTGATATCCAGAAGAGTTATGAAGAAACTCTATCTAGCATGACAGAATCTGTGCTTACAAACTGATTACCCCAAACTTGTTGTCTCCTTTTTATGTTCCGTGTTCTAACATTGCTGTTTCTCAGGTACTGTTGCCAAATCTTGGCTCCATCTAAGTTGCTGCTATATTCAAATCAAGAAAGTGTCGGGGTTTGAATTCCTTCCAAAGGTATAGTTAAAACCATCAAAGCCCCCTTTCTCATCAGCATTAAGCTGAACCACATGGCCCTCTCCAGTATATTGTTACTCTGCCAATTGATGTGGACAAGAACAAATTCCTACATAAGCACATTGACTGCAATGTGATTTCCTCAAGTTGCTTACTAACAATATAAAAATGAGTACAGCATGAAAGTGTGCTATTAAAGCTGCCAAGTGGAAGCACACTCCTGACTTTCAAGCATTACATGCATTCTGCCCTAAAGGCATGCTTCTCTTAATTCAAGGGACTAGCATTAAATTCTGTCAACAAGACTTTTTGTAACCAGTAATTATTTCTGACTTTACTTTAGGCAGCTTAGTATGGGCTTGTTAATTCTAGTAGTTCTATCATTAAGTATTTCAGGATATTTTAGCTTTTGTATATTTGCTTTTCAATTACTGTTATAGATGTAAAGCTGTCACTGTAGTATGCCTACGAAATGTAAAGTACTGAGCATGAAGTTTAGCTGATGGGGTTTTTTGTCTTTGTACTTGTTTTTTTTTTTCCCCTCCTGATTTTAGTTCTTTTTGTTTCTAATACAAGAAATTCTAACATAGTCCTGGTCACCTGATTTCAGTTCAGAACCACTTTTCTAAAGCCTTGACAATGATTGGAAACCTAGAAAACATCACCAGCAAAGAAAGATTTAACAAAGGGATTACTTTGAAAAAGAAAACCTATGAACAGAAATTATATGGCATTCTGAACTGCATCTATTATGAAGCTGTGGAAATAAATTTCTTCCTCTCCCCAGCTGCATGCATCTGAAGTGCTGGTAATAGCAGTCACTGGATCTATCAAGGCCTTTGGGAAAAGACTAAACATATCTAATTTCAGAAATTTATAATATGATCTAGTTAAAATTTCCCTTGCTTCTTAAATATTTCCCCAAGATATTCCTCAAACGTATTCTCCTTGTAAAAGAAGCTATGAAAGGCCTTTCCAGCACAGCGTTCTAGATTTGCCTCCGAATGGTTGGAATGGTGGTTTTTCAAACAATGATTAGAGCTCAGTAAATGAGTAACCACTGATAGGGGATGTGGGAGCTCTGCATACAAAAAAAATTAATGAGGGGGCATTCCACTTCAACATACCCTCAGCACACAGCACAGTGGTCAGTTGTTCTGGGAATAATGGTATATTGTGGACGTGTGTGGTTATGGTTATATACTGCAGTGCAAGGACACTAGATATCACTCCAAGTTCTTTGCTAAATAAAGGGAAGTATGCAACAGGACAATTTTATTAGAAATTGACCCAAAAACCACTTAAAACTGTAGCCCATAACACAATAGAAACACGTGCAGACATGGATTTTAGATAGCTAATAAAACTTTTCCTTTCCTGACAACAGTGCATTTTTTTCTGGAGCATGATTCTGTTGAAGTTCAGCTGTCCTAAAGTTCAGCCTTTGTCCTTTTGATTTAAGATTCGAGTTGCATCCCTTTGCAGGCTGTAGAACCATGAGTAGAAAAGTTGACAAAACTATAGGAATTCAAGTTCTTTTTAACATTTAATAATAGTAATTTAATATTCCAGTCTCCTTATAACATAGAGATGCAGTTCTTTGCTGTACTGCCCTCCACTATAGAAACCCCCTCATTGTTTCTCTGACTCAGCTGGAGTCTTACAGCAATCATCCTCTTGGATACTGTACTAGTAGCATTCATCTGACCTACGTTACTATTTGGGAGTATCACCAACTCTTACCTATACAACAAGTCTTTCTTGGCCTCCTTTGTCTCCTCCCATCTAATGAAGCCTATGGGCAAATTTAGCTGCCATTTTAAAAGTAAAACGTGAAAAAAATCAAACAATGCTGTCAAGAGAAAAACCCAGATCTGGTATAAATCAGTATGTCTCCTTTAAAATTGGTCCATTTCTGGTAATTGTGGTACATGTCTGAATTTTAGGATACCAGCAATATGCCACAAGGGTGAAAATAAAAGAAGTAGGAAGATTTACTCTTGAACCAGTGATTGGCTAGAGCCTAGAGGTGTACTATGGATGTGGTGGCTGAATTAATTACTTATATAAGTGCAGTACATTCTAATTTTAGCAAAATATTTTTCTCATTCTTTGTGTTGCAGCAGAGTTAATTGGTAAATGGGTAATTTCTATGCTTGGCACTTACTCTAGCGGTTATTCACTAGGAACTATTGCTAAAACATATCTACTCTGATCTGTCTGTCTAACATAAGCAGTGATTGCCTTTTTGTTTCATACTGACATTTTTGTCTCCACAGGACTTACTTGGACTGCTATAATTTATTTTCATTGGAAATGTACAGTCAGAATATTTGGCTTAGATATACTTACTAATGCTATAAAAAATGCTTTTTGCTTCGTATGGAGCTTTCTGAACTGGTAATTGTATTTTTTTTTCCCGTCCTGCATTTTCTATACCTCCTATTATAACCACATCAGATTGAAAGGTATGAAAGTAAAAACTATTATGGTCAAGAGGTATAAAGATCCCTTTATCTCTCTAGAGTTTGAGGTATCTGTTGGCAGAAGGAACTGTGCATTTCTGGTTGGATCAGGTGCTAAGAAAATATGATAAGCACATATAGCCAAAAATCCCTAAGAGAAACATATTTTAAATTCTGAAAACACGAAATAAGATTCAGGCTTGTTTGTTAAATATTGCCTATTAAAATACATCTTCTGTTAAGTTCACTTTTCCCTGTAACTTCTGTGCCTGGGGTGACTTAGCTTGGCTTCTGTCTCATTGCAGTGCCTTTATAATTTGATGAATGCACCCCAAGACAGACTGTGGTCACACAGTGTTGTTCTGCAGTACCACAGCCATTTTATACACTCAGGAAAATAAATGTAGAAGCTGTCCAAGTAAGCAAGTATGTTTTTAGACACAATTAAAAGTGGGCAATATTGGACTAGTCCCTCAAGAGAATACACTCAGAGAGAATTAATTCACATGACTATTATGAACACTGATTCAGGCAAAACCCCATGTATTTAAGGTGCTACTAGACTTCAGTGTACACTGAGAACATTGCTTTTAATGTTTTAAATGTTGCCTTCTCTGAAGGCTAGGGACTGGCATCTTGTAGGAAAGGTGCAAACTACATTCCAGTCTCTCTGGATAATACTCAGGTGTTTGCCTAGTACTTTTATATCAGTTGCTCTAATTTCGTAATGAGGCAAGGGAATGAGGATGCTTAAAAATTAAGGAGAAAAGAGATTTAGAGAGCAACAGTGCAATATGTAAGGTCATGGGTGTTAACATTAGAAAAAGACAAGAATGTGAATAGACAAGATTAATTCTTGTTTCTTAATGCTTCTTTTGGATTAGAGGATACATTACTGTACATGATTTGTTTTCATTTAACCAAAAAGTTAAGAGATTGCTTAAGTTTATTCAGTCTCCAGTCCAGTGACATGATTGTTGGCCATCTTGCTCAAGTGCTGAAAGATAACACAATGTGAAGAAAAGCAGTGTCAAGAAAGAGATGAGAGCACTAAAACAGAGAGGAGAGAAAAAGATCTGAAAGCTTCTGAAATCAGACAGAAAACGTCTGTTAACTTAGGACTGAAAGAAAAGAGAAGCATTCAAAATGCCTCAGCACAGGAAAAAGGAGGAAGATGCAGAGTATAGAGAAAGGAATAGAAAAATATAAAGAGTAAATGAGGGGGAAATAGCCTAGCAAACCCAATAGGGCTGGGAAAAAGTAACACTGTACATATACAGAGGTGAACACACTCATGACCAAATGGACACAAAGAGGTAAGGAGCAGTGCTGATATTTATCAGGAGAGCCTAGGACTTTTTCTAATTTGAGGTTAAAGGTGATATCGAGATATAAATATAAAAGTTTTCTTTAAAAGCTAGAAATCCCAAATGTTTTGCCTGTTGACACTAGTGCTCCCAGAAAAAAAGTGTTCATTATGGATAAAATTGTGATGTGATGTCAGATTGGGGAAAATATCTTGCATGTTGAGAAGTAAAGTGTGGGAAGATGATAAGTTGATTATACTGGAAATGGAACCTAGAGCTTTTTGTTGGACAGGACAGGTGATTAATGGCCCCCTGGTTGCTTTACAGTGCAATGAAATTGGCTAGTGGTTTTGGACTTGTTTCTAGTAGGAGGACTCTGTCTCTATCCCACTGTGGCAAGTTGCACTAGTGAATAAGCAGCAAGCAGGAGAAATGCCAAAATTGAGGAAATATTAACACTGGAGAGGTGCTGGTAAATTGAGCTATTCCACATCAGAGGAGGAATAAATTCCATCAAGAACTTCTTTCCAGAAAACCAAGTGCATTCACTTGCAGCCACATACATGCTTGTGTATAGGAGGCCACACGCACACAAAAACTGTAAGTAAAACTTTTTCTGTCATTACTAAGGAAGAAATTAGAAATGTCTGTCCATGACAGAAAATATCTTACAAAACAATTGTGAAACATAATTGTTATTTTCAAGGATTTAACAGTTATTTTATTATTAATTTTTAATAATAATTTGCACCATTGTGAAAAACCTCATATATTCTGTGGATGCATAATTACATTTGACATTTAATCACACTTACATGAGGGATTGTAGTTAGAATAATGCTATTAATCCAAGAAGTGGGTGCTGTTCCCCAGGAGCCAAGGAATATGACCCTAAACGGAAAGTCAGGCACTGAAAAAAGGAAGTTTTAAGAGTTTCACAGTTCTGCAGGCTCTCAGATTTGGGGCTCATGAAGAGGAAAAAAGTCTTGAATGGCGAAACAACTATCTGCAGTGTTTCTGCTTCTTCAGAGGCATCTTTTGCAAATATTGACTTACACTACCTCTTTAGGGTTGTGGGGCATGATTACACTGCAGGATAAAACTACTATTGGTACTTGTGTTAAATAAAATAAAAGCCAGAGCTGTCTTCTTGTGATCACATGCTTGCTACATTTAGACTTTATGGTCAGACTGCAGTCAGGATAAAATTCATTCCTCAGTCTTGCACAGAGCTGTTCAGTTTATGGGGAACCTAAGCTACCCTCAAAAGATGCAATTAACCTTTTTTGGAAGCAAACTAACAGTCTGGGTGTATTATTTTCATGTTCTGATATGGCAGTTCTGGTTTTGTATTCAACAGGATTTAATTTGTTCCAACGTCATTCTTGCCTAGAGTTTGCTTTTTCCATTAGAGCTTGCGTGTAAATCTTTTGTGGTTGGAAAATAGCAAGTAACTTATGAAGAGTTTTCCATGAGAAGAGATGTATGCTATGTTTATCTTGTCTTTGCCAGTGCATTAGTGAGCAGCTTTTTGTCCTTTCCAGAAACCTTTCAGTAAGTGGAGTGTCAATGATTTCAATGTTGGCAATGTCTTATTAATGTCACGCAATGTATCTTAGGCCCAACGCAGAGCAGTTGTCACTTGCACAGGGTGAGCTTGCGACATTGTAATTTGTGAGGACAACTTGAAAAATTATCAGATTATGTCTCCAAGGCTGTGATCTAACTGATCTTCTCTAACCCTCCTCTCCAGAAAGATCCCCCTGCCAAAGCCCCCCCTTGACTTCACCTATACAGCCTTCAAGTGAGTATATTTCCATTTATGTACAATTTCCGAACTTATGAAATGGACATTCTTCTGTAAAGTTCTTTCTATTAGGATTTCAGTTTGGATCAAAAGCATGCTTTTGACTTAAATCTCATTATTTTTCCTACTTCCAGTGCTTTGGTTCATGTTGTGGGGCGTTTCAGTATGCATGAACTGGATTGTCCCAAATGAAGCTAGGAGGGAAACAAGCAGGAACACATTTAATGCATTCCAGCTGCAGGTTATATTTCATTCAGGTTACCAGACCAAAACTTATTGAAGTAAAACTCTTTTAAACCTGTATAATGTGGACAGTGGCCCCACAGCATCAACTGCTTCTCTGTGTAGATATGTTTTTATTAGTCCTCATTACTTGCTAATTTGGATGTAAGCAGTTCAAAAGGAACAATTTTAAATATGAAAAAAAACATTAAAAGTTGATCCACGTGAAGCTGAGGATCTGATCCTCAACTGAATGAGAAACAGAAAAGACAGTATTTGGAAAATATAGCTATACTTCTGAGACAGATGGCTGCTGTGCAGGTTGATTTCTTGCAGATACCTAATCTTCTTTTACATCTGCTGTTCTGTGTCTTGAGTTTGGAGTTTCCTACAGGGAAAGGCAGGATCAATTCTAAATCTGAAGGATCCATGAAACCATGAATACAATCTTATTTCTTAAAATTATCATCTTGACCCTTTTATTCTATTTTTAATATATTATATGGCTTAGGTCCAAAATCTTCTGAAAGCAATAAAGGGTTGCTGCTTACTTCGTCCTAGTATAATACTCAGGAGTATTAAAAAAATGGCAAAACCAAACCAGAAACAAGAGAGAACCACCATAGAATTGGATGGGTTTGTGTTCAGTGGGGATCTCTGGTTGTGAGTAATTGAGATTCTCTTTGGATGGACTTGTCGGCAACAGTTAGTCACCCCAGCATTTCATTAGTTGCAGTTTGATTGCTTTTCACTAGTTGGTTTTCAATCTCTTTTTCATTTTCTCCTATGGGAGAGGCAGATTGCATAATGACATCTGCACTGCATATTCTGGTTGTTGTAGATATTTGTTTCCACCTTAAGTTTGCACTTTTCTCGTTGTTCAGTACATCCCTAACGCTTAAATATGAAACCCATATTGATCTGTAGAGAATTTTTTAGACTTTAGATGCAAGGAATTGCAATTTTTCAGAAGTAGCTGCGTGACTAGCAGCAAAAACTTAGTTTCAGAACTTGCCTTTTGAAAATTCACTTCGATGAAACTCGCATTGGGTTTTCTTATTTATTGGTTTAAGGAATTAAGTGCCTCCAGTAAAGGTCTGGGGTTTGAGTTTATAAGCACTGGACAACAACAGATGGATTGTTATAAAAGCAAATTACAAGTTCTCAGCATATTTGAAAGCAAATCATTATTGCATCATTGCTGCCTTATTAAGTATAAATTGAACAACACTCTTGAAAAATCAGCCCCTTACCAGCCACTGCAAAGAAAACCAACTCTCTCCTGGAGGAAACGACCACAGTACAAACATCATAAAATCAAGTTATAGATGGGTGTTACTTCAAGGAATGTTTCTTGAAAACTGCTTGTTTGCTTGGAATATTGTGATAAATGTAAAGTCAGAAGTTCTATGAAAGAAAGTGTAAATTAAATTAGAGTACACTTGCCATGACACTGAATGGTTAATAATATTAAGCAATATCATATATATATATATAATTAATACTAAGAAATAACTCACCATTCCTCTACTGCTGATTGCATGGAAATTTTAAAATATTAAAATCTAGGTTTTGAAATCAATGCTTGCTATTAAAGCTTCAAGAAATGGTTTTGCTGTTCTTTTGCATCTGTGAAGAAAAGATTAGCATGTGACCTATTATTAGTAGCAGGTTTCTAGTCCCTTTCCTTTTGGTTTTTTTTTTTGTTTTTGTAGTTTCAAACATTGTGGAAAAGCCTTTCCATATTCTTTCAAAAGTTTATGTGGTTATTTGTGGTCTCATATGCTGAGAATGGTGCTCTCAGCATAGTCTCTGCTGAGTTTAGGGAATTTATTGTGTGGATGGCCCCATTTCTGTTGAGTTCTTCCTCAAGGCAGGCAAAGAATTCTGTAGACAACTTTTCCCCTATGGACTTTGCCGTGTGTAAGCAACTGTGAGAGCACAGAATTCAGATTCTTCCCCAACTCAAGGACTAAAGTAATGAGCAGTCATTTTTACTGAGCAAAGTAATAATATTTCATAGGTAGGTATTGATCACTGTGTGGGGTGTTCTAAAGTGTTCTGGAACATTTAAAAAAATTGCTGCTGTGAGAAAAACTAAAAATATATATTATGTTGTTTTGGGTTTCACTGGAGCTAGATCTTATGATTTGGTCGATTTTTTTTTTTTTTTTTTAAGGAAAAACAAACAAGATTTATACCAATGTCTGCTGAACAAGTCTGAGGTTGTCATTATTCTTCAATAAAAAAAGCTAGATTAATTTATAGTTGTTCTTTTATCCAAGAAAAACACATCTGACTGGCAATTAAAATTAATTCTTACAGTCAGTGATTATTGTTCCAATATGGTCATGCTGTTCTGAAACCTGAGTGATAGAAAACATGATCCTATTTGATTTTTTAAAAATGGCCTATTTAAACATAATTTATTTCTTCCTGTAGTGGAAAAAATTATATGATTTATTGACAATTTTCTTTGAATATACTGTAAGTAGATGGTTTGGTTGTTGTGGTCTTTTTATTATTTGAATGAGCTTTCCAATAGAACACATTTGTTGTGATAGAGATTTGGTTTAGTGTAGGACATAATACTGCAGAAACAGACCGCACTGTTTCCACTGTACATATAGAAGTTACTGAATGATTCTTCAAAATCTTTCAATTTTATTTAAATTTTTTTAGGAAAGGCTGATATGCAACAGTACTGAACAGCCAATTCTAAATCTGAGCGACTCCAAACAGCTTGAGAGGGGGCATATAACTGTGTTCAGAAGGAGTGTATCTGTCACAGTTACTTATTTGTAAAATAGGGCTAGTTAGACCTTTTCTTTCTTGTCCATTTAGGCTGCAGAATACAAGTCAATCCCGGCTATCTTTAAGGTCTAAACTGGAAGCTTATCTAAATTGAGAGTTTAACTTCTTCCACATGGTGGTTCTTTCCATGTGAAATTCTGTGAGGACTTGTCTAGCTGTTCCGGGGATGTCAACATCTGATATATGTATGCTGATAATGTAAATTGTAAGTCTAAATAGGAGGGAAAGGTATCCAGGCCCCCAGTTTTAAGGGTATGAATAAAATGACCACAAAATACTTTTGGGTTCTGCATGCTGCATTGTTAACAAACAAGGCTTGCATGAAGGAAAGAAGAATGTGAAAGATGAGTTGGAAACTCTTTGAAAAAATAGGCGGCTAGGTCAAGAAATTCACTTCTTGTTTTAGACCTAGCTACTAATGACTGAGACCAAAAGCTGGGTAACCCAGAAAGACAAGACCTAAACTGTATAAAATGCTTAACAAAAAGCATTTTTGTTAAAGCAGTGGCAGCATGGCTCATTCAGATGTAACCCATTGTGACATTATACCACAGACTCCACAGCCTTGTTCTGGTGTTCCATTCTTTGTCATGATGATAAGATAATATGCCTTCCATGCAGTTGTGTTCACACAGATTTGTTGTGACTTTGGAAGTACCCTACACCGATTTCTATTGATGATATTGCTAAAATTTTCTCATGTGGTTCTTCCTTTCCCCCAAATACTCTGACATTTAGCAGAAGTTTATTATGAGATCATAAATGCCAAAGGTTGAATACAGTATATTTTTCAGTTCTACAGCAACTGTCAGTCAGCCAGCCTTCATTTGTGCCATTTTTACTACAGGGAAAGTATGGTTTATGTGCAAAAGAACTGTTTCACCTTGGTCAATTCAGGGACATAGGGACTTAAACTGGATTTATCCAGTAGGGTCCACAGCGAAGAAGATTCTCCCCATAAAGTTTTTTTTATTATGTCCGTCCTTCTTGTATTTGGAAAGGGAGGGGACAGCTATAGTATAATCTTCTCTAGGGATTCTCTGGACAAGAAATGATGCAAGGTCGTGCTGCACTAAATTCTTCTATATCTGGACAGCTAAAATCTGCCATTGAGACCTTGTTGGGAGGATGCTCGCATACTGAGAGTGTTCAGAAGTGTTGTGTCACTGTGTCCGTATCTCACTAACTTTGTCTTTCCTTTTGCAAGGTTTTACTGAGTGAGTGGTGCAGGCAGAATTTCAATTACTCATCAACGGTGGGGCAACTGCGGTCATCCCAGCACATGAAAAAAGTAGTCAGCTTTCATATTTATAGTGAAAGTGCCTTTTTTTTTTTTTTTTTTTTGAATGACTCACTAGAAGTGGAGGCTGGCTGTAACAAAAATACATATGGTTCCCAGGGCTCATTCAGGCAAAAGTGTGAATTAATTTTACTAAAAATGTTGTTTGGAACTATATTGTACTTCTAAACAACACTTCTGTGAAATCCATTTTACTGTCATCTGTCATCTTTGCACTGTAGTGCAAAGCAGACAAGAACAACTTCTGCTATGCTAGGTGACAGAATAACCTTTTCCCTGAATTAGTTTCAGAAAGCTGGCATTAGCTTTATTGTCCAACATTCCTCTCACATTTAAGCTTTTAACCCTTGAAATTCTTTATGTGTGTTTGGCAGCTGAATAGACAGAGCAGACCATCTTGAGTGTGATCACATGGCACCTATAGGACAACCAGGGGATCAGACCAGCCAGCAGGGCTTTAAGAAGGGCAGGTCTTGCCTGACCAACCTGATCTGCTTTTATGAGCAGGTGACCTGCCTGGGGGATGAGGGAAGGCTGTGGATGTTTTGTACCTGGACATCAGCAAAGTCTTTGACACCTTGTCCCCTGGCATATTGCTGGAAAAGCTGCAGCCTGTGGCTTGGACAGGTGCAAACTGTTGGTTTGAGAACTGGCTGGACAGCCAGGCCCAGAGAGTGGTGGTGAATGGTGCTCATCCAGTTGGTGTCCAGTCACCAGTGATGTCCCCCAGTGTTGGGCCCAGTCCTGTTTTGTATCTTTACTGATGGTCTGGATGAAGGGATTGAGTCTACCATTAGCAAAGTCACAGATGGCACCTTGGTGGGTCAGAGTCTTGATCTGCCAGAGGGCAGGAAAGCCCTGCAGAGGGACCCGGACAGCTGGATCAATGGGCCAAGACCAATGGCATGATGTTCAACAAGCCAAAGTTCCAGGTCCTGCACTTTGGCCACAATAACCCCCTGCAGCACTACAGGCCAGGGGCAGAGTGGCTGGGAAGTGTCCAGAGGAAAAGGACCTGGGGCTGCTGGTCAGGAGCCGGCTGAACATGAGCCAGCTGTGCCAGGTGACCAAGGAGGCCGATGGCATCTGGGGCTGTGTCACATCCAGCGTGGCCAGTAGGACCAGGACAGGGATTGTCCCCCGTACTTGGCACTGTGAGGCCACAGCCCAAGTCCCATGCCCAGGTCTGGGCCCCTCAGTCCAGTAACAGGGAGGTGCTGGAGTGGGTCTGGAGAAGGGCAGCAAAGCTCAGGAAGGGTCTGGAGCATGAGTCCTGTGAGGAGTGGCTGAAGGAGCTGATGTGGTTTGGCCTGGATAAGGGGAGGCTCAGGGGTGACCTGAACGCTCTCTGCAGATCCCTGAGTGGCTGCTGCAGCCAGCTGAGTGTAGCCTCTTCTCCCAGACAACCAACGGTACAACAAGGGGACACAGCCTTAAGCTGCACCAGGGGAGGTTCAGGTGGGACACAAGGAAGAATTTCTTCACAGTAAGGGTGATTTGGTATTGGAATGGACTGCCTACGGGGTGGTGGAATCACCATCCCTGGAGGTGTTTAGGGAAAGACTGGATGTGGCACTCAGTGCCATGGTCTGGTTGGCAAGGTGGTGTTGGGTCATAGGTTGTACTCCATGATCTCAGAGGTCTTTTCCAACCTAATTGCTTCTGTGATTCTGTAAATACAGCATTCATAAATATGAGAAAGCTTGTGCTTCCCAGACTGTAAATCCAGTAAGTTCTACCTTAAGATTTATTCCTGTAACTGAAGCACTTGGCATATTGCTAAAATGGACAACCTGTTCATGATTTTCAATCTTTTCATCATGGTTTTTAAGGAAGATAAATGTTTTTTGATTATGTAATGCTGAAGCCTCCCTTTATTAACAATATTTTTGTTTTCTGTTTATCCTTTGCAATTAATATGCCAATTTTTAAATGGAAAGTAGAAAATGGTATAGTGTACTGCAGTTGTACAGTTCCTTTCAAGTGGTGATCGAAGGTATTTTACAAATGTAGATATGGTGCACCCTTCAGCTGTAAGAAGGTGTTGTTTTACAAAAGAGGAGAATGAAATAAGACGTTTCCACCACTGAAACCCCCCATTTCTCACTCTAAAGAGAGATAAATCTTCTTACCTGTTGTTTATTCACATCATCCATTTCATGAGAGAATAAAGTTGCTAAATGTCTAAAAGCAGCTCAGTCTCAGAATACTTGAAAATGCATGCTGCTAGGATACAGAATGGGAGATGCACACACATTTCACAAATCATTCAGCAGTATCAGAGTTTAATAACAGGAAGTTTTATTGGAGTAGCAAAAACTGATACTGAAGGAAAAGTTGAAAATGTTAATTGGTTTTCTGATAAATGAATTATATGTGTCTATGCATGTACTGGAACATAGATGTAATGGCCAGTATTCCTCCTTGGACTCTAAAGATGAAAATCAAGTAACAATCTGTCTCACTCTTATGATGGCATCTCATTGAAGTATTTCCAGAAAGTGATTTTTGAGTGGAGGAATTGATTGCATAATTATATATTGTGAAATACTATTGAGAATTTCCTAAATGTTGATATACAGACATGAATAAAATTTAAAAAGCAAGATAACTATGGACAGTTGGTTATCTGAGTCATTAGCAGTGTTCTGTAACAAGAATATGTTGGTTGGGTAAATCAGTGTCTATTAAATATTGCCGAAGTTAATGCTTTTGAGGATCTCCAAACAGAGAATGTTGGTTTTCCAAGGAAATATATATCTGAGGTGATGGTAGATGTGGGTTTCAGGCCCACATCTCAGTGGTCTTTTGGAAATAGTTGTGTGGTGATTGAGTGGATGTATACATTCATAGTAAGGAAAAAAAAATCAAATTCCTTGTAGTTCTTCAGCTGAGCGTAATGAAGTAATTGAAAGAAATTGAGCTCCTGTTTTAGACAGTCAGTTTTTCTGGCAGTCATTGTCCTCAATTAAACCCTTGGTTGCTATTAAACTTTCTGGATGTATATATATTTGAGATGTGACCTTTATTTAAGATAGATCTGGAGCATTGTAAAAGAATGTGATTTTCTTCTTCTGTGTAGTAGCATGCACAGAATACTTGTCTGGGAAGGATGCCGGGGCAATTTAATAAATTCTGCCTTGGCAAAAGCCAACCTGGCTCTCCATGATGCAGTTACAGAAACAAGACTCCAACTATAAGACCGAAATCTTACCTATTGCTCACACTTCTAAGTGGAAGAAGAGATGAAAGGAGGACAAGTATCTGGCGTGTTGTTCTATGAACCCTGCCACATCTCCTGTCCTGAACACAGCTGGTGACCAGCTACTGTTGTGTGGATCAGACAGACTTGTCATGCAAGGCAAAGTGTCTGACCACAGCACATTTCAAAATAATGAATTCCTTGAAGCAGTAGGACCAGCAACCGGTTCAGCAGGAAGCCATGGCTCAGAAGCAGCAGAATGGAATCTGTTACACCCTCTGGGAACCAAGTTCCTTCTTGAAGTAGATTTTCCTCTCCCTGCTGTGTAAGGGATGGGAGGAGAAATGGAGAAAGGAATGACATAAAAGGAGTGCCTTCACTGTCCTTATTCCACACAGACTGTGTGTATTTAAGTAGGAAAAAAATGCGAGGAAACACTCATCCAGTCACTCCTTGTTGAAAACTTGTGTTTTCTTCTTACCCAGGGAAGAGATGTCATTTTAATTACATACATCTCTATGCCACTTATCAGCTTCACAGTCAGTTTGAGGTAGGATGCAGCAGATATCAGAGAGCTGAAATGCAGATAAATTCTGCAGTTAACAATACTGACATTAAGACTCCTGCTATTATTTAAGAACAACAGCAAAAAAAGCCTCTGTTTCTAAATGATGAGTGTCATGGCATTAGTGTAACTCTGTGTAGAATTTTCACTTCTTTTGCACCAGAGATGGTGGGTATCTAAGTTAGAAAACAACTTTTCCCTTGAATAATTATGCATCTTTTCCTTTCAATTTTGAGAGCTGGAAATTTATATGCTAAAGCAAGTCTGTGACACGCCAATATAAAATTAACTGTAAAGATGTAGTCTGATGGTAGTTTGCAGGTCACCAGAACTTAATGTCAAATGACAATGAAGAGTAATTTTTTACTTCTTAGCTCTTGTGAACAAATATAATTACTGTAACCTACAGAAGCCTTAGAGGGACTGAACCATTGAAATTTTCTGATTAGAAGATTTTTTTGCAATTTTTAAAATCTTAGTAACAGATTCATTCATTCTTTAGTTCTTTTGTTGTTCCTTTGGAGGAATTGATTAAATATTATTTTAAAATATTGAAAAGGGAGCTGCCACACTTTCTAATTACCCCTGCAAGCAATTTAAAGTTAATAGGTTCTGTGTGATCTTTCTTAGATTTCCTCCTAATTAAATGTGAAGAACAGTGTTGTAAATACAGCCAGTGTAAATGGCATGGCATAATGTACAGCTTTGGAAATGCTCTGATAGTGCATTTAGTTTGGTTCATTGACAAAAAAACAAAAAAAGAATTTTTTGAATGTATACTTAAAATACAATTTTTTTCAAAGGAACAGGGACAGAAGAGAACACATTTTTAAAAGGCTCAGCAGCACAGCTTCACAAAAAATAGGTCAGATGTCTGCTCCTTGTGTTCTGTCTCGCTCCATAAGTCGAAAGTACTTTGGATTCAATGTTTGTTTATCTGTTTAGGGTGAATCTGGCAAGCTGCAGTGAGTTTGCAGGAAGAAAGGCTAACAGAGAATGTGAAGACAATTTACCATTCATAAAATTGTTTGATATAGCATAGTGTTTTAGGAGCCTGTAAAGCTTTTCTGAAATGCACCTTGAACTTTTATTTCTTGCCTGCAGAGCATTATAGGAGTACAAGACTCTGTATTTTTAGCTGAGAGCACAGTCAGGCTGACAAGATATACTTCTGCAAATTGTGCTGATGAAGAAATATTCCATTCTTTCTTGGTAACAATTGAAATGCCTCCTTTTTGTTTGTTTGTTTTTCCTCACCATAGGTCATATTCTTTTTTTGTCATCAAAGTCTTTAATGCTTTTAAATATAGTGCATTTGCTAAGTTCATCTAAGAAAAGAAATTAATGCCCATGTGCTGCAATTAATGAAAACAGCTCCAACTTCTTTGTATTTGTTGATGCAGCACAGTGCTGTTTGCACTCAAATGAAGCACATGTGACTTAGAGATCAGGTTTAGCATGAGGACTGGAGATGGTGGGAGATGTAACTTTATTACAGTCAATATTTTGTACATCTTACCTTGCCATCTCACAGCTAGCTTACAAACACTAAGGCCAATGTGGACTATTTAAATCTTTACCAAAAAAATTCTTTTGAGGTAATATTCTGACATTAACAGACGGAGAAGCATGGAAAAACAGAGATACATTCAGTGAGGGGTTCCTGGTTATTGTTTGGGGTTTAGGACAATCCCTCTACTGGTCTGCAAAAGGCTGGATCTAGGAAGGAAACTGTATATACATATTCATGGGTGCCAGCTTCGAAGTACAGGCAGTCATTATTATTCCACAATGCAAGTACTTCTACTTTTTGAAGTAATTTTTAATATCTTCTAACGTGAAGCTCCGCATAGCTTTTATGTAGTTTGACTAGAAGCAAAGATTTGGAGCTGCAAATTACTTAAATTGATGAACAGGTTTTGTTGGGTTTTTAAAATTTCTTTGTCCTGAAATATCTTGTGACTAATTTATATATGCATAGTAGAAGTCCTTCACTGCTGCTTTGATTTCTTTTTTTTCCCCTTTTTTGAGCTGTTTTGTGAGCGTACAGATGCAACTGTCTCCTTTTGTTTGACAGCCATTATATCATGTGCAGTGTGGGCCCATCAGCTTTATTGCCTCTTTGGTCCAGCCTAAACACAGAAGGGCAATATTGATAGAAGAGTCAACTCCTCCATCTCACCTCCCTTGATTAATTATGTGATAAGCTCTAGTAAAAAGTCTGAAGACAATTTTTCCATGGAAAAGGTTATATCATTTTATGCTTAGAGCACCAAGATGTTGCTCAGTTTAGCTCTTTAGATAAACCAACACTAATTTTGCCAGACTCATGTTTTCACAACTTCTGTCATTTTCACAAAACAAAATCAAAATTGCTATAATGGGCAAAGCAAAATTTCATATTACTAGTTTGTAGCTGGGTTTATTTCAATTCACAAAGCAAATCTTTTGTTCTTTTTGTTAGAAGACAAGGGAGAATATCACAGTATTCAAGACCAAACAGCAGAATAACCCCAAGCAAATAGTGACCTCTCTCCTCTTGAGTAATGAGCAAGAGTAATCTTTGCAGTTCTGTTCAAAAGTTAATTATCATGACTGTATTATCTAAACAATTACAATTATTCTTGCAAGGTAGTTCTGATACAGGTCCAGAATTTCTTAGATCATAGCATATATTTTGACTCTGGAAAATCAATAGTAGTGTTACAATACTAAATTTTTCTAATACCATTTTTCTGTTCTGCTTCAATTTCCTTTATTTTTAAAAAGGAAACAAAATCTCTTGCTAAAGAACTGCATCTGAATAACAGAGATACATAGTGGACATTGCCTCCTTGAGTCTGTGGATTCCTGAATTTTGTCGTAGTTTCCATGGTTCTTTTAAGGTCTCACTCTCCCATGTTGTTCTAACATGTGATCTGCTTGTCTTTTAAATAAAACCAAGCCCATGTATCCATCTTTCCACTGTACATGAGTTTGAAATGTGCAATATGCTGTGCTTGATATGGTCTTAAGTAAGAAGTTTTTCTGGCATGTACCTGTACATATTTTTTTTCTTCTAAGTTCCTATATTCTTGTTTCTTTTCTTGAAAGCTCTTCAATATGTTATAAAATGTCTCCTATAAAATGCCATGTCCCAGCTAATGGAAACTAGAATCTTTTGAATGTATCAGTCAGGCTGATTTTTCCTGAGTGTTAGACCGCTCTTGCCACTGCTTCAGTCTACCCAAGCCATTTAGACAACTCCTTACATTTTGTTTGTTACCTGTATCAAGCCTGTAGCTGTTCCTCACATTTAAGGTGAACACTAATCAGTGCAAACCAAATCATAGTAGGGATCACTGAGATTTGACAATATTTGAGTATAAATTAAATGTACCACAGAATAATGTATATTTAATATCCTTAATGAGAAATATAAAGCTGTCCTTACTGATGTCAGAAATACAAAATTTTAAGTCTGTCAAATTTAACAATAATTAAAGCATCTCATTTTGACAGTCTTTTATCAGTTACAGAGCACAGGAATATATCCACTAGCTTCCAGTGATGTGTTCTTCTAAGCACCATTTCCTGTATTTTATGTAAATCCTTATAAGAAAACCCCTCTGACAGTTCTGAATTAAGATTTCTGAGGGTAACTGTACTTTCTTCAAACACTGTTCTGAATGATGTAACCTAAAAAGAGAAAATAAGTTATTCTGTTGCATGGAGTCTGGATTTACAGTCCTTATACTTGCCATGCTGAAACTCTTGCCATATTGAAATTATTGTAAGTCCCATGATCTGCAGTCTCATGATTTGAAGGATACCAGCAAGATTTTTATTTAAGTAGATTTTCTTCTCATGGACTTCAGTGAATACTTGAAACTGTTACTTAGTGTAAAAAGAAAACAGAAGCTTTTTCTGTATTTAAACCTCCCCAAACATGCAAAACATGATTGACAGTAGTAGAGGCTTGGTTTGTGCCTCCTTCAGGTTAGCATTGGATATCACCACTGAACAGTGAAGTTCAGAAACTCGGTATTTTGCAGAGTTTCTTTGTGCAGAGTTTCTTTGTGCAGAGTTGTATGGAAAAGTTCTGCTGTTGGGCATTGTAAAGGTAATTTCAGCTACTACAACATTGCACTTCGTGGGTTAAAATGTGAAATACTCTTTTCTTTACTGTTTCTGTGAGATTCTTCCCAAAGAAAGTCATGTGAGTGTAATATTGTGGTCTGTCTCATGTGAGACCTCAAAGCAGAGATTCTGGATGAGGAGAGACATCACAGTTCAACCATTAACATGTCTTGGTCTTAATGATTATTTAGGACAGCTGGATGAATATGCAAAAGAAAAAACAAGGGGTGGGGGAAAGCAAGGGAAATTAATTTGGATTGTAAGTTTAGAAAAACTACAAGTTTATTTTATAAGCTGGTTTGCTAGCAAATGTGTACTAATAGAGTAGTGGTCAGATGTCTTCTGGTAAACCACAGATTAGATGTTATGTTTCATATCAGGATTGTCAATATGTGGTCTGTTAACAGGGAGTAAGTGCCATATTTATATGGTCATATTTGTATTTATAAGCACTTGTACTGCCAATCTGGCAATAGCACAGCAGAGAGATTTTATGATCTTTCTGTAGCAAACAGACTGAACAGAAGCCAGTGAAAAATTGCTCTAAAACTCATGGACAAGTTAAGAGCTAAAAACTATTGACCAACTTTATTGTATAGATAATTATAAATGAGAATAAATTAGAGAAAATTATTGTTTGGGGAATATTTTAAAACAGAGATCAAGTTGTTTATAATTGATTGTGAGCTAATTGGCAGTCTATAAGAAACAGTATGATTAGCATAGTTACATTAATTATGTGTTGTATATGAAGAGGAAAGGTCATATCTTAGCTACACACTTCATGCTTACAAGCAAGAATATTTATAGTTTGGAGCATGAGGCTATTAGAATATATCTCCTGTCTCTTAGGAAATATCCTCTGTGTGTACATACTGTAGAGAGATAATCTCTATTAAAATTAACCCTTTACATTTTTATAATTCTATATTTACTGTCTGGTTTGGATGAGATAACAATCCACATATTCTTGCTGTTCATGCTGAGCTGAATTTTTTTTTTTTGCTCAAACCGCTGATTGCAAGTAACGAATGCCAAAAGCATTTCGTATGATTTCTGGTTTCTGCCAACGGAGGCTGGCCTTGTTTAGTTCTCTGGAAATGGCTGCAGGATATAATTGAATGTTTGCAGACAGTCAAGTCAGAGTGCTGGAAAAACAGTCTAAGGAAAGTACAGCACACTGGAAAGTGAAGTCTTTTCTACAGGATTGCATTATCAATTATATTCACTTTTATTCCAGCATATCATTGTCAAGATAGATTTTTTTTTTTACCTGCTTGCTTGTTTTTAGAGGATGTGGGAATCCTTCTATCCTTTGTAGGCTGAGGCACTTATTAACTAATAAAGGGAAAGTCTATCACCCAAGCACACTGATCAGCCATTCTTTTCTTGAAGAAAAGGTATTCCTGAGTGTGGGCTTTTGCTGTTTTTTAATGTTTGCTGTATTCTCTCTGCGACAGTCAGGTTTGCAGGACACAAGAAAGTATCTGAATTATTTTGCTTCTTTCTCTAGAACGGAAGTTGGACTCATAGTAGTCCAGCAAAGTCATATTTGTTCAAATCTCATCACAAATTACTTTCCTTTATTTCATCTCAAAAGTGTCTTTTTTTCTTTTTCCCCTTCCTGCCTTTTTCCTCATTCCATTTCTTCAAAGATGCTCTAGATGCTTGCTTTCTTTAATTCTCCCCAGGTTAACACTGTCCCCGCTCCCTATTGAAAAAGTAAGATGATAGTAAGTAACACAATATGATAATACTGCCTTTACAGTATTAATTCTTCTTGATCTGTTCTTTCCCCTCCTTGCTTTCGTGTCCAGTTAATTTTTTGGCATTGTTTGTTCTTTGGATTAAGGTCTAGCTTCTTATTGTTCTTTATATACATCTGTGTATAAAATAATTTTCCGGTTGCATTGTTCAATAACAGCATAAAAAATTAAGTAAAATACTCTACCAATAGTAAGATATTAGGGAAAAATTAATGTTAATTCTCAATTAATCACCTGCCAAACAGTAAATTGGAGGCATTTAATATAATGAGGACAGTATATTGCAACACTTTCTAGATAGTTTTCTAGGTAGTTCTTGGTTTTAAAGCATACTCTTTATTAAAATAATTTTTTCTTCAATTTTTTTCTGTATTTTCTGCATCATTCAAGAAATAAGACTTGATTTCTCCACTGTTGAGGAAAATTGAGGCTCAGATACATTTCATTTGAAGGCATTGCAGGAGCTGAAAAACCTCTGTATCCCTATAGAACAAATATTTATATCAGAGTGCAGTGTTACTGAAATTAATTGTTTTTAACACAGAACTAGTGCTTGAGAGACTTTTTCAAGTCATATGACAAGCAAAAGAAGATTTTACAAGTTCAGATACTTTTGTTAAAATTAGTGAGAAATGCAGTTACTCTTTCAGAAAAATAAGTCTATTCTTCATGGGCATTTGTCAATTTACACTTTAAAGAGACGGATGACAGATTTAGACTCTTGGCCTGATTGAAACTGAATTGATTGCTTAACTACCACTGGCTCCATTGAAATTCCAGCCTGGGAAAACACTCTTCAACCAGCAGAAGACATAAGGTAGGCAAATTTAGCCCACTCTGCATCTAAATTGTCTTAGATTACAAGGGTTAACCATATGACTTTATATGTCTCACTGAACTCGCAGTGATACCATACAACCACAGTTCAGAGAAAGCTTATTAACTGAACAAAATGGTGCAGAACTCTACTATTTTCTTTTTGATTGCAAAATGTTGTGGTAGCTGCCAGTTTGAATTTTCTAAAGACTTGTGGTCAAAGAACTTTTTTATACTTTCACCATTCAATGAAATTATACTGCAATTTGCTTTTCTACCTCACGTTTACAAATACAAATATTTAGAAATCAAAAAAACCAGAAAGGTTCTTTCAGTTTCAAGCCCTGTTGAGAGGTAGATATATTAATTCCAGCTCAGAGCTCCGTTGTTTTCATGCTGGGGCTGGCTCATGTTCTGGCACATCTCAGCTTGGGTAGAGTGCACATATAGCTGTCTGCACCCATCCTGCAAGGCAAATCCCAAGTTAGTCCTATTTAGCACATTTGTGAGACCTTTGTGAGATAACAATTAGGGTTCTATTTCTGTATTAGGAGAAAATACTTAAACTGATTTGTCAAGCCAAGCATGAAAGTGACTTTAAAAGTTTGAAAGTGACTTGCAGAGAATAAGAAACTGCAGTGCTGAAACTTTTTTTATTCCTTTGCATAAAGCAGGACTCTTTTTCTCATGTATAACTTGCTATTTTGTGAGAGTAAGTAACAGGAAAGATAAGTATTTCTAAGCAATTGTACACTGATGTGTCTCACAGCTTTAAGAATATATTCAGGAGGTTTTTTTAACATTAATTTTATATATGTTTATCCTATGGTGCAGAGATGTCCCATTTTGAACCTATGTTCATGGGTAATTAGTGAGAAAAGAACTAGGCTTCATGAAAAACTTCGGTCTTTGTTAAAGTTGCTGGTTGTTCATCAGTACTGTTTTTCTGTAGATCCAGGAGATTCAGAAATATATATTTCTGATTAATATTTATATCTTGATATAATATTTCACTTTATTAAACAAAAAATACCAAGTGTTAACGTTCATCAGTCACTAGAATCAGTGAGGATGCTTCTCTTGTTACATATTGTTCTCAATGTTAATCCCATTTAATGTGTTTATCCACAAAAGTCCACAATCCTGTGAAATTCAAAGAACGAGGCTCACTGAAATCAGTGAAATGACATGTGACCTGTTATTTCTCATGATTCAACATACTAATTCCTTCATGAAGGGAAATAAAAAATTAAATCAAGACTGAAAATAGACAGTTACCTGTTCTTCCTGTGTTCTGAGAGGGTCCCTGAACATCAGCTGATATTAGATATGGTTTCACAATAGCCTCTTTAGGGAATGAAACACAGGCAGCTTTCTCTGAGGTTTTCTTCCCCCATATAAAACTGTTTTGCTACACCCTTGACATGACCATTATATTCTGCAGCATTTCACATTGTCATGAAAACGCATTCAAGCAGAAAATTTACCATTAGAGACACAGAGTAATGCCCTTGGTTTATTTTAGGAAAAGTATAAATAGTTCTAGGTCTACATGTAGAATTTTTGTCTAGAGGCCATTTTTATACTCAAGTTGTAATAAAGGCCTCAGAATAGATCAGAAAATATGATGTCACCTTGCTTTTGCTCTCTTTCTGTTGTAGGATCTGCTGGCAATCAGCCATACCAACTTAGCATTTCTTTTAAAGAGTGATACTGAATTCAGGCTTTCTTTAGACAGTGATCTGTGACCTACAGTCAGGTAGGATATGTGGACTACATATTTTTCTATTTCTCCTCTCCTTTCCATTTTTGTTTTTCCTTATTTTGCTTACCTTGGATGAACTAACAGATGTTTTAGCATGACATAATGCCTCAAAATGGGAAGAAGGGCGTCTTTATTATTTAATTTTCATGTTTTACATTTCTGCCTTGTCCTCAAGACAACTTAAAACGAACCAAACATGACAACATGGCCTCATCTTCTGCCCCAAAAGATGCAGAAAAAAAGTAGGGAAACTGTGAGTCATCCTTGAAAGAGGGATTTTTCCTCTGAAAATTCTTAATGATAATCTGAAAAATTACTAATACTACAGTAGTAATTAAATTTAAATGACTGACTCAATTATATCTATGTAAAGTTGGAATAGACCAAAGTTAGGTATGTAGATTCCTATTCTCCCAGGGCAACAACAACCATACATGTGAGTGTTTTACAGATTTTTCTATAAGGTCTTCTTGAAGCCTTCCAATGCTTAAAGTCCCCCATGACATGTTGCAAGTCTTCATCACAATTCATTCATTTTTTATGTCTTTCTAATGTGAAAAATTTTATACGGAAAATGTAAGTTTAATCTAATATTACTTGCTGCAGTTCAGGTCCTTGATTTTTCCTCTTCCCTTAATTATAACTAGAAAATAGTATTTTAGCCTTCTCTTTATAGCAATCTTTCATATTTTTAAAATTTTTATTGTGTCTTGTAGTCTGATTTTCTCTTCCTTAAATCAAACAATCCCAATCAGACAATCCCAATCACAATTGGGGACTCCCTTTGATACTTTTTATCCTTTTTATTCTCTTTTGAATTGGATTTTCTCTTATTGATTATGAACTCTGTAAATCATTTCCCATAGCCAGATACAGAATTTTAGCTAGTACTCTTCCAGAGTCAACCAGAAGAAACAAATTCCTTTCTGAGCCTTATAGAGAGAGATTCTCTTTTTCTTTTCATTATACAGTTTGCTTTTTTTTATAATAGCCCAGTTTGGTTGATATATGTTCAGATTAATTGCTTAATCTTTTCTGGGACCCTCACAAGCCTCAGTAGTGGTTTTTTTGTCTTATATTTTTGCAGTTGATGAGTTTGTTCCGTGTGTGATACTTTGCTATGGCCCTGTTTCCTCAGAGCATTTATTTAATCAAGATGATTTTGAGTTCTCACCATGGCCTTTGAGGAGTTAGAAGGCTCCTCCAGCTTTATTTTTGCCTTCAGATTTAATAGGAACTCTGCTGACCTGCCTTATCTTAGATGAGCTGTCATAGATAAGATTTTTTTTTCCTATTAATTAAATTTCATGCCAACTTGTGATCAGCACTTATAAAAGGACTGTAAATCAGTCATCAACACCACAAAATTTTTTTAAAGACTGCCTTCTCTCACAAACCTGGATATGCCACTCTTTCAAGCTGTCCAGCAGCACAAGTTTTGAATGTTTTGCCAGGTAGAATGAATTCTATACTTTAGTTCAAATCATACACTTGAAACAACATATTTGTATCAGTACCCTGACAGCCAAAAGAGGGAAGGGGTTGGCATTTCAGTGGTCTGGCACTGTAGGAATACTGAACTGAGTGGGTGCTTTGAGAAACACGCAGCAGGAATGAGAGATGTGTTTGTTTCATGCTATGGTAGCCTTCTCCCAGAACCTGGAGAATAAGTGGCTGAACACTATAGTTCCATCTAATACAGCATTTTGGGTGAAATCCTGTGATAGGTGGTGAGTGAAACAAGGGTTGATAGCACAAGTGAAGATTTATACTTTCTTTTTTCCCTCCACCCCATGTTTCTTAGTAGGAAGAGATGATCAAGGGGATCTTAATGCATACAAATATCTTGAGGGCAGGTGTCAAGATGATGGGGCCAGCCTCTTTTCAGTGGTGCCCGGCAACAGACACAAACTGAAGCACAGAAAGTGCCTGAATATGAAGAAAAACCTTTTTGCTTTGAGGGTGATGAGGGTGACTGAGCACTGGAACAGGCTTCTCAGAGAGGCTGTGGAACCTCCTTCTCTGGAGAAATTCAAAGCATGATCCTGTGTAACCTGTTCTAAGCAAGGCTGCTTTAGCAGGAGGTTCGACCAGGTGATCTCCAGAGGTCCCTTCCAGCCCTAACCATCCTATGATTCTGTAGTATAGCAGTAATAGCTGACCAGTCAAAGTGTTCTATAAACTCTGAGCAAAGCCACAGACATTGCTGTGATCACCCCAACCTCAAATAAAGAAAAAGACTGGATGAAAACAGGCAGAGATCAAAAATCAAAGCTTATGACCTAGACTGTGAACCAGCTGTTGATTAAATCAGTGCTCTCAAAATACTGGAAGTATAGGAGCATTTAATACAAATATGAGTGCTACCTTTCATAAATAATCTCATCTCTGTGTGTTTTTTTAGAATGGTTACAAGAAAGTTCAAGGACAGACCAGCAAACCTGAGATAATAATGAAAACAGTTGATTGTCAAGGGATTCTTGTAATAAAAATACAATGTATATTTTATTGCATGTTTTGATTTATTATTTCATCCTTAACTTCTTGCCCTTTACTCCAATTTTTACTTCAATTGTCCTTTAATTTTCTTCTGTAATAGCATCACCCACAGTGTAACTGTGTGTTCTCCCCTAGGAATCTGAGATGGGGTGAGCTGTCAGTAAAGGACATGAAGTGGGGATTAATATTTTGGGTATACACCTAGACTTTCATCTCGTTGGTATTGATCATATTTTGTGGATGTCTCTCTTGGAGCACATCTACAGCCATAACTATTTGATTCTATGTGTGTTTCTTGAATCAGTATTGATCATCCTCTCTTGAATGTGCCCCTGGTCTCTTTTTAAAGATGTAAGAATAAGCAGAAGGTGGATCCCAAGATCATTCTTTAGCTGTTTGTGAAAACAGACGTGTAACAGTTTTGGGAGACAGACATAAGGATTGCTGGCAAGGAGAAGAATTACATTCCATTTTCTTAGTACTACTTCTCTTTTTTCCCAAAATCTACGGAAAGGTGTTTTTAACCTGTTACATGATTTTGTTTGGATTTTCCTTGCCTGTATTGCTAAATGCCAGTTGAAGTCTGGGTTTCTAGTGTCTGCTTGCCTCAGAATATTCCAAAGTGATACATTAATTCTGTCATCTTATATGTGATACAGCAAATCTCAAGTCTTATCCTCCATTTCATTAACTTCTTGATGTGATCTGCACAACATTATATAATCATGGAAATAGGTTCCAGGCCATTTTCTGAAAAGATGTCAACTGCACTGTGAACTCAAATCCTTTTTTTTTTCCTTAGGAAGGATGTGATTGTAGGAGATAGTGAAATGATTTATACAGAAAAGTTTAAGTAATCAGTGCTGGAAAAAATGTGTGCATGTCACCTTGAGCTTACATCTGTTCTCAGCCAGAACACTGATGCTGTTTGTGATGTATCCTCAATACCTGCAAGAGTCCATTGAGTGATGTGCTGTTTATTTGTAATGAAACACAGTGATAAGTAGCAGAACTATGCCAAGAAGGGTAAATGCAATCCAAACCTGTGTTTTTTGAAATAAAACTTTAACTTCTAGACAGATTCTTATTCTGAGAAAAAATAGGATATATCTACCTTTCCTAAAACACTGAGATGCCTAGATAATATCAAGGTCTATCATTTTCAACACTGGTAATTTGTCATAAGATTTCCTCTCCTTGATTAGATGCATGGTTGGGTTTTCTCTATGGGAACAGTAAGTTGGAAAGAGACAGAGACTTCTTCACTGCTAGGTTAAAAACCTTGTCTGCATTTGGAAGGCTTGCTGCTAAATGAACAAAAAAAGCAATTACAGTTTTCCCCGTTACAGAGTGCAAGCATAGTTTATGGCTTGTTTCTTGTTCTCCATTTTTTGCCTTTACAGGTTGAACTTGTTCTCAGAATGGAATAAATTAATAGGACTTCTGTTATTCCAGTTTTGCATTCCTATAATTATAGCAATGCTTAGTGATTTTTTTTTTCATATTTTGTCCTGTTATAATTCCTGGGCTAATATATGGGTCCTGTTATAACTACTGGGCCTTTAATGTGACTTGTTTTTGAATAGTCTGAGCAGTATCTGTGGGATTTTACTAAGGAACTTTGATAGGAGAGGTAGTATTTTTGATGCCTTAGTGGGTACATGGATGGTTCTACTCTGCAATCATGGCTTATGCAGGATAAGGTACCAACAGTCTATTCAGTGTTGATCATTTTTGTGAAACAAGCCCACTGGTTCCCAAATTCCTGAGCTGTATTGATTCTTCTGAGGACAAAAAATTTGCTCATCTGAAGCTCTGGGCTTCTTCAGAAATTTGTTGGCGCTTACAAATCACTGGCATCACTGGAACTAGTTCCTTAAATGATACATATGCACTGTTCTTCATGGGAGAGGCAGAAGAGGATTTGGGGGGAAAATCCTGCCCTCCCTGAAGAGAAAAAAATATTTAAAATTTATTGAAAGTTTCTGTAGAGTAGAATGAAGTGAGGAGGATTTGATCTTATTTCATGTCTGCTATCTTTAAATAATCCATCATGGCTATCACATTTTATGTAACTAGACCACTTGATTGTTTCTGTGCTTGACCCTGTCTCTTCTCTTGTTTGAAACACTCTGAATTTAGTTTATTCTTTGTCTTAGGACAAGGACTATTGTTTGGGGTAGATGATAATAGCTCTCAATTTTGCCTGTTTTAAAGATACAGACATAATGTCAGTTCATTGCCCTGTTCCTTTTGTATTTAAGAGAGAGAAGTGAGCTCGTCCAAAGAGCAAACCATCTCACCTAATCTGAACACCTTCTAGAGGTGTCTGTCTTTATAAGGAGCCAAATAGCCCAGAGCAGGAGAGAGGATCTCCAGCTAGGCAAAGGTCACTGGGCATTATCACAGTAGTGGCAGTGACAATATTCATCTGATGCACCACCTCTTTTGTCCCCAGGAAATGATGCCTCATCTGCAGCCAGGATGAAACCATTTTTCTGAATCTAAAGAATACTTATTTGGTGATTCCCCTTGATTCTTGCCTAGGTGATACTGACATTTTCAATTCTCTTGGTGATACTGGTGTCACTAAGTGCTTTTCTTTGACTTACCATTTACTGCAGAAACTCAAGTAGATACATTTATTTTTTCCGTAGAAAAGGGAGCAGTGGAGACCCAGAGTCTCTGATCTCTGCTGGTTGTATAGGGCAATTTATTGCTGCTGCAGCATTTGTTCTTTCTCCATCTTGAGGAGGGAGGGCAGTGTGTGCTTGTCAGTGCTATGTGGACACCACCAAAGTGTGCTATGGCGTGATGGTAGCTCCTGAAGCAAAACAGAAGGTGCTCTATTTTTAGACTGGTGAGCTACTGCTGTTGGTCAATTGCTGTACTCCACACAGGATCCAGATGCAAGGTTCCCTAAAGGCAGCTGAATCTGGCTGTCAACACTAGCTCATATGTTCACGTTGCTACATTTAGCATTACAGTGTGTTTTGGAGAAAAAAAATGCTTAAAAAACATCAAGTGCACAGTTTGCAAGTGTTTATTTAGCAGAAGCCTTAGATGTTATGTATTGCACAGCAACACACAGTCAAGTGATGGTGATTGTTCACAGGTGGCCTCACTGGCAGGAAGCTTCTATAAAATCTCACCTGTTAAAAGTCAAGCTGTTATGTTTAAACGAAAGTGAAAGAACCTGGTGTTAAACTGTATTTTCAATGTGTAGCTCGTATGTTTTATTAAAAATCATTTTTAAAAAGGCTCAGTGTGATGGATGAATGGTCTTTATGTCGTGCCCGGAATTACTGGATGGAAAGTGACACACTGAGTTGCCAACCTTCAGTACTGATTTAATAGTTATTTCTTCCAGTAATGTCCTTTATTGCTGATCCTATCCAAAATTAAAGTAACATTCTTTGCCTTAAAGCCACAGAAATTAGTAGAAAATGTCCTAAATCCTATCTGTTCCTGGGGAGACACACTAAATATGACATGCTTAGCAGGTGGGTGTTGAAGAATGAATTATCCATTCATGTCAGACACCATAGAAGGCCAAAGAAATGAGTCATCTGCTGCATCTGGTCTGATCTACACATCACTATTTCAGCTGCTACCTTCACACCAGCTATCCTATTTCCAGCTTGTCTTACTGTTTACTTAAGAACAGATAGATCTCATCGTGTTCTGAACCCATCTTTTGTGATAATTTCTGAAAGGCAGACTGGGAATCTTTATCTCAGGTTCATTTTTATCCTTGTTTTTTGGCTTACTAGATTTCTGTTTCCTGAGGCTGTGTCTGATTGGAATGTGACCTTTGGTAAACTATCAGGGATTTTTCAGTTCAGCCAACCATTTCAACACCCTCTTGTGAATCTCATCCTTCCCAGTGGATTTTTCATGGAGTTTCTAATCTGCTGCTTCTTCACTGTAAGCTGTCCTCCTTTGCAAAATGTGCTGATCCATCTGGAGGTGGACGTGGAGGCTCAGCTTTCCTGTGAAAATCAAAGCCAAAAGGTTATCAGCTAATTCACTGTCCTGTATCATTTGTAACCAGATTAACTCCTCTATCCAGCAACAAACCATCACTTTCCCCAAATTTCTTTTGCAACTAGTAAAGTCTTCTAGCTTTTTCTGTTTAGAGGTCTTGAAAGGGATTTTTAATTCACCAAATCTCTTCATAAAAGCTTTCTGTTTTCTTCTTCAGAGCTGAAATTTTCACCATCAACTTTAAATGAAAATATATGCTCATTTGTTTGGAAAATGTTTGGGGGATTTTTTTTGGTCCACAGTAAGTTGATTTTTTTTTTTTAGTGTCTATATCATTGATTAATTTGTTCAGATACATAGAATGAAAAAGAAAACAAATCCTAAAATGATTATTTTTATGAACAAAAATATCATTATTTTTCATTAAAAGCTAAGAAAAAAACTCAAGACCATTTCAAAAAGCAATTAATCCTTCAAGAATCAATTTCTCTATCAATTTTTTTTCAAGATGATGTGCAAAACCTAGAACACATATTGTAGAATAAACAAGCATTATTAAATATGAAAATAAACAAACACATTTATTTCTTGTCTTTCAGAATCAATTTTTTGGTGAGAAATAACTAGAACGTTGTTTAGAACTATAAAGAAGCATTTTTTCCGTGTGTTTTTCCAGGAAAAAGGAGATGCTTGTATAATAGTTAATTCAGTGAGCCTGTTCATAAAACCCTTCATTGAAATTTGTTCCTTTTCCCTTTTTTTTTTCCCCGAGAATATAGCTCAGTGTTTGTTGATAAAACAGCTTGCTTCCCCCCAGATGGTAGTGCTGAAGCTACCCAAGAGCAGATGAGAAATTACACAAATGTAGGTCTGCTTCTTTTTAGGGAAAAAAAAAATTGCACAAAACATATGCTGAGTATTTGTTGCCCTAAACCCTATTTCATTCACTCAGAGAATTAATGACTGTGGCTTGAAAGTATAAATAATTAACTCAGTTTATTTGGAAGAGGAAGGATATCTTCATAGTGGGCTACTGTATTCTAAATAGTTGGTCTGAAAAGATGTATAATGCATAAATCTTAAGTTTGAAAAAATTTAAAACCAGAAATTTTCAGCTTAGTTCTAAGGAAATAAAAAAGAAAAAATAAGTTCTATAAAAAATAAAAATAATGGAACTCCCAGTGGAAAATTTGCATTTAAAATATCTTGCTAGGCAAAGCATCTGATTTGCTTTCTCTTAAATTCTTTCTTTTCCTCTGTCACAGACAGAGAAAACTTTTTATGTTTCCTTCTACTTTCATGATGTCTATCTGCTTGGTGAATTTGCTGCTTTAGATTAAATAAACTGAAGTTTGCTAACATAAACATCAGTGTTTCCAGATTCAGAGAAAATGGTGGAGAAGTTGGACAGAAAGGTGTGAATTTGATAACAGAAAGGTGTGAATTTAGTAGATAAATGCAGCCACATTCCAAGTGAATGGTAAACTAACCAAGAGAATTATGTCTTTGGCAGAAGGAAGGGAAAGAACAGCAGTAACAGAAACTGTTGTTTTCAAACTGAAAATTGGAGAATTCTGTCACACATCAGAACTACCAGAACTAATGAAATAAATTAATTGATATTCTAAATTTTAATACATACATTGTATATATGAGCTAACTTGTGTGTCTATGTGTGTGTGTGTAAACACGGTGGGGTTTTTTCTTTGTCTGAGAAAACATGTTGTTCTGGATTGTTTTTTGCACAGAATTTTTTCTCCCATCTGTACCTGACAGGGGGACCTGTGAGGGGAAGGTGTTGCCTGTTTAAGGGTTCTATGACAATTTCATGTACTCTAGACAAACAAAAATGATTTTGTAAACATTGGAAAAATTGATAATATTCATCAAATTAGTGACAAATCGGGGTTTGGAAAGATCCTAAAACTCAATCTATCTCAAGTTTCTACAGTACTTGAGCTCTGTCATTGTGTGTTTAGTGTGTAATTAATTTTATCATTGTGTGTTTTGTGTAAGTAGCTGTAGTGTAAAACCAACAGTTTTCTGTTGCTTCCAGTAGTTTGCTATTTTCTAACTGTTATTATGAATAAGACAGGGGCTATTTCTGCAAATGCAAACTGGTCTTCATTTCAGAGAGCCCTTTAACTTGGGGGCAGATGTGAGGCTCGCTGTGCCAAGAATTATTTGTGCAAGAAGACTTGACGAGGGGCTGAGCAGATCTGAGAGATACTGCGGACAACAAGGTCATGGGGAAAAGCCTTAAGGCGATTCAGGCTGAACAGCTATTAAGATCCAGGTTAATTTTTGTCCACAAAATGAGTTATACAGGATGTTTACATGCTGCAAATTATAAATTGCCAGGAAGATAAACCCCAAGAAGGGCTTTGATTCCTCTGAACCCTGTAAGGTCTGAGATAAGGAGTACAACACCACCCATGTTCTGTAGCCTGGTGGAGCCCACCTCTCTCCAGACAAGCCCCTGGCATTCTGCCTGCTGCTGGTTTCCCAGTCTGCTTTTCAGAGGTGGATTTTGTGTCTGCCAAATTAGCAGCACCTGGGAAATCTTGGCCAGAAGCAGATTGTAGAAAAGCTGTGAAATACTCTAGACGTTGCAGCTGGCAAAAAAGACTCTTTCCTACAGACAAGTTTCTTATCTCGACAGTGTTTAGGTCTAGGTGAAATTTAGAGTTCATTAGCTAGAATGTTTATTTCATTGTACTGGCCAATTAGAAAAAAATTCAAATTTTCTATAGCCTGCACTATTTGCTTGCTCAGGTTACTGCTACACTGGAGTTCCAGAAGAAATGTAGTCATTATTGTAATAAATTAAAAAAATATATATTATTAGATATTTTAATACTTTATTGATAAACAAGAACCTTGCTTACCTTGACATATTATGAAATGAAAAAGTTCTGCTGGGTTTCCATAACAGTAGAAGAAATGAGGAAATCAAATCTGTTAAAAATGGCCCTCATATGTTCCAGTAATTCCTTTTTTACTTGAAAGTGAATACTGTTATTTGTGCTTTCCAGTGAAATTATTAGAAATGCACACAAGAGCAAAGAAGCCATAAGGTGAGGTTGTGTTGTTCAGATGTTTGGATCAGAGCAGTAGCAAAAGTTTCAATTCACACTTTTGCATTGAGATCTACTAAGACTCAATTTAAATTCCTTGAAATAAAAGCACTTGTGATAGTGTTTCTTTCTTCCTCCCGTTCTCTTTCTGACATTTTCCACAGGAGCTATTCTCAGGGAGTGACATCTCTGAGGTTCTTTTACAGGATAATTTAAGACCATTAACATAATTTTTTTTAGTCTGTAGCTCCAGCTGCTGCAATTTTTCTTGGAGATTCATGAGTACTAAAATTCCCCAAATTTAATTTAAAATGATGGAATATATTTCCATTTATTTAGCAGTGAGAAACAGCCTCAATAAATAGAGGAAAAATAAATGGAAGAAATGGATGGTGCAGTCATGCATATGCCATTGCCAGCCTGATCTCCTCAGGCTGTCTGTGTGCTTTTCTGCTACATCAGTCAATCAAATATTACTGTATTGGAAAAGCTTCTTGGGATATGAAGCAATTCATTTTTAATGATATTTTTTATGACTTTCACACATGCAGAGTGGGCCAGTGCAGCTGTACCAAGTTTTGTCAATTTTAATAAGTGCACATTCTTGCAACAGGCCCTGCCAGTCACAGCATGAAGGTCTTAATAGTTCATCCCCTCCAGCACCAAATTGCATGCTCCCCTGGGATTCTGTTTGCCCCTTTGTTTACACCATATAATACTGTCACTCTCACTTTGTAGTCAGTGAATATCACAGACTTTCAGACTAGATCCTGCATTCCATCAAAATAAAAGAGGTGTATAGAGATACTCTAGATTTATATTGTATTCTGCAAATAGAATATTATCTTTAATTTCAAACAGTGCAGAATACTACAGACTGTTTTTTTTTCATGTGACTGCTGTAAGGTTGTATGTTGCATTTTGCACCTGGAAGTCAAGTTAGAAGGTGCTACATTTTCCTGTAACACAGATCTCAGTCTAGAACTCAGATGGGCCAACCTGACTATTTAAAAGGGAGTGTATAAATATGAGTGCAGTATTTGAAATCTGAGTTCTGTATCTGGTTCTGTCAAATGTGCCTGTCCAATTTCTCAGTTACTTTACTTTGTTTAAAAAAGATATGAAAATTAAACCTATTAACTCCAGGCTGGAGAGGTCCTGCTTCCTACTCTCATCCTTAACAGAGACAACTGCAGCCCACTCGTTCAGGAAGCAGATCCAGCTGAGGACCAGACTGTGAAAGTCCCTTCTGTTGTAAATAATTGAGGGGTTGATCTGGCTCCCTGAGCACCAGGGTGAGTTTTCCAAGCAGAACAACTGCCTGGCTACTGGACTACAGGAGCAGGTACATGCTCTGGAGATAGATTGATGTTGTCTCTTCTCAAACTCTAAACACCCTACAAAATCTCTTGGAGGTTTTCTCCATTGGTAGTCAGTATTAAAGGGACAGGACATGAGGGTGACCATGGAGTTATAGTAGGGTTTTTTTCATTATGAGTTTGCTTAGTAGGCATTTTGATGCTGGCTGGCTGCTCTGAAAGAAAAGCAGGGTCTTTCTTGCATCTATCCCATGTTGCATCCATAAATCATTCTCTTGACTGTGCACTGAAACTGCCAACCCTGTCACCTTGAGATTTTGACACCAACTTTTCTATTGAAAACTTCTAATAAAAGTCAATCAGCAAATTCCTGATCAGCTTTGTGAAGCATTGTTAGTGGATAATATGTGCAAATTGCCTGGGTCAGAGCATAGGTCAGATATATGTGTCATACTGTCAGATTTGCTGGTGATTTCTGGAGAGTTCAGTTTGGATCAAATTTTGGTGCAATTTCACTTGGCAGGTGTTACGGTTGTTTTGGGGTTTTTTATTGATAGGTTGTTTTGTTTTTTTTTTTACCACCCAAAGTCTGAGACCTCTTCAAGTTCATACACAGAATATTCTTGGTAGTTGGCAGTTCCCTATTTTTCCCTATAATAATTATTGAAAAAAGGTGGAACAGTTCTCCCTGAATTTTTTTGGAAACTTCACCAAAAGTAGAGACCAAGCCTGAGAGGTGTTAACCTGGGAAATTATGTCAAACTTCAGCAAAATTCTAGGCAACAAAAAACTATTGTATGCACCACTGCCACCCTCAACAACTGTTCTGTAGATATGCACTCTTCAAGTACAAGGAACAGCATCCTCTAAATGAGACATAGCGTGCTGGCTGGTTCATGTTAGGCATAATTAATATTTCATTTAAGAAGTGCAGAAAGATTTGGGAGATGTTGAAGCTTGGCTTAAGTTTGCATCTTAAACTTGTAATCCAGATGAAGGAATGGATTCCCTGTTTAACGTGCACAGTGTACTCTGCTCTTAAAAATTATCCCTGTCTGCTAACTGAATAAAATAAGGCATCCTTTCAACACTTGAAAATACCTCTATTTTACAGCAATGCATTCATCAAAGGTATTTAAGTGATTGAGATTTAAACAATTTCAGATTTAATTAGATAGAAAACTTATCTTTATAAAACACAGTTTTATAAAAAAATCAAAGTACTTTCAGATTTCTTTTCTGGAATTTGTAGCTGGCACAGAATTTATGTGATTTCTTAGTTGCATCTTTGGTAGTCAGTGAAGCAAAGGCATAATGATAGGTGTTTTCCTGAACTGAAGTGAGAATCTGCAGTGTAGACCTGTAGGATAAGTAATGTTGGATGCATCTAAAACATGTTTAATGGAGATGAATTAATTTTGGAAGGAGTAAATAAGAAACAAACCTTACTGCTAAAAGAAAATAGCAAACAAACAATTACAGTAGGATCAACAGAATAATAGCATAGTCATTCTTGATGCTGTAGTGAAGTAATGCTAAATGAAATACTGGACATGTCTTTGGAAAATTGTGTTTTGTTTTTACATAGCAATGAGAAATTTAACAGAGGAAAGTATGACCACTTGTCTTGGACTTTTATGCCTAATGTGAAAGGCTGAATTTCTGCCTATATGTCAATATAAGGAACAGTATCTGTTTGATCAAAACCAGGAAGGAGCATTTTAGATTCCTTCAGTCTCCATCATCAGACTTTTTTCCTACCTGACTCAGGCTCAAACCTTGCCTGCCTGCAAACTACAACAAAATGCCAGAATAGACAAGCAGGAAATTCTGACTGGGAAGACAGTTCAATGTAGCTTGTGATCTTCCTGGGCATGATCAGAAGCTATTGCTTGCTTTGGCTAGGTAGAAAGACATAGTAGATGTTGAGGAATCGATAGGAAAAAGATGTTCCCACCATATTCTTACAGAATTGTAATAAAATACATTCAGAATTAAAATTTTACTATTATTTGTCCATTGTGGGCACACCAAAATTAGTATATAGCTCTAATGGAAACCCTATTTTCTTAAATGTTTTTGTAGGAGCAAAAGAAGAAAAATTTCTTTTTTTTTTAATTTCCTAAGTCTCCTTTTTCTCACTGTATTTGTGTGCTAGAGTTCAATTTGTATTGGAACAGGGCTGAATCCCTAATGGCCTCCACTATTTTTTACCCTGAGATATTAAAAGAAGTGTTGTAAAGGTCAGACTGAGGAGCCTGAATTCCCCTTTCACTTGCTTTGGTTTTCCTCTAGTATTATTCCACTGCCTTCTGTGTTTACTTTTGATATAAAATTCTGTATGAGGAAATTGAAACCATACAACAGAATGCAAGAAGTGAGGCAGCACACTTTGGGACTCAGGCCTTCTCTGCAAATAACTCCTGTCCCCAGACATTTCAATTTTTTATTCTGTGTGTGCTGAATTTCAGGTAGCTACTAATGTAGCCAGAATGCAAACACAACAGTGTATATTCATTTTTAGTTATAGCAAATGTTCTATTAAGCAGGTCTCTGGTAATGATAATTGTATGGCTTATGAAGATTTAACAAGTGCGTCTAAAGTCAGTCAGCACAGTGAAAAGGACCCTAACCTTTGTATGGAGAAAACCAGCTTTGCTTATGTATCCTTTCCTCTACCCAAGGCATAGTCATTTTCTGTAATGATATATTTATTATTCCCCTTTTCATTCTTTGACTTTATCTAGCAATTCACTCTGGACACCAGAATCTAGGTGTTTAAAAGATCAAGTAATTAATGCTCTGCTACAAGGATGGGGAAGTATCCCCCCTCCACCACACCAAAAAATACACCCCAGACCAACCAACCAATCAACCAAACAACAACAAAAAACCACCCCAAACCCACAAACAAATAAAAAACCCCAACAAAGTCCAAAAGCAAAACAAAATACAAACCTTAAAGAAGGGGGATACAGGTTCTTTAATTGTACCAGCTTCCGTCCTGGTCACTGCACTCAGTAGTTTGAAAGATTTGTAGTGAGAGAGAGCATGCAGAGAATAATTCTGGTAATATCAATGCCCATAAAGTTAGAAAGTTGTGTTTGAGCAGTATTTCTAAATGCATTCTACTTTGCAAAAGGTTTATAAGAAAAGCCATGTAAATGCAGTAAGTGCCAGGTGTATGTTGGCTAATTTAATTGCTGTACATAGATGTGTGAAAACAGGTATTTTAGCTGTTTCTTTTTTTATTTAACATTTATTAAATTTGTTTCTCATTTCCAATGATGACATTAAATTAGTATTATACTGTTTATGTTTATTTGCATAAGAAGATTATTATTAACCATGCTTCACTTCTATTGTTGTCCATGGTAAGAGTCTTTCCCAAGAACAAACTTTGATTGTTCCTGCTTGTCGAGTCGTTTTTTTAGTGAGAGATTTCCCTGTAGTCAACTTGTCTAGTTAGCAAATGCTTTCTGAAATTTGTTTGGGTCAGTTGAAGGACTAGAGCTGTGACATGTATGCCAAAAATGGGCAAGATAAAACATCTGGAGAGACTTAGCTGGAAAAAAATATTTATGAAAAAATAGGAAGAAGCCTGTGTGGTTGAAAGAACACACAGTAATTTTTTAGGCTGCTAGACAACTTGGTCACATAAATTTTCTTGAACTCAGGAACTCAGGCCGTGCTATCAGGAAGATCAATGCATATTTGGGATGTAATAAATCCATGTTCATGGTCTTACTTTCCATTCAGCAGAGCAATAACTGCACTGGAATTGTCTGCCTTTGGATGATGTACTAAGTTCTGCTGGCACAGTTCCAATATCTGGAAGCATTATTGTGTTATTTTAGTATTAAAAAGTGTCAAAGTCTCATTTACTTTATTTATCTTTCCATCCTGTTTTGTAGAACAGATTCATGCTTCTCCTAAGGCTGTGTTATCAGTTCAAATATGCTCCATGGTGATAAATATCAAACCAATGTGATGTCTTAAGAAAAAAATAAATTACCTGTTTAGTCTGGCAATAAGTAGTGATGACAAAGCTTAAATATCTATGGACCTCTAAGTAAGCACTTGCTCCCAAACAAGGCTCTTCTGTAACTAGGTTAAAACAGAAATAATCTGCTGTGTTTGCCTATGTTGGTCGGGAATAAGCTGACCAGTAATCTGTTTATAGAAAAATGCACATAAATCAAGGAGATACACAAGCATAAATCTGGAACAATGTATATATAAATTGAGTTTTTATTGTGTTTTTGAAACAAATAGAGGGTTTTGTTCCCTACAGTTGTTATGATCATAACACAGACAGTATATGTTCTCTTAAAAAGACAATACTATCAATAATATTCAGAAGATATTTCTTGCTTCACAGGAAAACTCTCCCCCCTCCCCTTCCTTGTTTTCCCCACTGTTTACAGCTTAAAATAGATGAGAATATTACACAGAAGATCTGCAGGCTGTGATTTTCTGGGTTATTTCCTTATCTGAAAGTATTTCCTTTCAGTCTCATAGATGTTGGTGCCCAGATGTGTCAGATGTTTCTGCTCCTTGCTCTTGGACTGCAGCCTCAAAAGGCAATTCTTGCATCAGTGATGAGCATGGCCTCGGGGACAGTTGAGTTCCATCGCTTACCTGGACCATATGCTGACTGTAAGAGGTGCCTTTTCCCTTAGAGCTGATGGCTGGAGTAATTTTGGCACGGCAACACTCTCCTGGTGTATCAAATGCAACAACACCTTATCCACATTAGGGTAGAATTATCCTTATGGATGTTGAACACTTCCAAGCTAGCTGAGATTGATAAAATCATGCTTGTTTTCCGTTTGAAGTTTATTGTGGCTTAACAGGAGAACAAAACCTCTAATGCTTTAAGTAGACCCTGTTTTTTCTTTGCTGTTATATCAGGGCTTCACTATTTTTACTGCTGGATTTTTTTTTTCCATTATCTTGCCTGAATCTTATTTGCCATCTTGCAGTGCACAAAAGTATCCTGCTCACTTAGACTGCAGAGAATAGACAATTCCAAAATAGAAAATAAGGAAATGAGTAAACTCAGACTTTGAGAACGGGAACACATGGGACTAAGCAAGATAAATTAGTGAGTAGCAGATGACACCTGGGGTGAGATTTTGAGAGGAGAAGCTGACAAAATGTACTAGCCTGTAGGGAAATAGGTTACCCACCTGCCTTGTTGAAACTGGAATATTTCTTCTGCTTGTTTGCGATCCTTAGGATTCTCTAAGATTAGTTTCACTGTTTGCAGTAAGAAACTTGGTGGAGGCCTAATTCTAGGGGGAAAAATAAAAGAAAGCTTATGGTTGTATTTCTCATGGCTAAGAAAAGAGAAATAACATATTGCTGGCAGTCCATGGCAATATGGTACCTGCTACAACACAAACAGAAGCAGAATTTTTTACAGGTTACAAATTTCTTTCTGTGTCCTTGAAAATCTTCACAGAAGTGCAAGCATTACTCCTCATCTGCAAATTGCTGAAGTTGTTACCATTCTGGTGTTACCTTATCTTATCCTAATTTCCTTAGCCTGTAATAGCTCTGGCCTATTTACTTTTGAGGTCTAAATCGTTTTGGTTTAGCCGAGGCGTTGTTACCTGGGGCAGTTTCTATTCCCTCTAGAAGCATGCTTTTATGATTATGATGTTTATAAGCCTTCAGCAAGTGGTTGGGAGGACAACTCAGAGCTCAACTCCAGATGGCCCAATTTTAAGCTGCTAACATGGTTCTTCTTTTTATTTTTTTTAATAACAATTATTTCCTTATTTTTTGCACAAAGTACATTTCTTACTACAAGTGAATAGTGAATTTTCTGTGATTTTAATTTTATGCCAAGGTATTCTGTGGACTCCTTCCTCTCATTGTGTCTCTCCTCTTTAGAATGACTTTTAAAGACATAGAAATACATTGCATTTGCCTTCAGAAATACACAGCTGGGTAGCTGTAGCTGAAACCTTAATGCCTCTCGCTTTTGAAAGCTATGAGAACTATGCCAGGCTATTTGGAAATCAAGGTAATTATCAAAATGAAATGATTCAAAATCAAATTATCAAAAATCAAATTATATTTTGTCTGCTAAGTCACCATGGTTAGATAAAACTTTTGCTTGTGGAATTCTGCCATTTTATGCATGGTGTAATTAAAAATTAGTCATTTCAACTTTTGCTGAGGTTGGGGTAATAAATTAGAAAAAATTTTTCTTCAGTTCACTTCCTTAATTTTAAGATTTCATTTAAATCTCAGCTTGGTTGCAGTCCATTTGCAGCACGAAGGTTGTGGTCACCACCCTTGCTGGCACAAGAGCACTGCTTTAAGGCCTCTGCCTAGGAAGGAAAAGGCTGCAAAAAGAGAACTGGGGAGCTCTAATAGAGTTACCCACTCTCACCATGATCTCTTAAGAGCTCTGTGTCAGTGGCATAGCTACAAGCAGGATGGGAGATGTTCAGAATGTTTCCTGAGGTCCCCCTCTGAATATTCAGGAATAAGGGGAACTGATTTGGTTTAAAGATGAGCTTTAGTCTCCTGAAGTTCACTTTCAGCTTCTAACCTATTTTTAGTTTTAAGACTATTGTTAATATTATACTGTTAACTTTTTGAAATGTATTAACTCTGCATCTCTTCTCCCTGTGAAAGAATCCTCTAAAGTCTCCAACTCAAGGCCTATTTTGGCATCTTTTTTAGCAGGTTTCTTCTGCAGCTGTACATCATCATTTGTAATTAATAAACTTGTCTGACAGAGACATTTCTGTGCAGTCCTAGTTAGTGGTTCTGTCTGCAGTTGATACAGAATAGATCTCAAATTGATCACAGCCAATTTTAAGGCACTTTGTTTTTTTCTATTGACTTCTTATTCAGAGTAGTCTTGATTACTCAAGTTGCTTTCTTTAAGAAGTTCTGATTTGGACAATGTGGTCTTGGAAAGTTTAGAACTTCTCTCTTTTCATTGTTTGTTTTCTGAATGCCATGTTATGGTTTGTCCTTGGCTAACAAATTAAAGTCTACTGAAATATTTTGAGGAAAGGGTCACAGGGTATAGCTCAAAGAAGTCACCTGCTAAATGCATTGAGGTGGAAAAAAACCCCCATGAATTTACTGTAAGTTTGCTGCTCTTACCAGCCGCTTGAAATAGATGACATTATACACAAGTATTCAGTCAATATTGTCAATGAAAACATTTGTGAAGACCATATTGTGTCTAAGACCAGACTGTTGATCATTTGATACTCAGTGATTTTTTGTGACTGTGGTGTTCACATTGATTACCCAGCTTCAGTTAACAAAATGTGATAAATAAGGAAGATCTCTAGGAAGTGATAAAGAGGTTAAAGACATGAATTTGCTTCTAACTCTGTTTCAAAGAGAAGATAAATCAGAGATAGCCTTTTTTGAACTCATTATTTCTTTTTCTTGTGTGTGTGTGAGATGTCATTTTTCCTGGGACAAGAATGAAAAATATATATATATCTATATATTGGAAATGTACCTGAATTAAGTAGTCTAAGTTCTTCCTATGTTTGCAGAGAATGAAAGCAAGAGGTTTGAAAACCTGTGCCTGGCAGCACAATATTTCTGCACTGTCAGGAGACCCAGCATCTTCCTCCAAGGCATCCAGTACTAGCCACTGTCACTGAAAGCTATTGAACCAGATGGAGATAGCCTCATTTTGAAATATTTCTTTATTTCTCTATGCAGAGGCATGCATTACACATCAATTGGACAGGCATGTTTATGTTAGCATTAGGCTCACTATGGAGTACTGAGATGAGAAGGGATAGATATACTTATGTAAGCAGATGCAAGTTCAACGTGCTGACAAATGCTTGCTTTGTTTTGGTGCTTTGAGACAACATTGCTTTTTCTACAATCAAGACAAAAGTGGTGAGGTTGCTTACAGAAACAACTATGAATAAAAGTAAATAAATTACAAATGTTGGCTAGTTTTGCTTGGAGATAGAAGGAAAAAGGAAACAAAAATAAAAATATTTTCATATTTTTCCAACCGTATATGTGGGTGAAATACTATTAAGTATTTTGTCTCCCTGTATAGCAAGGAGCATAAGCAATAGGAGTTTAATTTTAAATGCATTTTGGTGGTTGGCACACTTCTATATGACTAAATTCAATGCATTTCAGGTATAGGTTTCCATAATAATTTAGGTTACTATCCAAAGTTTTATTTTAGGCATTTTCCCCAGTGAATATCCTGCATGTCACCTTTTGCATGAAAAGGTGTATTAGTGCAGCTGGCTTCTGTTTTGTTTTGTTTTTTGTTTTGTTTGTCTTCTGTAGAGCCTGATTTCATAGATAAACTCTGAGAACATGTGTTGTGATGACTCTTGCAGGCAAGACAGGTAAATGAAAGCTTATTTTTTGAATCCCAAAGTAACTTCTTACGGGGGAAAGTGTCCATTGGTCACAAAGATATTCTTTAGTCTTTTGAAGCTGTGTACGTAAGGAATGCTCCATATTCAAAAATATAGATGTGTAGGGAATTTTGATGTTTCAAACTGGAGTTTGGTCAAACTCAAGTATCCAAATATTTGAAAACTTACTTCATGTTCAGGTGAGACATGGAGGCCGGAATGAAATCTTTAGAATTCACGGTTTGAACCAGAAATGCCTTATATCATCAAGAGGTACTTAAAATTCAAGTTCTTCTGGAGTTCACATTCTGATAGTAAACATTTTTTCTTGGCTGTATCAGTGTACTGAGTTTACTGTCTGAGGCCCTATCATGCTGCCAAGTTACCATTTCATACAGCTTCAGTGAACTGGGCTCTTTAGAAGACCTAGTGACACAAATATAAACAGAATTCTGCAGAACTCCTGACCACATGCAAATCTTTCCAGCAACAAAGTTTTGCCAGATCCTCCCATCAGGATCTAAAACTTTGCTTTATTTTTCAGAAGAGTATTTAGGTAATTTGCCAAGAATTTAGCTGCTCTGATTGAATTCTTAGTGCTCTGGCTCTTAGGAATACTCAGGTAAATACCTGGGGCCTGCTCTCAGGTGTGAACACACAAAGGACCCCTGATGAGAGGAAGGTTGGTAACAAAATTCTTCTTCTACTGCTGATTTTGGTTTTCTACATGTGTTGGTTTGGAGTTTTTATGATTTGATGTGAGTGAGTAGCTCTGTCTTCTCATGCAATTATTTTTGACTCAGGGATTTGAGAAGACAATATTAACTTTTACCAATATTCTGGTAAAACATAAAACTTCTGGGAGGACTATGCTACCAGGTGCTGGATAATCCTGTATCTCTAGAAGTGAGGCTGAAAACATCTGTAGCTCTCACATGTTTCAGATTCAAACTTTGGTTCTTGGTACTATTCTAAGACATCAGGTATATTCAACAAGTAGTTTTGTCTGCTCAAAGTAAGTATCAGGCATTTGCTTATGGAATTTAATTATCTATTCCAAATTTTGGAAACAGTATGAAAGAACCTGCAAATAGTACTTGTCTTCAAAACAGATTGTAACCCTTTAGTCAGAAACTGAGTTCTGAATCCAGGTCTTGCTGACTTGATGAGATTTCGATGATGAACATAAGTGCCAGACTACACTCCATTTCTGCCCACTTTTCTCTATAGGCCTCCTCTGACATGGGACAGGGATCCTGCAGTGGTTGTGACCTCTGCTTCAGACACCTTTTCTGGGGCTGTATCTTATTATCTTATTTGTAATGCTATGGCATGAGGACATAGTGACTTTTCCACATTCTAGAAAATTACCTTAAGGTGGCTTTCAAGGGCTTTTTTTTTTTTTTTTTTTAAGAATCTAAGTGACACTTAAATGGTGGATTTAAGGTACCTTTGAAAAATATGAATTAATTCAGCATAAGCAGTTTGTTTTTTTACCACAAAGCCAGTTTGAGATTGCAAGGGAAATGAAATGATTTGCAGCTCTCCAGAGCATTTTAGAAGCTATTACTGCATGGCTGTTCAACAACAGAGCAATTCCTAGAGGTCAGCACAAGCTGTCAGTTCTGCTTGCAATTGCCTTGTGCCAGCTAGTCTCCTCTAATTGCAGACAGGACTCCTACACTGCAGGAAAATCTCATGCCCTATTGTGACTGATAGGAAGATAGAATTTATCACAGCATGGTTATTTATTTTCGGATTTTTTAATGTTTGAATGCACACCAACCAAAAATTTGCACTTAAAAGGATGCCTGTGTTTTATATTATGACACATACATTATCATTTACTTGTGCAGTTCTTTCAGCTAAATTTAGAAAGACAGTTTTAGGTCGTGAAGTCTAGAGAAACATTTCAAATACAGAAAAAGAATATGTACAATTAATATGCCATGTATGAATTTATGTGGATAACATTTGAAATGGAGATTGTTCACCATACTCCATCTTGGCAAATTTCATTACAATGGATTCTTCATTTTTCTGACTGAAAGGTTACACACACACGTGCACAAATGCATGCACAGAGTACTTAACATATTCACAAAGACTGGGCATTCTGTAGTGTTTAGGATAGATTTCATTAATTGAGTATTGATTTAAAGATCTTGTGATACCACTGTCCTAAGTTTTTGTCTACAACGTGGAATACAACTGTCCTAAATATTTGTCTGGAACATGTCTATGTTGTACAGGTACCATTTACTATGTTCTTGGTCATTGTGCCTGGAATATGGCAGCACAGACTACAGGAGAATGACCTGAATTGAAAATGGGATCAATGTGGAAATCAACACTGAATTGGCAGTGGAGTGTGAAATGCAGAGATCAAGGACTGTTGAGCAAAACATTCTTCACAGTAAGATCTGCCATATAAAGTATCAGAGAAAAGTCTGTGAACTATATAATCTCCACTGAAGATAAAATTTATTTTAATTTACAAGAGGGATTCAACAATTTCATAAACCCAGCAGTACTAATTACCATATTTATATCTAGTTCAGAACAGCTATTTGGAAATAATTTCACCTCTTCTTTCATACCAGTGTATTATTATCACTTTATTTAGGCCTGTCAGCACACTCTCTTTATTGTGGAGAATATACATTATCTTTTACAAGTGTGTGTGTGTGTATGTGTGTATATATATATATTAATACCTATATATAGTCTTCTATGCCCATGGGCACACACAAATACGCATATGTATATACTTGTGCACCCAGGTAGATACACTTCAGACCTTCATCTTTTTCACATGAGGGAATTTTTCATTACCTTGTTACAGCATATCAGGACCTGAAAAGCCCTTTATGTCAGTTGTAAAAATGTCAGGTTCTATAAATAAAAGACTTGGACATGAGCACGGCTTGGAAAACACACATGTCTTTAGAAATAAAAATGCATTCATCTTCTATGGTACAAAAAAAAAATCAAGGCATTTCCTAAAAACTTTCAGTAAAAAAGAAATTACTGTGATTATGTAATCCATAAATTTTATTAAATGAGCAAATTAACATCAATAGAAAATAGTAGTGGGGAAAGAGATCTTTCAGGTTTCAAGTTCCAAAATTACTCTTCTTCTTTCAGAAAGCTTTAGTACAGAAGATCTCTTGCCCTCTTGTGTGTTCTCAACTGACTCCCATACATGTGACCATAAGATGGACAGTACTGTCTTGGGACAGATGATGTTTAGGGAGAAACTGGAGTAAAAATCCACTAACTTGCTCTGGCAAAATTTTAGGAAATATATTCTGTGTTTTGTCTACTTTGAGAGTTAAAGTGAATCACATGGATTTGAAATCTGTTTTTAAAAATGTAGGAGCTCCAGAAAGCTAAGTATTGTAGAAGACAACTTTTTCCACACCTTCAGCATCTGATAGTGCTAGGAAATGTCACACATTCATATTCTTAGAACATTAAAGTTGAGTCATGAAGAAGAATCATGCAAAGGTACGCTGTAAGCTGATGGTTTCTTTATTCTAATAAATTATAGTTCTCATGTGCATTACTCCCTTTTTGCCTGTCAATCTATTTACTCAGCCTTTAAATTGTTTATAGTCTAAGTATGATGAGTTTGAATTTATCAGTTCACATGACCCACCAAACCTCCTTGTCACTACCAATTATTAGTGTTTAATGCTACACTTAGCCCTGTGTCTCTGTTTCCCTCTGCTGTTCTGCTGAGACACTGCTTGTTTTTCCAGTCTGAGCCCTGTGCTTGGGAAGCTCACTTTAAAGCCAAACTGTATTACTTGCTTGTCTATAAACATCTGCCAGAATGTCTCCAAAACTGCTAGAACACACACTTTATGGTGTGTCCACAACACACAAAAGCATTGGGATGCAGACATGTATAAAAGCAGCCGTAGCAAGACAAGGGGTGGCCTTTTGGGGTTGTACAGCCAGCAGTGACAATGACAGAGATGTCACGTCCCACTTGTGGGATGAAAATTTCTTTGGCTGACGGTGAAAAGAGCTGAAAGAAAAGAACTGGGAGGAAAAGAGTTTGTCCACCAAGGTTATTGAGAGGGTTTGCAAAACCCTGTAAGAGCAAGACGGGATGGGATGGGAGGTAACAGAAGAGGGAAACTTCCACGTGATTCCTGTTGAGGGAATCTTCCAAGTTTTTTTCAGTGGAAGATAAAATTGTATCTGAGCAGAGCAAATTTATCTGAAAATATCTCTTAGATTTATTTTCATTTAGGAAGCATCTTCAGAGAAGGCAGAAACATTAGCTATTGTTTTAAATAAAGTTTTATTTTATTAAAAGCTTAGGTTGGGGCTGGTTGCTGAGGTTTGCCTTGTGTCGTGACTCTGATTAGCGACTGCTTTGGACGTGTTTCTAGTGGCTGTTTCAGTGGGTCATGGGCATGGCTGTGCAGTGTTAGCTCTTTCTTACACACAGGGATGGCTCAGAGCTGTGGGTTGGGTCACATGCAGTCATCCTTTCGTGCCCTCACTTGAACCCTGGGCCAGTGATGCTCGCTCCATCTGCCGTGCCCTTCCTGGCACGCAGCCGGGCGCCTTCTTCATGGAGCAGCTGCAGTGCAGGGGTGCGGGGGCTGAGGTGGCTGCGCTGCAAGGAAATCCCCCTGCACAGCAAAGGTCGGCAAAGTTTGCAGTGGTGAGCAGGAGCAAATTGACTCGTACTCCTAGCATTTGGTAGGCAAGCACACTCTTACTGAAGTCAGAAATCTGGGCCTGCTTTGTTTACACAAAATAACATTTACCTTTCTTTAAGGCACTCCTGATTTCCCCCCTAATTTACAGTAATTATGTGGAAGTTCTCATGTCCTGCTGTTTCCACAAGCTGTTCAGTAATATCCTATTAAAAAGTACATAATTTTAATATTAACTTAAACACTTTATAACACTATGTTAAGTGGCACCTAAAAATAAGCTTCAGTATAATTTTTAAATCAACTCAAACATGAAAGGAATGTAATCTCAACAAGTGCAGATTGTGGTAAAAAATGCATTTAGATGTTATATTTTTGACAAGTCAGAAACTAACAGTTCTCTAAAACACAAATAGCTGCTTAGCCCATCTTAACTAGCCTTTGCTAACTGCATTTTAAATTACAAAATGGCAAACGTGTAGTTACACAGACTCCAAAGTGTCATTTCATTAGCTGAATGGATATGTTTACAGGGCACAGTATGTAACACAATTGGCACACCTGCTCATCTGAACATTGGGAAGTTGCTGATTAGGAACCAAAATCCTCCGTGGTAACAAATATGTAACATATGTGTGCATATTTGTAAGACAGAAATATATTTTAACAATTATAAAAGCAATCTGATTAGGAAAGACAAAACAACAGCCTGGTTCAGGCAGAATCCAGGTTCAGGCAGTCCAATTTAAACTGTTTGAAGGTGAGTTCCATGTTACTTAAACATCTCAATTCTTCCAAGTAAATCACAATGCACATTAGATATCTGGAATAGAAAGAACTGGCAACTGAAAAACAGACAGCAAAAGGCTTATTAAAGTAGATCTGAGGTTCTTTAGGAATATATGAATTTAAAAATGTGTATCTTTCAAGCATTACAAAGGAAGAAAGTAAGTGTGTGTCTGTATACACAGACACACATGTTTATATTTGTAGAAGTACAAATATAGAGCAGAAAGAAGTGATGTAAAAGCAGCTGATTTTATTGAAATTCAATGGAGTCACAGCTGTTATGGGAAGCAAAAAAATGTGTGAGTTGTTTCAAAGCTATAGAGAAATAAATGAAACAAAGCAGAAAGGTTGCCTCAGGTATTTCACGGAAGCACAGGCAAAGATATACGCTTATTTTGGCACGGACACTCAGGACTCCCTCTCTGCAGCCAGGTTCTCTAACCTGCTTAACACCACCAATTAAATTTGAGTATGAGATATAATTTAAGCTGGTCAGCCTTGTTGATACTAAGTTAACTCTGAGCAAAGAAAGAAGTGAAATTTTAGATGTTCTAAGTAATACAAATGTCAGAAATTGGTGTGCTTGCAAATTTTATATCCTTTATATCCTTGTTAGAAGAAAGATGTAAAATCAATATGTTAGCTCATAAACTCTGTCTATAATCTGCTCATGGTACTCATTCACAGATTTGACTGTGACCTTCCTCTTTCTGGATGTCTTAATATTTTCCCTCCTGTACAGGAGACCAAGCCTTGGAAAGTATGTAGTTATTGGCTATGATGGTTTTATGTCTTTGGTACTTAAATAGAAAGCATTTAACCTCATGAATTTTTAAATTGTATTAATAGATCTAAAGACTGGTATTCCACACGTTTATAAATTAATAAGACATTGCAAAGGGAAGCAATGAATAGCAAAAACTAGTGAGAGTGAAATCTAATGCATGTCTTGAAACATTTTTGACAGATATAGTACCATTTTTCTTTTGGGATTGTTTTATGGAATTGTAGCTCTTTTAGAGTTGCATTTAAATTTCATTTGTGTTGACCCAGGTGTTCTTCAAATCATGTAAGGAAAGACATTTCTTTCAGCTCTCCACTCTCCCTGACATGTATACAGTATTGTGTATTTTCTTTTTTGAACTGAAGTATATATATATTTCAGAAAATGTGTTGCTTACAAACTGTGTGATACATCTGTTCCTTTGTGCAACTTCTGTTCAGACTTATGTTGCAATAGAGCATCTAAAGTACATGGTACCATTAGTGTAGAATCCTAGCACAGCAACAGTACCACTTATGGTAAATGTTGTACAAATACACAAATAGGCGTGATTCTGATTTCAGTTCTCTACAATTATCTTAAAAAGAAGATAAAATGAGCAAGTGGGGCAAGCAATAGCTGGGAGCAAGTAGGAATTTCAAAACCCAAACAAACAAAGTTATGTATAATATAGAGGATAAAAGCAAAGGCTAATCAAACTTCCTTTAGGGGTGTATTCTTGCCTCTCTCTAAAGATATCTAGCCTCACTATATATATTTTTGTCAGCTGTCTTGCTACTCAATTTTCTTGGCCTTCCTCAGGGCCTTAAGGTTGGTGGTTTTACACTGTAGCTAATGCAAAAGAAAAAAAGAAAATCTCTTAAAATATCCTTTTCGTTCTCTGGCTGTCTCTGCCCAAGAATCTCTAGAAATGATAGTAAAAAGAAGTGCTTTCACTGGAGGCTCTTTTGGGGCATCTTGTTTTCAAGACCACTTAAAGATCTGAAATACCTAAGCAGTACATATTAAATAAACAAATACAAATAAATTATGGAGGGTACTAGAGTGGCCTGACTGTTGTGCAACAAGCCACAATGACTTTTTGCTATGAAATATGTGGAGAAGCATGTCCCCAGGAGTGAAAAGTGTGATTTAGTGAAATAAAGCAACCATCATCAAGGCAGATGTCTGCTGAATTGCCTGTGCTATTTTATAGTCACTGGGACACATCAGTACATGGAGACTCCACTGGAATGAATGGCAATTTCATGGCAATTCATGCAAATATTATTCATGTCTTCTCACAAGGTTATCTAAGGATAAAACTATAAAAAGAAAGTATTTAAATGAGCTTTAATAGATTGCAGGTCTCTACAGTACCCCCCTTGTTTTCTACTGATTTCATACATGAAAGAAATATATTAAAATGAAGTCTTTTTTGCATTTAGTAGATGAATTAAGAAACAATTACACCACACAGTAAAAAGTTAAAGGACTACTGACTTGTGATACTAAATAATTCATTATAGAATAATATACATGAAGGAATGAGGAAACATTTAGCTGTATTAAAATGCAAAGAAAATGTACCTTATTATTGAAGATTGAGATTAGGTTACTCAGTGTGAATGGTCCTAAGAAAACTTCTCTGTAACACTGATTTATTTTATTAATCTATATGGTAGATTTTGGAGACTGAAAATCACAAATTGCATGGGACTACTAATTTACAGTTAGACTGACATTGAAAGGCTCTGCATAATTGAAGATTCAATAATTCAAACTTGATATTTTCCTCAAGGGGCAATTTCAAGGAAAACAAAAATCACAGGTTCATGTGTTTGGTATCTCATAGCAGCTTTAATAAAAACAATTCTTCCTTCTTTGTTTCTGAAAACATTTATGGGGGTATAATAAGTCCTGCTGACCCCTAACTTCTTTGCATAAGAGAAGACAATAATAACATGTCAAAATAGCTGTCATGCTACAAGGGGAACTTGCTTTGCCTACTGGTTCCTGAAAGTAGCCCTTTACTACTATCTTTGTGAATGACAAACAGTCATGAATTTAGAGGTGTTCAAGGACTTCCTGATCAGCAAAGAATTTATTCTGAAACAGATAATAGGGCAAATAATGTGGGAAAAATTTAATGTAAAGGTTAGTTTTGGTAGAACCACTTTCCTGCTGAACCTCTTAGAAGTGTCTGGGACATTTTTGTTGTCAATGAATGAAGAATAAAGGAAATAGGAGAGGGGTTTCAAAGACTGCATTAGACTTGGCAAAAGATGTGCTGTATATTTGATAGGATTATCTAAGACCCAGAACAAAAGACTTCAAATGTACTGAGTCCTGAGCAGAAATTTTGATAAAGAACATCTCTTGCTTTTTATTTTTTTTCTCTCAGGAGATGAGCAAGTCTGGGGGATGTTGATACCCCTACAGAGAAAGACAAGAAACAGTGTTATGCTAAACATGACTCTTAGCAAGATCTACAACAAGCTTATTTAAAGTAATCATTATCTATGAAACATTCATGACTGACAGAAAAACTACTGCTAGGATGGACTAAATAAATATTGCTGTCATGTTTAGACAGTTCTTGACAGTTTTTCCTTTTTTCTCTTACTGGTTCCATTTTCATTAGAAAAATGAGAAAAAATGTTTCATACTTTCCAGTCTGTATTATCTGCCAATCTTAGCTCTGTTTTATAACCATGAAAATACTTCTAAGAATACCATTCTTCAACAGATTAAGGCTCTTTGTGTTGTATTATTCACAAGTGATTTAAGCAGAAGGTGTGTAATCAACCTGTGGTAGGTGTATACGGGATTATTTTACCTCCTTGCAACAATTTGTGTGACACTCTTGGAAGTTTGAAGCTGAAATATTAAAGCATCTTTCTTCTGGCAGAGAAGTTTAAATGTTTTGTTATAGAAATGAAGAAAGATAAGACACTGATTTGCTTCTTTTTTCTCCTTGTCTTGCCACTCTTTCCTGTGTTTTCCCACTGGAAAATAATAATACAATTTATAATGATGTATCATTAATATGTAATAATATATATATAACTACAGCCAAAAACCAAATAATAGTAATAATTATAAACCAAATTAAAACCTGGCACTAGCTTGTTCACTGCTATCGCATAAATCAAATGGGCCCAAGTCATTGACAGATAACTCTTGCTCCAAGCCACACAAAATAGCAGTTACAGAGACCATAATCCTCTAATTTGGGGAGTTCTTTTAGGATTCTGGCTTCCACTGACATAAGTGTGTTCTCTGTGGATGGAAAAATGCATCTCTGTGGGATTTGGCATCTTACTTTTTGATCTAGGAAAAAAGTCTAAAAGTGAGTACTTGTATTTCCCAATCCATATTTCCACATAGTACCCCTGTGATGAGTATTCTAACTTCAGCTGCAACATCACTTTCTGGAGGAAAACAAATTTGGTTTAGAACAGGCATTTGTAGAAATTTACCCTTTCATATCACTTGATAGTGACTTGATATTGACTCTTAAACCAAAACTGCTTTGCTCTAGGCAAGAATAAATGTTAACCTCTGGCAGTACTTGAATGCAGTGATACTTTTGGATCTCCATTCAGAGGGGCCTTTATCCTCCCTCTACTTCATGCAAATCCATTTATCTCTTATTGTTGTGATCAAGTGGGCCTGAAGACAAATTAAAGGACTTTGTGGGACTTTCTTGGTAATAATCATATCCTACTGCATGCCTGTGCATGTTTTCACACTCCTGTGCTGAAAGGCTAGAAAATGTTAGCATAGGATGAGCTATCACTCCATTAATGGTTACCCTATTTGAGAAGAACCAACCCTCCCAAATCTTCTCATAGCAGCACAAGTCATGGAATCACAGAATCATAGAATGGTTTGGGTTTGAAGGGACCTCAATGGTCATTCTGTTCCAATCCCCCTGACACGGGCAGGGTCCCTTCCATGAGACCAGGTTACCCAGGTCCCCATCCAGCCTGGTCTTGATCACCTCCAGGGACGAGGAGGCCACAAGCTCTTTGGGAAAGATCCTTTTGAACTTTTCTGGTCGCCATAAGGATAGGCAGAAGGCACGGTGAGGATATATGACAATGAGGAGACCTGATAGGATCAGTAAAGCTTTACACTTGCTGTCTGTGCACCTGGCATAGGATGGCAGCAATGACTGATGTTGCCATTTTGCTCAGATCTCACTCTTTAATTTCCACTCAAGCTGCCTGGACTAGTCTATTGTTTTGGGAATAGCTAAGACAAGTAGTTAATTAAAACATGCCTGTCTTTGGGAAAAATGGGAAAACAAAAATGGTTAATGAGATCAATTCCTTGGTCCTTCAACACTAGCAAAGTCACAATTCAGTGATTAAGACTGAAAAATGGGAAGTGGGAAGTGTGATAAGATGCTTAGGAGCTGTGAATATGTGAGTTTCAAATAAGGGACAGGTTCTGTCTGAGCTGTATTAAAGAAGGCCACCTGTACAAATGGCAGAGTATACTGTGTGTTATGGAACAGCAGAAGTAATTTTGCAGGAGAATGGAAAATATGAAAACTCCAGGTGATGAAAGTGAACAGATATGCCCACTTATATCAAGCACTGTACACAAGAAATAAAAGGATAAATATCAAACCTGGATTTTGCAGCAGTTATTTTCTACATTTTTTTTCTCTGCAGTCATATCAGGCAGTTTTAATACCTCCGAAGCAGCTTGTATCTAGCTCTGACGTTTATCTTTCTGAACATCACAAGAGTGTCAGTAGAAAACCTGGTAGAATATATTAATTCACTGATGGCCCTACTGCACAAAATACATATTTTTCTTTACTTTCTTTGAATAGGAGAGTTTTATCTCTTTCTGAATCCTTTATTTTCAGTTATCACACAGCAATAGAGAACAAGATGATCTTCATTTCTCTGTGGCACAGCTCAGCTTTGTACCATAGTTACTTGAATATCTTCTCTCTTCTTCTCTCTTTGTTCACAGATGTTGTATTAATCAGGTATTCCCTACTAGTTTCCCCCCTGAGCATTGTGGCAGACTGGCCTAACAACATTCAACATTGCAACTACATGTTGCTGACCTTGTATCTTCATTATTCTGTGAACTGTTTCGCAGGCACACTCAAAGGTCTTTGACTCTTCTATCCATCACTACTTCCAACATTTTTTTCTTTTTAATTTAAGAAGACCCTCACATAACATTTATGGTTCTTTTGAAAGCATCTGTAAAGCAAAATCTGGCTAAAATGAGACTCTAAGTTTGCCGAAATGAACCAGTAACTGACTACTTAGAGTGCTTTTGCTGGTTTTTAGAAATTTTCTGGTTTCTGTTCTGCCAGCTTTGCAGGTAGCCTGGTGACAGAGTTATCTGCAGGCTGCCTGCCTATCCCAGTAAACGTGTGGAACATTTCCAGCAGGAAGGCCTAAAACCAGATAGAGGTGTGGTTTTATTTTAAACAGTCAGGTAAAGAAGCATAGTGTGATGTGTTAATTGGCTGAGATTCTCATTCTGACTCAGGAATACTGTTCATTTTTACTAAAGAATAGACAAAAACAGCCTCACAGAAAAACTTGTATAAGTTTTGCTTTCATCTTGTGTGACCATGAATCTAATGTTTTTTATATATATCTGTCTAAAATGTTTTTTGAAAGAGTAAGTAGCCAATCTGTCATAGCCCCTTTAAATGTGTGCCTTTCTGTGAGGCATATGTGGTAAACAAGTAGGCATATTTTGAGTCTGATTGAAGACTCATTTTGATCTGTGGAAAGACTAACTACTTATTTTTTCATCAGTACATAAAGGGGAAACAATGCTCTTTGGAATCACAGTCAAGAATCTTGTGCTGGCTATATCCTTCCATTTCCTGCTTTATTAGCAGTGTGTATTAAATTACATTATTATTTCCCAGTTGTTCATTGTAATGTTGTTGTTTCCAGAAGTTCCGCAAGAAGTGAAAATTCCGCAAGAAGTGAAAATTCCGCAAGAAGTGAAAATCAAATTCATTACATTGAATAATGTGAGGATGAGTGAATAGCAGTGAGCTTGCAGAGCTATTGCTCTAGAACAAATAGTGATTTTCCTGGGTAAAATATTTCCTTGGTATCTTTTTGTAAATGTTATCCTGCTTACTTTCTTAGACCATCCCAGCCACAGCAGTAGGCTACAATTTTCCTTTTTTTTTTTTTTTTTTTAACAGTGCATATCTGATGATTCAGAAGTATCCATGTCTCAGATCTCTTCTTTAGATGGACAGAGGTCCTTCCTGCTGGAAGGATGAAGTCCCTGGGGTGATAGGTAGATGTAACTAACCTGTGTTCTGTGTGAGGATTTGAAGGAGGAGGTGCTTTTTCCCATTCTCATGCAATCTTGGTTCTGAGGCTTGGAAGGCTCCTGCACCCAGGATTGTGCTCCGTTGCTCAGGTATTCCCACGCTTGAAGAGAATGGCTCTGCAGTCCATAATCTCACATAATCATCTAAAATACCTTTATTGCAGCTTGCAATCCTATAATGGACAGGAAATGACACTGTTTCAGTTGCATGTGTTCCTGTTGTACTCCTATGGGAGGGTGTCAACGTCCTGGTTCCTGTGCTGGTGTTACAAAAGTTGCTGACATCAGTAACTGGCAGTGTCTCCAAAGGACTATTTTAACCCCTAAAGGTCAGCTGGATGGAGTAGAAACTGGGTAGTAGGTCTGCCTCATGAAGTGATTCTTCCAGTCAGAAAGAGTTTTCTGTGAGGCCAGAGTCAGCACATTGGTGGAGAACAGTGTCTTGTTTGCTGGTAAAGGTCTATTGTGTTTTTAATTGTCGTGGCTTAGATACACAGAATGAGGTTTGCATCCATCAGAACTAGGCTTGCTTTCCTTAGGCTGGGGTTTAGACACTGCATTGTGTCTTTTTAACCCAGCCACCTCTGGAATAGCTCTCACTGCTGTACAATTTTAAATGTAGCCAGGTAACATTGTGTCCTAGATCCACCATTTAATGTGTTTCCTCGATGTATCACTTGTTAGTTAAAAAAAAAAAAAAAGTATAATTTAGTATTTTGAATTGTGTGGGTGCAGCCTCTGGTGCTGAAATGCATTTCTTGCTATTGCAGTGATTTTAAGCAGCATGTCTCCTTTTACAGCCCTCCATGGCTCCTGTAGGAAGTGTAGAGTTGTGGGAAGGACCAGGAATCTCCTGTGAAAAGCAAGTCAAAGTCAGTTCCACAGCAGGAATCTGGCCAACTAATTAGTTCAAAGCTCTGACCATACAGCGACCAGTTTAAAGACCTCTTCCAAAATTGGTTTTCCCTAGTCATATTTTTAAAAAAAATTAAAATCTTATATTTTATTGAATGCAATAAATTTCCATATTTTTCAAGTTGCAGGTTAGTATATATTCTTTTCTTCTATATGTTTAAGAGTTCCACTGTAATTAGTGGCTTTTATAAAAATAGCAAAGAATTTGTTGAAATAATTTGTACTTTGGATGCTTTAAGGGTAAATTTCAGAAACCACTGCAAGTGTTTTCTGTGTTACAGAAGGAGTTACTGAATTGGGTCTGTGAAAATTTTCAGAAGGGCCCACAACTTTTAGGAACCTCATTTTTTTCAGTGTAGCTTAATGCCTAACTTGGTAGTGGAAGAATTCACCAGTAGGAGATGGTGTAGAGAACCTTTATTAGTGAAATTTACATACCCTTTTTTTCATAAAACTTTCTGTACTTTAAAATTAAAAAGAAATTCTTATGCTTGAGCAAAGAGTATCACTTTTGAAAAAAATATTGATACATAAGTAGATTCGGTATGACTTCAAATAAAAAGGAAAGGAAAAAGTGACATATCTTGATAGTTAAAATTAAGTGTGGGAGTTTTGATAATGCTGGGCTGAAAGTGAAGCAAAATCACAGGTCAAAATCAATTGAGAATATATGGCTTGATTTGGAGACATTTTTCACAGTGCAACCTGAGTGTTCAGGAATCTCAAGTCAATTAGTGATGTGTAATTAATTAGACAATGAAAGAGTACACATGATTTGGCTCCTATGCCAGTGATATATCAGAACAACGAGCTTCTATGAAAGAGCTGGGAAGTATAAACCCTTTTGTATTCCACCAAGTGTCAGTAGCCATCTGGTTATTGGCCAACCAAAGCTGGAAGGCAACTATAACAAATGTGTAGTTCACCTACTTGACAAACGATTTAACAGCATTATTAATTTAATTTTCAAATAGTTGAATATTTTAGACATGCCTCATAGGTTTCTGAGCTCATTCTGTGAAGACATGAGTTCCTGAAAATAATTTCTTGATTATAAGATAGACCAAAAACTAAGTCTTCCAGATAAAAGAATAAGTATTTTTTAATTTATTTTTTGGTTGAGTATCCAAAGATCGACCTTGAGATCATGTGACAGTAAAAGAAATGTTAATTCTGTTTGTTGGTTGTTTAATGACATAAAGCTGTGGAATTTCTTGAATATTTTGAATAGACCTCTTTATATGAGTTGCATATACTTGCATTCACTATGGATGGTATTCCCATTTCTACAAAAGTTGCAAAGGACAAAAATGAGTATGTGTATATATATTTATTTGACTTTGTTGTTGTTATTTGGTAGAAATTATTATACACAAGAAGAGTATAGCACAATTACAGTCACAGCAAATAGAAAGGATTAAGAGTGCTGATTCCCAAGCTGATATTTACAGATTGGCATATATAACTGTGATACACCATGCAGATCCTAACAAAAATCCTTAAAGATGAGGCCCAGAAGAAGCAACTGTCTGCACAAAATGGGAACCAATGACAGAGTTTGCAATTAACCGTAGCTTCTTGGCAGATAATGAAGTTTCATACATTTTTTATTAGGAATTATTAATCCAAACATTAATGTCTATCAGAAATCATTCTGCTATTAATTTTCATTTTCCTCTAATTTAAATTGTTGTCATCCCATGGAACAGCACAATTTCATGCAATTTTGATGATGAATGACATACCAACAGTAGGAAAATACTGAGGGAGCTACTCGAAATCAATTCCAGCTTGGGCCTGAGAACTCCTTGTGATGTTTAATAATGTATATATCTGGAGATATTGTGATCCTCTAACAAATCATTTATAAATGGAAAAAGAAAGCTGAAGTGATCATAAATATTAACAGCAACAACCCTTCCAACCCACTGTATTTTGTTCTTTAGACATATGGTATTCAGCTTGAACAGATGAAAATAAGACTTTGTTTTCCATTAGGAAGTGGTCCCTTTTCATTGCTTTAATGTCAAAATGGAAAGTGAACCAAGCGTTCTCAGCCATTTGAATCCAAGTGAGATGGCTGAACATGACTGTTGTCTGATAGGACAGAACCAGACCAAGTGACGCAACTCTAATGACTATAATTTTCTCTATACATTTTAGATAATCAAATGTCAAAGAAATAATGATATTTAATTGCAAAATGTATGCATTTGTTTCCAGAAAATACCATACTGCCTACATGGTGGTACTATCAATGTGTTTCCTTCAACTTTTTCTTTATAATACATTTTACTCTGAAATACCTATTTGCAAATAAGAACTTTTGTCAGCTTTGTGATCATGAAATTTGGGTGAGTGAAGGATGTCTATTTTTCCCTTGGAGCTGTATCTCTAGGAGCATACATACTCATATGTGTATATGGCTTATCAGGGAAGATAAGTCACCTTTAGGACTTTATTTCATAATTAGCAAGGACAGGCCTATTTGTTGCTGTGCTAGCTGAAATCAGAGATATTCTTAAAATATCTCAGTACCTAGATGACTTGTCATTTTATCATAGTGGGAGGATTTTGTTTCTGAGAAACAGCAAAGCTTTTGCTGAATTTAGAGCTCAGTAGGAGCAGTGAGCAAGGGCTGCCAGGAGATGCTTTTGATCAGTTTTTGATCTCTGTGATAGGCAGTGATTCCGCAGCAGGATCTTTGTTTCTGACTCCAGGCTTTAATCATGGCCGTATCCAACATGCCAAGCCTACCTAAAAGTCTTGTCTAAAGGTCAGACCAGATCCCTCAAGGTATGGCTTCTGCTCATGGTAGAGGCACCCATATCACATATTGCAGTTTCACACTGCAAGCTTATGCATGTCAATGGATAGCCTTCAGATAGCAGTTATTTAATTTGACCTAGATGCTGTAGATCTGGGTCAAATTTTAATCAGTGTGAATTAGTCACCGATTCTACAAACCACTTGCACTAAGCTTGTAGACAGCCTTGTGTGTGCTAGTAATCCCTCTGAAACCAACTGGTGATATCCACAGGTCTCAAGAGTGTAACTGTTTGTATTACGGAAGTCTTAATGGTTCAGGCAGCTTGCAGTTGTTATCAGCATCCCTTTGCCAGTGTAAAATGTAAACCTTAGAGCAGGAAACTCTGAATGAGGCCACTGGGTCAAAACTGAGGTAGTAGCAGGAGATTTCATCTCACGTTTTAGTCAAGACTCAAGTCATGGAGATATTCCATTGTAGTCAGAATCTCTTCCATAAGCAGGCAGCAAGGCACCCATCTCTTGCTGAAACCATCCCAAGGCCTGGGCCCAGATCTTCAGACAACTATGAGAAAAAGCTTTCCTTTGACTCCTTGTTATTCACTTAATGTATGTCCTCAGGGCAGAACTTTGTTGTATTATATGCCTCTTTACAGATGGGGATAGAATTTAATTAAAATATATGAAAGTAGGGTAAGTGATGCTAATGGGAGAAGAAAAGTATTAAATGAACAAATAAGTCAGAGATTAAAATTTGTTGCCTAGAAGTAGATGGAATATTTCACTACAAATAAAAGGAAAAAGTAAAAATTAAGAAAGACAGCATGTAGAAAATCTAGAATTATGGACCTTGTATTTTATTGAAGTAAGGATTTATAAACCATACAAGACAGCACAGAAACTGTAAATAAAACTAGGTAATTTTTTTTAAGAGTCAAATGCTGTAAGAGAATTGAAAATATTTTTAAAGGATGAGACATACCATTAATTAGCCATTCGGTTTCTTTTGTATAATTTTTCTAATAAATTAATTTAACTATTGTGGTTTTTTGGTGAGGGTGAGGGATAAAACAAAATAGACCTTATTTTCCACTGCAACCACTTTCAGGGTGGTTTCAGTCCTGATTAGCAATTTTTAACCCTGCCCCAATGTTTCACAGATGTATTTAGATGGTAGTCTATCTTTCACATTCAGTGGGAATTTTGGTGTAAAGCTGTGTTCCTACCCAAGTCAGGAGGAGAGGTGCTGCATTTTAAACTTCTGCAGAGTTTGACTGACAATGACAGGCAACTGTGGAAATAGAGCATAACCTGGAGAGATCTAGCTGACACATATCTCCATTTCAGGTCAGTTGTGGGAAAAAGGATTCTTTCATTTCAAACAAAGAAAAATGTTTGGTTCTGTGTTCATAGTAACTACCCATAAAAGAGATAGTTGCAGACCAGCATTAGACAAAGTCACAGTAAAGTAGAATTAAACCACATAGCCCCAGTTATTTGTGAAATGAAGTTCAGCCCTGTGTCCAAGAAACACCGTGTCTGCTCTTACAGTATTTACATGATTGGAATCCAAAGCAAAATTTTTAGTCTGCAAGTACTTTGTTTACCTAATGTGGCAAAGTTGTGGTAAAACATAGAAGGTTTTTTTAATAAGGCAGTTTCCTATTCATTTGGCTTGGTAGTAGGCATTTCTTTTCAATAAAGTTGTTAAGAAAGGGTTATTTTTGTTCGTTTTTCTATGTTGCTCAAACACTTGTGGCATTCACTCCAGTCACCATCAGAAAACCAGCTGAAAATTTTGTCCATAATACAGTCTTGTTACAGTATAATAAATGATAAATCCAGTGGCATCAGTGATAACTTGGAGACAGTTAAAGGCTGCTCCTTGCCTTCTGTGCCCTGGAGATTCTCAGTGGTTTTGTTCCAAGAAAGCAAAAGGAGCAAGGTTGCAGGTGCCCCTTACTTCCCATCTCAGGATCACACGTGCCTACTTCAGAACAAAGGAAATAAAAGAAATATGTGGGGAAGTCTTGCTAAGTGTGCAGATGGTATTCGTGTAAAGCAACTTGGCTTTACAATATCAATCTATTTGTATTGAAAATCACCAACAAATCTTTGATGATATTTGCTCCTTACTAGAGCAGCAGGTTTTTTTTTTTTTTCCTTTAGCTGACTGAAGCTATTCACTCTGTGCTCAGAATGCTTATTTTCTTTGTCTAGTGAAATATTTGACAGATAAATAAAGTTCTACCTGTCAAGTGGTCCAACTCATGAGTAATTTTCACCTGAAAGGTGATCATAAAGCAAACTTCCAAAATTGTCAGTGTGATTATGTGAAGCAGGGGAGGAATTGAGTTATTTGTTGTTGTTTTGGGGTTTTTGTTTTTTTTTTTGCAGCTCCACTGACAGCAGTGAATAAATGCTTCAAAAGCTGAAGGTGTGCACATCACTTTATGAGATTTCAGGCCAGTAGTTTCAGCTGGCATGAAGCCCAGAACCTTTTCCTGATGTTTTGAAATTACTGTAAAGTACAGGCAATGCTAGGATACATGTTTGTGTATGTATATATATATATTTATATTTGCTCTCTTTCATTCAAATGGCTAAATAACAATTTGCAAAGCAGTGTGTCTAACCTCCTCATCAAAATGTATGTATTTAAGAAAATTTGAAAAATATGTGATCATTTATTATAGTAAAATAAGAAAAACATTACATGTTCTCTGATGTATATCTAGACTGTCATGGTGCAAGAAAACCTTGAGATTCTTCCTTTTGGTATTTTGTAGCATATCGTGGCAAATGGATGGTTGAAGTTTGAAAATGACAATGCATTTCCTACCCCTGAAAGCACAAGATGAAAATAAATGGTGACAGGTGGATGCAACACAGAGGTGGGAAAGAGTAGGGGAGCAATAATTCTCTTTTGTACAGTAAACGACTGCAGTCACCAAGAGGTGATGAGAATGACTCTCAACAAGCCGGGGGGCTGAGCAGGCTCTGGGCATTTGCAGCACAGGTGGGTGAGTCCTGCAGAGGGGAGGTGCACAGGGGAATATGCACTGCAGACACTGCATTTGCAGAGTTGTACCTGATGGTCATGTGGAGGATACCTGTGTGCTTCATTCAGATCCTGTTTAATACATACTGAGCAATACATACTGAATCTGCCTGCAGAATTTCAGCCCTGGACATGGCACCCCATTTCACCTGGAAACACAAAGCCTGTCTCCCAGAAGCCCATCCTGAAGCTGGTAATTCTCAGGTTTGATGGGCACCAGTAGAAAGGTGCCATCAAAAGATTAATTTGACAAGGAATTGTAGTGAATTCATTCCACATTTAAAACACAGTGGAAAGTGAGAGAGAATTTGAAAGAAATCTGAACTGATAGATGATGACAGCTGGCTTAAACAGAGATGGAAATGACTCAAGAGCCCATGTTTAGACCATGGGCTATACTGTACTATAAAGTACAAAGTACATTCAATATAAAACTTCTCTTTGGATCAGGAGTTTGTGATAGACTGAAAAAGAGAGTAGTCTTTTGGTGGCGTGGTGGTACAGCCAAGAAGATTAATTTAGTTTTATAAAAGTGACTGCATTGAAAATTGTCAGGACGTGTCAAGATGAGAGACTAAGATGTTGCATGTGTCAAGATGCAAAAATGGTGATCTGGATTTCAGTTTCAGCAATATGAACTGAGAGGAAAGGCTGGCCTTGGAGATGTTATGCAGAAAGAAACAATTAGATTTGTTCTGGATAAATAATGTTAGAGACAGCTAAAGTGAAGTTGGCACCTCTGTTAATACCTCAGGAATGGGAGTGGTGACAACATCAGCAGGGTTTGCTTAGTCATTGCTGCAGGTTCAAACTGTAGAAACACTTTCCCAAGCTCATATTTAAACAAGTTCAATTTTTTTTTTTTAATGTATCAATGCATTTAGCCCCTGCTTAAGAAAATTGCATGAAAGCAGAATCTAAAAATCTAGGGCATTAGTACATGGCTACAGTAGTTCCTAGACCTTGAAGTGGGAGAAGAAAAATAAGATATCAAATCTTTGCCATTTTCCTGTGAGATACTTTCTTTCTATCTCTATTACTGTGAGTAAACAGAACACTTATTTTTGTATGTCTCATAAAGGCCTAAACTGTGTTTAATTACGAGTTTAAAATACGAAATTTAAGGGAAACTGATTTTTCAGAGAAATCTGATGCATTGGACAGCCTCTAACAATAATGCTATGAACTAATAATAATTTTGTGTTGGGTTTAGGTGAGACTTTTGTCCTGTTTTTATGGTTTTCAGGAGACAAACCAGTTGTGGAGATTGTGCAAACTATGCATTTTTCCACGCGGATATAATTAGTTGGAAAAATACAATTTTATAACAAGCATTAGTTAAATTAAAAGTATATTTGGCTTTGTTTTAAAATAAAAATACTTTATACATGGCACACCCTTTTATGTACAATCACTTCCTTTCCTTACTCAGCACACCTGCTTGTTTAGATTCTCCGATGATTTGCATTTGCTCTTTTCACAGATATTCTCTTAGGACCCAGCACTGAGACAAAGGTTTATGTGTGTTTATTAAGAAGAAAAGTTAGTAATTTTGACCTCTGGATCACCCATCTGGAGTTCAGATTGATCCCATTGGTTCTGGGTCTGTCAACATCCTCCTCTGTAATTAAAGGAGTTAATGGATTAGAATATTTGGAACCTATGTGACATCTGAAGTCTGGAAAGCAAAATATGAGTAAAGGCAACTTCTTGTGCTTGACTGAATAAGAAAGAGATGCAGTTCAGACCCTAAGGTATTTTCTGGTGACATGAGAAAAGTGACATAAATGTGCAGTGTTAAAATTATGTGCAGACTTTGAAAGAATATCACTTTTTGCTCCTCTTTGCTTCCCCTTTTGCAGAAACAACAAAATTATTTTTCTGGATATTGCAGATGAATTTCCAAATCAATCTTTGGAATCTCCCATTTTTATAAACTGATTTCCTTCTCTAAAGTTTGTTTGCTTAACCTCTATGACTATGTACCTAACCTTACCACTTCCTATGAAGGATTTTCCTAAAAGGTTTTTGGATAGCTAATTACTGTGGACAATGTTGGCTGCATTTTGCTTGTGTACTGTAATGATTTGGAAGAATTCCAACATGTCAGTCATGAAAAACTTCCTTTGTAAATCCACTGTAGCTTTTACTATGAAAATTCTATTTTTTCAGTGTGTTTGGTGGCTGGATCCCACAGAACTGGTTGGAATATTTTTCCTCTATCATTGTTATTGTATTTTATAATGGCTTGATACCCCCTTTTCTTTGTTTTTGTTAGGTATCTGAAGTACAGATACAAAATGTTAAATGCATCAATATAATATTGATTTTTTTTTAATAATTTGGGACACACTGACAAATTTCTCATTCAGAGTCTTAACTACAAACTTCAGATTTACATCAAGTAAATGCTGATCTCTTGAAGCAGAGATACAATTCTGACATTAATGCTCTGCTTCAGTCCCTCTGGTCAAATGAACAACACACATTTTTCATGTTTATTGATGCTATCACAGTTTGCGCTTTCATTGAGGACAGTAATTGACTCCTAAATTTTAATATTTGCAGATGTCCACTTAAAATACAAGGAGCTAGATGGATCTCAGCAGTAACTGGATAACAAGATTTGACTTTCCTTCTGCCATGCATACAGGTGTTATACAGAATACAGTCCTTTACAGTCCTATACAGTCCTTTAATCTGGAAACAAATAATGAGTAAGCAAGGTGATGTTAGCAGTAAGTTAATATATTGCTGTGTTCTGGCAGAAGACAGGCTGTGCTCAAGTGTGAACTTACCTCTAGTTCTCCTTTGTTCTGCTTTTGTAATCCTGTACGGAAAGGAACTGGAAATTTGAGTTTCCAGGCAGTGTAGATGATGTGAGGTGTTTTGTAATGCAAGACTGTTAACTGTGCATTATCAGTCATGTTGCAAAACGTGTATTTGATACCACAGAGTAGTCAGAGACTCAGGGAGAGCTGTTGCACATGCCAGTGGTAGTTATTGTTACTGTAATTGTCAGTGCAGGCACAGAGCATTGGAAATGTAAGAAGGTTTATGCAGGAAGGAAGTGCTGAGGCAGAGCTGTAACTCTGAGGGTCCTCTAGCAGGGGAATGCTGTGTGACTTGGAAATCCTGAGAAATCACCGTTGATCACTCACTGTAGAGTGATGGAGGAAAAAACCAAGAGCAGTAACAATGAAAGCAGAACCCACACACTTGATGGCTTATCATGAGCATTACCTATATTTAGTTTAGAGCATGAGAATTGATAAAAAGTGAAAGAGAAAGCTGTAGCTCCTAGAGGGATATGAAGTGGTAATACAGGAATCCCAGAACTGCACTCTAGAAGTACAAAGACACCACTTTTGTTAGATTTTAAGGCTCAATATTTTAGTGAATATTTAGAGAGAGATTTATTCAGAGGCTATGTCTGCCACTTTAAGAAAATTGTACTTATTATGGAGCTCAGTATTGCCTAGTTGGCACAGTGTTTTAACTAATGCCCATGCCCAGTTTCTGATTGCTCACTAGTTGGCAGGCACTGGCTTTAGATTGAAGTGTTCTAACTGTGTCTCCAGGCAATGGCACAGGCACTGAACAGGAGAGGGCTGACAGGAAGAGAGGCTGGCTCATACTCCAGTTCTACCCATGCAGCCCTTGTGGACAGAGCCACATCTGTGTCTGGGAGGAGGAGTCAAGCTCACGCACAATGACATATGAGGTGTTGATATCGTCTGTAAAAATGTGCTTAGGAATTGGTCAAATGTGGCTTGTAACAGACCTAAACTTCAAGGAGAAGTGAAGTCTCTTAATTGTCTGTTGTTTGAAGGATTTGCAGTAAGTTCAACATACATTCTTTAAGAATACATTAGCCTAAGCTTGAGCTCAAATAGGTGGACAAGGGAACAAATGAAAGTTCATGAAGGAGGTAAATTCAGGTGGTGAATTTGGTCACTACTTTTTCCAGTAATATAAATTACAAAATGTGGACTATATTTGATCATAAAGAGGGCAAATTTATTTGGAGAGAAAATTGAGAAGAATATAAAATCACTCTATTCTGTCTGTAAGTGCTGAATGTTGAGTGCTGAGATACGATTAAGGAATGAACTTTATTAGTAATATAATTTTGTCTGTGAGAGTGACAAATCCATATGGCTTTCAGATTTTCCAGTGAATTTTTACTAGTAGCCCATATTTGCACTAGTGGTGGGACTTGTGGCTCAAGCATTGACCTGAGACACTGTGCAGTAACATTAGAATTCGTATGTATGGAGGTAAATATTTCAATATATACTTTAGTAATTTCTCATGAATTCACTGTTCCTTTTAGCAGGACTGTTTAGATCTTTAACCCCAATGTGCAACCACCATTACTGCTGCTCAACAAAGAAGAATAAGCTTGTTCAAAGCAAATAAATTGGCTAAGATGTAATGGAAGGTCATAAACAGAAAAAGATGTCATTCTTATAGCCATGTTGTACAAGTCTAAGGTGGGGCTAGATCTCCTGTAGAGTTTGACACCCAAGTGAATGCTGATACAACTCTCTGCAGTGTTGGTTGTAAGAATGTGAGCCTAAATACTTTTCCCAGTATCCCAGAAGTGTTTTGAAGCCCAGAAAAAGCATGATGCTGAACAATTATGGATACTGACCAGCTAGTTAATTATATCTGGATGTCATATAGCCAAGATTTGATGGAATACACAGACTTCTAGGAAGAAAATGTCAGTTATGTCTCTAAATTCTTGTTGTTTGCCAAGTGGTTAAAGTGACTGCCAGATGAAGACAATTTCATATGCCTACATTAGTCAAATTCTCTCCATTGATGAAATTGTGGAATTAATTGCTGCCTATAAGACATAAATTTAGCTCCAGCTCTTGAATGTGTGGAGTAAACAAACAACTTCCCCTGGCAGGAAACAGCCCCTATGGTCCCTGCAATTCCTATAGGAATTCTGTCCAGTCAAGGAGGTCCTTCAATGGTGCTTCCCCTACTACTGGCTGCTCCACTGTTAGGTCCTCCTGCCTAGAAATATTGATAGTTCATAGAGTTGGTAGAAGATGTTTAATCCAGTTTAACATGGACTCGTCACCTTTTGATACTGTTGTATTCCTTTCCATATATTTTTCCTCGAAGGAATGTGCAGGATGATCCTCTTGAAATTACACCTTGAGGTTTGTAGAGTGTTATCTTTTCAGTATCAGAACATACTGTCTGACTTCTGCAGTGCCCTGTGGGAATTGGGTGAGGGTTGGAATAATCTCTTCAGTTGCACTTGAAAAAAAAATTCATAATTGTATGTGAGTATTATGGACTGTTTGTTTTGAGAATTCCGAGGATTAAACTTAGTGCGTAAGCCATGAATAGGCTAAATCAGTCCAGCATAAGTAGCATGAAATAAAAAGATGCTTTGCTATTTTGGAACCAGGCTGTCCAGCAGGGATTATCACCTACCCTGTTATAATCTTCACAATGATAAACACACTGCCTTTTTGCAATACAAGGGAGAAACTGACTTAACATAGACTGAAAATTCAATCAGAAACTGAATTTTACTACATTTCTTTCCTCTTTTTCATGCATCGAGAATTTTTAGTGCCTGTGACTGTTTACAGAATATGAACATGTCCCTAAATTCTTAAAATATTGGAGGCAGAGCATGTGCTTCATTTGCGTCATTCAAGTGGTGGAAAGGAAGGAGAGTTTATTTGGATGTACTTTATTGTGCACCTCTTTGTCACACCACACAATGCATCTAAAATCATATAATGTGTTAAATAAAGGCAAATAAATGCAAAAATAATTTTGTCTCTTTTGCATTCTATTTCCTACCTCATAGGCCTGCATTCTGTCATATGAGCATTACAGGAATAACTTTTTTTTTCCTCTTGAGTCAGTGTTCCATGGGAAGTTATTGATTTACAATAGCTAGAATGATAATATTTTATAGATATATAATATATATATATATATGTATAAAAAATGTTTCCAAAAGTGGAATTATCTTCCTAAATGGGACAGTAGGTCCTTTCATTATGGCAGTGCTTACTAGAATAGACAGCATCACAGCTTCCTGGGGAGGTCTTTCTCCTCTGTTCTAATCATGGTCACTGAGCTGGCCTGACACCGTGCTTTTAGGTGATTTAAACGTTGCACACAGTCTGATTCAGTGGCTCAATACATTTGATAACTGGGTCATAAATCCTTTCTGTGTATTTATGTCATTTTCTCATCTTAAGTTTGAGGACACTGTCTTTCTTCTTTAGAGAAATATTAAGATGTATTCATTATGGAAGGCAAAGTGCATCAAAGGCCTTCAGTGCAAAGTACAACAGCTACTGCTAAAACGACAAAGGCAACCAAGAGGAACATAAATGCCATTACTTTCATAGAAAAAAGTATCTCCACTTACCCTTTTTATCCCTTTGGCTTCAGAGATTTCTTTCTTCCCCTCCCCCCCTTTTTTTTTACTTTCTAAAGTTATAAAGCTTGATTCAAAAATTGTTTAGAATTCCTATTGCCGAAGGCTAAGCTATAAATAATTCTTCCCTCATTAGCTTTTTAAAAAGTTTAATAGTTGGAATGGGCCTATGGAATGTATTTCAAAGGTTTAATAGTAAAATGGGTCTATGGAATGTATTTCAAAGTTACATATTAAGTGTTTCAGTAAAGAATGAAGAATGTGCATGTAATTTAAAATTCCTAATGAGGAAATGAGTTCCTGTATTATTGAAACCTGGATAGTGTTATAATTTTTAAACGTTTTTTCAGTATTTTCAATATATATTATTAACATATTAGTGAAAGAAAAAAATTATTGAGAAAAAATATTTTAAAATTATATTTATGTGTTGAATTTTCAAGTAATTTTCATGAGTTTTCTACCTTCTCAGGAACACCTAAGCCAGCCTGATTATGAATATTTTTATGATATATCACAGGCTGGCTAAAACATCTGGGTTGTGTGCAAAGTGTTTCATGGACAAACATTAATTTAAATTACTTTGGTCATGTGCAGATACAAAAGTTTTTTGGTGTACTGGAACTTGGAAATTTTCAAGTTCTAAGATATTTCACTTAACCTTCTCAAAATGTTTAATAAGAAACTAGAGTCTTCTACCTGTAATGTAAGAGGGCATGATCAGCCCAAAAAATGTTGCTGGAATGCTGAATCCTGTATTATCTACCATCATTTCTTTGTTCACATGTTTTCAACTCTTTCTTCAGTTTCTCTGATACAGTGTGCAATTGTAGCTGCTCTTGCTGATCCTGAAAGAATTCTGGTATATTAACTGATATGTAGAATTAATCTGTCCAATTTTTGGGTCAACACAGGTTAGAAAGTTCAGAGACAGGGTGTGTCTCTAAAGTAGTATGAGTTGACTGGATGGAATGGGAACAGGAAAGATATAGCATAGCATGATGCAGCACCTCTTTGTATTCTATTTCACATATCAAAGGCAACAGAAGGTTAAATGTGTGCAAAGGGATAGTAAATTCAATCAGTTATTACCCAAACTTTTTGAAATGCCATACTTTCTGTTCTTTCAGAAAGAAAGAGAAGGAATTAATTTAAGCTACCAGGGTAGCTTGGCTGCATTTTAAGATTGTGCTTGTTCAATAAAGCATCAAGGCCAGAAGACTTAAGTAGCTGCATAACTTCTTTTACACCTGAATCTTTAACTGAAGTAATTCGTTATCAAAGCCTCTGCTCTGATTTATGATAGATTATAAAAATGACCATTTGTTATTTATGTCTACATGGATGGTGTCCTTATCAAATATGCATGTTAATATCAAAACCATACATGATTCCGATGCTAATTATAGGGATGGTAATATTTTTCTTTTTAATATCAAACAATACTATTTCATAAAACTTTTTTTTGTTGTTTGTAATAGACCTGTCATTTTAATGATGATCTTAAACCAAAAATATTTCTGTCAAAAGATGATGCTGCAGTGCCTGATAAGAGTTAACATCTGGCATCAAGCACTTTCTGGTTTCAACTCTTTCCTCTATAAACACAGTCTTTTAATCCCATTAAGTCTGATATCTTACTGAGGAGAATATGAACCTGCAAGAGACAAACTTCAGTGCCTGTGGAAACCCAACAATTTCCTTCTTAAATTGTGAGACTTTTCCTATTTATTCTTGAAGGTATGCATTTAAGAAACTGAAAAGGAGAAAGCAACAATACCAAAATTTCTCCCACTAGATGGGAAAGAAGATGGATATATGCATGGCAAATAGAGGAGGGGAAAGGGCAGGAGCAGTGGAAAGAGTTTAGCTTTGGGAATTTCTGGAGAGTGATTTATTCAGCCAGACTTTCAGACCTAGCATTCCAACAGATGTTTTGTCTATTTATAGATCAGGCACTGCAGACAAGGTAATTCATCAGGTGGAGTCAGAAGTCAGGGTAAACTGTTGACTTTCAGTTCATGGAGTTGAATACTCCGAACCTCTGCATTACCTTATGTGGTGGTAACTGCAGAACTTGTTTAGGAAGAAATATTATGTATCCCTTCAGCCTGATGTATGCAGGGAGAGAGGATGCTCATCTGCCTCCTTCTCTTAGTCTCTGTATTTAGGAGATTCAGCAAATATTCCTCACTGTGTGGCCTTGTTGTGTCAGGTACAGGGACAGAGCATGTAGAAGCCTGTTAATTCCAGCACTTCAGAAATTATTGCAGTACAGTCCTCCTGCTCTAACTCCCACATGCTTCACTGAGAGGTTTACTTAACAAGAAGTTCACAGTTGTTCCAGTGAGTGGATAATCCTGCAGTGGTGCTTCCCAGGTTGTTGTTTGTGCCTTTTGCAACCTCCAGGCACAACCCAAACTGGCAGAGGTTTGCCTACAATCTTAGTTTCCCGGTCATGGTAGTCTTTCTGGTCTGTTACCTGGATTTCTTTCCTTCACAGACTATAGAAATGAGGAAAAGAAGCAGTTTTGATACATAACTGGTCTTGTTTTACCGTGGGTTTGGAATGTGACTTACAGGATCTGGTGCTGTAGTGGCTACCATTTAGACATCACTACAGGGACAGAGCTACTAAGGAAAAGTGAAAACTAAATGGACAAATGTGGTGCTGTCTTAGAATGCTGCACCACTCTATTCTGCAAGTAACAGTCCACAGCATACTGAGTTTTGTCTTTAAAATTTTAGAATGTCAGATAGTAGGCATAAATCTTTCTGACACGTAAGTGACTAACCTTTCAATGCTCATTTAGCATTTTGATCATAATTTGTGTACAACATATCGTATTACCCCATCTTAATGAACACTAAATGGTATTAATTTATGCTACTTGCAGTTCTTTCAGGATAGATAATTTATGAATGGAAAGGAGAAGTCTCTCTCTCTTCCCCCTCCCCAGTCTCTTTGAGCCTCACGATGTGTTAGCTTCCTTCAACTGGAAAAAGATAGTGTGATAAGAGAAACTACACTAAGATTGAAATATTTCCATTTTTCTCTACCCACTTCTGTGATAAAGTTCTATGTACGTGTGTTCATTCTATGCTCAAAGCAAAATCAGAATGTGAAATCCTCATCTCTCTGTGACAGTGTTGACAAGTCTGTACAAAGATAAGGAATGTTTCCCATGCCTAACTCTGTATGATGCCACACCCCCATGACACTGATGCACAAATTTATTACTTAATCTCATCTTTAGGTTTTCGTTTCTGACTCTAATTTTTTGATCAATTATGTTAGATGGAAGGTGCTTTTTGGCCCATTCAGACAGAAAGCATTGAGTTCTCTCATCCATCTTTCCTAAAATGAAAAGGAGAAATCCAAATATTGGTTGTAGCCATTTTGCTTCCACTGTCAGATCATTCTTTGATCTCTCTGCAGATACTGCTGAGAGAAGTCAGTAGGAATAGTAAGGGTACTTTTTATGATAATAAAAATTACTCTACGGGAGTAAGTTTCACAGATGATCTGTCTTCAGTAATTGTCAGTTAATAAAGTCAGACAGTATTTCCATCTGTCAGTTTTGTAATAAAAGATGCGATGCTAAGTTTTAGAAATAAGTATTTTTCTTAGTGTTTTTTCAGCATTTTTTTTCTGCTCGAATGAACTTATTTTTTTCCTAGCAGATTAACTGGAACTGACAGCAACCAAGTCTTTATTTTATGACTCTTGAATACTGAGTTACCAACAATTCAAATGCTGTAAAATAATATTTATATGAAGTCTTTCATCCAAGGACTTCCAAGTGCCTTATACTCATCAAGGTTCACTGCAAATGTGAATTAAGTAGTGCTGTACTAAGGACAGCCAAACCAGAACATTAAAAAAAGCAACTGTCTTCTTTAGGTTCAGTGCCAAATGCAGATAAACATTTCTATCATTCTGCATGGGTTTTCTGACCATATTTTCCTGTCTTGTTTTTTAAGCCATTGGGTAAAGAAGTAGATAGAATGAATAAATTAAGGGTTTGTAGAAGCTACCCTTTCCTGCCTGCTATATCATTAAACATAGGCTGTTATTGGCAGGAAGAAGCTAGCAAATGGTACTCCATGATTTAATGATAAAATCATATGTTATAACGAGATGGCTACTTCAGGCCATTTCATTTCATCCTGGTGTAATGTAAACTATCCACCTTGAAGTTCGTAGTTCTCTCTATCCCTGTGGCACCACACCTGTGCTCACAGTACCACTCCCTGTTTCAGGTCTATTATAGACAATGTGTCCTTTCTGTTTGTACATTCAGAAATGAATCTGTTATTTCATAAAACATGCCTTTATTAAGGAAGTGCTCCCTTTATCATCTCAGAACCCTCTGTGTCAGTTGTATGTGACTTGCTAAATAGTGGTACTTGAAGGGTGCACTGAGCACGTTTTATACCAATTGTACAAGAGAATAGCGTAGGAACAAACCAGTGCGTTGAGCTTGACAGTCATCTTTTCTGACAAATAATTTGAAACTGGAGGCAATAAATTGTCATGGTAGGTTTTCTATGCATCATATGTGCATGTGAAAGTATAAGTATAAAAATAAAAACGTAATCATTAGGCAAAGGAACCTGATTTGAATAACCATCTAGGCAAAAAATTATAACCCTTAAAAATTCTTCCTCATTTAATTTGTTCTCAGACTTTCCTTTCAATTTGTATTAGGCATCCAACTGTGAAAAAGGAATGTGCTTTCTTTTTAGTTAACCAGAGTGCTTGGTTTTAATTTTCCTAAATTTTTTTGAAGGAGATTCACTAATTGCAGAATAAAAGGACTTTCTGCGACTGCAGTTGCTAGTTAAAAAACAAAAAAAAAAAACGAAACAAAAAAAACCCCACAACAAAACAAAAACAAACCAAAACCAAACCAAAACAAAAAAACAAAAAAAAAAAAAAACCCAAAAAAACAAAAAAACAAACAAACAAAAAAACCACAAACCCCCAAAACCTGCTAAAAAACAATGTTTCCTGGCTTTGGAAGAGCTACTGAGTTCAGTGTATTTGGGTCACACACTGAGACAGCCACTGGATGGTGATACACAGTAGTCACTACTACCTTGAAGAAATAGCAGTGCCAAGACTGAAGTACACAAACACTTCTGGAGACAGTCTGATCCTGAAATTCCATATCTGTCAGACAGACACACAGATCTTTGTGCTTCCACAGAAAGAGATCCATCACATCCCCCACTGCAATCTTCCTACTCAGCACCTGTAGGAACATTATGTTACCAGAGTACTGCAGAAACTGCAGTGAATTACTAGAATACTGCAGAAAAAATTGTAGCATAATACCTGTAACACAAGACCAAGATGCATTTCCTGTCAAAATTCAATGACTTGGTGACATTAGCAGGTTATTAAAATGCTCAACTTCTCATTCTTTTTTGCCTCATGAACAGAAAAGGACCAAAACAATTTGTATTATTTCTTGCTGTGAAATACCTAGACTTCTGAAGTCCTCTTCCATAGAGTTCTTGCTCACTTTTGTAGGTGGAATACAATGCAAAAGTGATGCAAAAGTGATTTCTTGATAACTGAATGTAATGATGAATATTGAAATTGTATCTAAACTAGCAAAACATTGAGAGCATTTGTATGGATAACACATTATTACTAATTCATAGGATGAAAATGAAGGTACAAAGATAGAACATTACTTCATTAAAAAATGAAAGCCATAAAACCCATGTGAGTAATACTCCTTCTAAAAAGGTAACCCATTAATCTTGACTCCACCAGGAACCTTATAGGCTCTGGTATACATGCAGAAATGCTTATGATATTTCCCAAGGACCCATTCATGTAAACATAGTTGCTGTAAGACAGTGAGTTCTTTCAGGGCAAGAAAATACAGGGCTTTTTAGGAAGAAAGAAGTAGAAAAATATTCAGTAGGTACTCCCTTGCACACTATTGCAGGATAAGAACCAACCCATCTAGCACTGCATTTCCTGTCATACTGCAAAAGAAGTTTGTACTTGTGTGTGTGAGGGATGTATCTCTGACAGTTCAGCTAAGCCTATGGCTTTGAACCTCATAAATTATACATTTCATTTTTATGTCTAAACAATAGAAGGTGTGTGCATTTAAAAAGAGTAAATTTAAGGAGTAAATTGATTTGCTTGTACTATCTAAAAGTATCAAAGATTAAAATATGACAAGTAGACAAATTGCAGTTGAATTCACATATACAGGCAGCATTTCTCTTCCCTCTTCTCTGAATAATGTCATGTTCCCTTCAGGGCTGCTGTTGCCTAGACCATTGAGTTAAAACTTAACAACCATTTTATTTTAGTGACTTGCCTGTTTCACAGCAGGAAAACATCACCTTCAAGCATTGGAAAAAGACCTGGTTTTTATTTACTAGCACACAGCTTAAAAAAAAGAAGAACTCTGTATCCGACTATCAGTCTCCATACAATTCATAATCTCTTGGTTATGAACTGGTTATGAAAACTGCATATTTCTTTTTTTTTTTTTTTAGTAACTTCTTAAGCCTGTTTTTTAAAAAGTGTTGTTTCGTCTGAGGGAAGACAATAGCATTAAGGGGTTTCTTCCTTTGCTAGTTCTTAATGCCCATAAACCCAAATATTTTGTCCTTATACTGCATTGTTTTTCAGAATTACTTTTTTTGTGGACCACTTCTTTAAATAGTCCATAAATCCCTGGAAAGAAAGTCTGCAAAATTAAAAATCACTAACTATAGTTTCTTCACACCAAATAATTTCAAATGGTTCTTTAAGATTATTTCATTCCAGATTTTAATACAATAATACACGTTTTCCTTGGTTTCAGAGTATTATCTAGAATAATCTGATTTGAATTTCTATTCTGAAAAGCAAAACACATTGCATAGTAATAACATATCTCCCTTGTCTCAAGAATCCAAAAAACATTGTTCTAATTTTGTGACTGTGTGCATTATCAGCAGCTTTATATTGAAAAAATATATTTGTAAGAGTGTTAGATATGCATATATGTTATATATATATATATATACAGAATAAAATTTTAGGAACTCTCCATTTGTACCCTAGAAGGATAGTTAAACATGACTCAATCTGTAATTAAATTGAGGGAAAATCTGCCAAAAAATTAAATTAATTTAGAATTGAGTGAGGTTTTGCCCTCTCTTTTGGCGTGTTTTTCTTTCTGAGATACTTTAACAATGTATTGACTCCCAGACGTAATTCAGAGGAAAATGGTCATGTCTTATGTTAAGAGACTAATTTTAAGAAAGGGGGGAAATTCTCATGGTTATAAATATATTAATCCTTTCATTTCATTGGGTGGCAGTTGTTTTCAATCTTTTTTGTTCCAGCAATTATTTTTTTGGAGCATAGTGTTAATCCAGTGGAGGGACGGAGGAGATTATATTGTTCTTATATACTCAAAGTTTCAGCTTTTGAGTGATGAATGAATGCAATGTTCTTGGGTGAACTGTGGAAGAAGATGTATTCACAGAAATTACTTTGGTGGGACTCTGTGGTTCTAGAGGTACAGTGCACATCCAGTTGCAAGAATATAAAATCAAATGAGAAGAAATATAGCAGGTAATGCCAGCAGGCAGGAGAGCTGATCCAAAGTCTTCTCTAATCTACCTGTGGCTATGGTCAGATGACTGAGAAGGGCACTGATGCACTCTTATCAAAATAAATATCCCATGGGTAACTTATCAACAGAAAATAATAAAAATACTGTCCTTTAGGCCTTTTAAAAGCCTGTGTTCTGGAGTTAGTTATACCTGCTGTTAAAACATAAGAAAAAGTCTCACGTACACAGTTCTTTCTCATTAAGAAGAGATGTTTTTGTGACTAGATCTTTATGGTTACAGTTGACTAGTTAGAAACTTGTAACATGTAGAATTACTGTTTTATTTTTCTCTTGGAATAGCACAATGTAATCCCCTGACAATCTCCTTTTCAGGCTGAGGACTGCATATGCTAATGTGAGTTTTATTTGAAAGGAAATGCTCTACGTTTTCCTATATGAACAGTAGTCTGCAACTCTGAGACTTAAAAGAATTGCAGTGAAATCTGGAAAAGTTCTGTCTTGGAAGGACAGCGAATTTTCTTAAATTTGTTTAAGATGTTTAAATGTGTATGCATTCTTCTAAAATAAGAATTTTCTGTTGCATACTACACAAAGTACGTCTATTTATAGGTATTGCAGTGAATTCTTATTTAACCTCAGTTAAGCAGTTTTATTAACAGAGTGTAAAGGATGAAGAATTCTTAACCCAGGAGTAAAAGGCATTAAACATCTGTCAGCCTTGTTGAGGTGTAGGTATATCAGAAGCCTTTTGTGTTAGGATCCTTGGATTACTTGAACCTGTATAACAAAGCTCCTATGATCACTAGCAAAGTGCCTTGCCTTTTCTGGAGTGTTTCAATTGAGACTTTGGGCTGCTGTGCAAAGGATGCATCTTTCAGTATCTGCTCTCTCCACTCTGCTGTTTTGGTGTGGCACAAACTGTTTTGAAGGAGATGTACATAGTTGAAAAAAATTTATTGCTTCCCATTCAAGTGTTGTGGCCCTTTATGTAATTAAGAATATTGAAATACTAAAAATTCATTCGTTATTTTTGTCTAGATCCAGGTCATGAAATTAAACCTCTTTGCAGCAGGTGTTTCCCAGAAAAATCATCTGTTTTACTTTACATTCCTGGTTTGAATGGTGTAATGAATGCTTATTCTGAACACTATGTAGCACAGCTACCAGGGAATGCTTCATCCATCTACATGCATGGAGCCAATTATGCATAATGGATTATGAGATGAAGGGCTTATTGCAGTTCATTTGCTGAAGCACTGAAGAATGGATTTGTCTTTGTTTGCCTTCAAAGTGTTGGTAGTTCCTAGGGTTCTATGGTAAGGAGCTGGTATTAAAAAAGGGAAAAGCATAGAAGAAGGCTGTGCTTTATGAAATGTCCTTTATTTTTAGCATTCCAGGAAACTATACAATGATTTTGACTGAAAATTGTCCTCATGGACATACCATATAGGGGTTTGTTTTTACAGATAATTTCAATTTTTTACAAATTACATTGCGTTACATTTTACACAGCCAAACCTTGAAAACTAGTACTTCATGTCAACAGTTGTACCATAGTAAACAAGTTTTACCCTGAGGCTGTTCTCCCTCCTTCAGTTAACTTCCCCTTTTCCAAGTGACTATGGTGTGTAATTATACAGCTTCTAACCTGGCTTGTGCAAAATGGACTACATCTGTAGCATGCTCTGACTCTCCAAGAAACCTACTACCTTGAGAAATATATTTGGTTAGTTCTGCTTTCCACACAGGTAGGTGTGCATGCTTAGGCAGAAGTACAAAATTATGTATTGTTTATGTATAACATAGTCCCCTAAATTCTTTTCTGTGCGAGTGGATCTGGACTACCCTTGGTAGCAGTAGGAGAGAAAAGGACTGTATGTGGCAGCTGTGCTCTGGAGGGCAGGGACTGACCACATGCTTTTACACTTTCTAAAGTACAAAAGGAACATTTTTTTATTCTTGATTTTTATTTTATTTTTGCTATAATTGCTACACTGCCCTGTGCAGATAATGGCATTCACTGGCCACTTTAGGTAACTGCTTTGTATTTTGCCTCTTGTGGTTTACAGCAGCAGCATTTTTTTCATCAAAACAGTGTGTCTGTGTATACATACATATATTTATATATGTATGTATGTATATTTGATGCCTGTCTCAGCTACTGCAACTACATACCATGGCACTTGTGAAAAGTGTACCTCAATTACCATTATAAGTATTAAATATGATATAAATAGATACCAAACCAGTAGGAAAATCAAATGTTAGAGAAGGCTTCAGGAAAGCTAATGGAAATATTCAGTTAAACAAAGAGGATATATTCTGTTCAGGATTCCAAAGAATGTGAGTTGGGGGGCTTTCAGCAACGAACTGGGTTGTTAACTGGTTTAATACAGCATAACCAACAGATTTGAAGCTTCTCTGGTTTATACCTTATTCATTCTCTGCATCCTTTAGGTATTATTTACTAGTGAAGTTGCAATTCCCATGCAATTTAGTGTCATTCCTGACTGCCAAGGTAAATGCTTACTTTAGGAAGGGGCAGTCATTAAAAAGAGAAAACCAATATCTGAATCTCATTTTTCTTTGAAAGTGCTTTTTTTAATGTACACTTAGTGTGTTCCGCCCCTTCATAAGTGGATGCTAGCAGCCTCCTTTGGCATAAGTTTTTTGGAGGTTTCAATTTCAATGACCCCGAATTTAATTTTTTTTATTCCTTCTTGACATGTGCAAACTGTCCTCACATGGCAGGACTTTCACAGATGAGAACAGAATCCATAGGTGGCAGGGTCTTAAAGTGCTTCCCTTGTGGGAGGCCTTATATGTGTAACTGAACATATTCTATAAAAGCTTGAGGTTTGTAAGTGCAGAAACAAGCTTCCTTTTGCCAGAGACTAAACAGGGCCCTAATTCACAAGGTAAACATTGGCAACAACTACTTGCAAAATCATCACCATGTGGTATTTCAAAGAAACTAAGCCACTGAGCTGCTGCTTTATTATTATCAGTTTCTATGAGTCTTTTTTCTTGACTAGAAAACTGAAAATAGAGAAGGTTTAATGAGTGCTTTGCTTACTTTCCTCTACAAAAGTCAGTACAGCACAACAGGAATGATGTATTTTAGCATCTGTCTTTCCCCTGCTGGGAAAGATTTGGAAATCAGTAGGTAAAAACAGATAGGACCCTGCTGCAGGAGGCTGTTGGATGGAGCCCATTGTAGTTATGAAATATCTGGGAATTTGGATCAGAATTTTGAAAGTATGAACTTAAACCAGTGTCCCTGCCATTAATGTATATGGAACATTTCTAACAACACTCCCCAAGTCTTAGGTGTTACATACAGGATATAGTTATGCACTTCCTGGAAGAAAAGAACAGTTTGTCTCTCTTTAAAACAAGCCTAGACTAGAAAAAGTAATTCCTTTTTCTTTTTTTTTTTTTTTTTAACACGTCATTCTTCTGACACCAACTGCACGCTACCTTCTGTTAACCCAGTTTTATTTTAGTAAGAAATATCTGAACCAGGAATTCTGTCTGGTACTTGCAGAAAATGTGGCATTTAATATTCTAAAAATTAACTTAGAATCTCATCAGAACAATTTGACACCCTGGATGTTGTGCCAGATCTTCCTATAAGTAACACCGGAACAAAATGACCCTTAAGACAGTATACAAGTAACAGCAGAAATGCAAGAAGTCTCTTGTTAGATATGGTAAAATATTTTTAAATACCCAGCATGATGTAGATAAGGGAGATGTATTGAACTTATATGTCTGATCTCTGTGAGAAAAAGAACAAAAAGGAATAAATTCAGAAAAACTACAATATGAGGATTTAAAAATACCCCAAACCCCTAATGCGTAACGCGAAAAATCAGCTTATTCTTTAAATGCTAATTAAAAATGCTGTCTGAGGACAGAACTGGCTACTTGAGAAGACTCGAACTGGCAGGGTTAATTTGTTTTTACACTCATTACCATGCAGAAAATGTTGTTATGGAAACCAAATAAATGCTATTTCTTAAATAAATATTCTCCCAAGGCCTCTGGAACAGAGGAAAGAAATTGAAGCTATTAGTGTTATTGTTGCTGTTGGCTGTCTGAAATCCCAAAGTTGGAACTGTAATTGAGAATACAAGGATTTTGGCTTCCTGGCTTTATAGTAAAAAGGTAGAAAGCCAATATCATTGTTATCTGTTTATAATCACTATAGCAAACTGGGAATGAGTCTCCAAGATCCCTCTGCTTAAAGCATCTTGAGGGGTTTTTTTTCTGGTTTGGGAAGCCTGAATGCCAAGAATAATTTATGTAGAAATTCACCAAGTGAATTTGCCATATAATTTTGGTGTCTCTCAGATGTTTCCTAAATCCAGCTTGAGAAAGATTGACGCTGAATAGGTTTTATGAATGGATCTGGACCCTTATGCATGTTGAAACCCTTGGTTTGTAGGCTTTTTGTCTTTAATCCTGTACAAACTTGTCAAACTCCAGAATTCAGACGAAACCTGTAGCCATTTTCTAGAGAAACTTTGCTACCCTAGAAATTTGTCACATGTATCTGTTATGGTACAGGAATAATCCTGAAGGAAAGGGGATACTTGAAGGAAGTTTCTGATGTTCTGCTGTGGTAAGCAGTGGATGAGAAAGACATGGCGAGTATCAAGCCTTGGTCTGGGATATATTTGCAGGCAGTGGCATTGGTGACACATGACTGATGACTGAACTTACCACAAAGACTGGACTTGTCACTTGAAGTTGTCAAGGCCAAATCAGTTTTTTCAGAACTTTTTGATTTGTTCATTATGGAGATGGAGAGGCCAGTCAGGATGTATGACTCGCATTAGTCCTTCCTGGGAACAGGTTTTATGGCCTTCAATCTGTTTCATTTTCCTTTTTTTCATGAGTCATAAGCAGCACAGAATTATTTATTTTGCTTGTATACTTTAGGAAAACTCATTTAGAGAGTGAATGCATTGGAATCCAAAGCCTTGTATAGGTATCTGTAACATCAGGAAGAAAATTGCATAATGAATTTTTTATGATGCATAATTTGGTTTTAGATGCCCTGCATTCATGGAAACAAAACTCAGAATGAAACTGTCAGGAGCTGTCAATATGTTTTACAGAGTTATACTAAAACCAGCAGCTGTAATCCTTAAATGATTAGAGGAAAATCCTTTGGAAGTGGGGAGACAATACTTCACCTGTATTATCCCTGCAGTGACAAGAATGTTATTGGAATTCCATTTCTAATTCCAGACATACAAAAGTGAGAGCAAAGCATTACAAAGGATTCAGGAAAGAGCTGTGAAAACGTGAAAGCTGTGGAAAATATGGCTCCTTTGGTCCAAAAGATGGACCTTTGTTCAGTGACTTATTTGGGAAAGATTGAGAGGCCAGTTGAGCTTCATTACAGAGTATCTGACCCTACTGTGAGGGTCTGAAATCTGACAATGTCCGTATATTTTATTGCATATTTTTTTGTGATCTTACTCTTGAGCTGTAGCCTTACTTAGATACTTACAACATGGCATATTACAGCACATTGCAGGAAATTGTTTAGACTTTTTAATCAAGCTTTCTCTGATCTCCAGCCAACAAAAATTCAACTGCAGTAGTGCCTTATAAATTAATTTTAAGCAGTCTTTAGGTTATTTGCAAAAAGGTAGAATATTAAGAATATTTTCAGCATAAGAAGCCTGTGTTACTTGCTTCTTTCATTAAAATTAAGCATTTTCTTACCTTATGGTAATATTTCAGTATAATCAGGAGTGTACATAGGCTGTTTCAGAATTCATTGCCAGATGTTTTGCTTTATCCATGTAAACCTTTGCAGACATTTCCTTGAAATGCAATTGTGATGTTAATTTTTTTCATTGAACTTGTAGAGTAGTAGGCCAAAACAGTAGATTGAAGGAAAGTAATTTCTCTGATCTTCTTTACACTGATCTAGTCAGTCATATCATGTTTTGCTTTAAAAGTCTCTTTGTTCCAATTCCCTTTATATAAGTCTCTGTTATAATTTTTAGGGATAATGAAAGTGTTGAGTATAGGGGTATTTTCAGGTTCTATACACATTAATATTTGAGCAGCTAATACAAAAATAGAATCCAGCAAACAAGAATGTAAATATGAGAGTGAGTTCATGCTTCAAGAGTATATAAGCAAAGCCATATAATTTCTGATTTGTCAAGCATAACTGAGTCCCTCAGGGAGATTATGCTTGTCCAGTCATTCTGGTGAATATGCAGAAATACTGAGAAAATAACTGAAATTACTGAAATTACTGGTCTTGTTTTGGTAAGGCTTGGGGTATTCTTTTTTGTTTTATTTCAGTTTGTATTGGTAACAATCTATCAAATCTGACTGATTTCAAATAGCAGCTTGTATGAAAACAAGTTTCCCTTGGCTTTAGATACCAGATTGATTCTGTTCCTACCTTAAATTTTCTGCAGTCATTTTTCTTTTAGGAAATTGCTTTGGGTATTACCCATCAGATTGCAATTTTAAGGATAATTTTTGCAAAATGATATGTCACATCTTCAGACAAGCTTCACTCCATAAAGCTGTTTCCAAATTCATATTTTAGAACCTTTTATTCATCTTTAACTCTTCAATAACCTTTGTCAGCTGTCGCTGTCAGCTGGGGATCACTGTGCTTGACAGTCAGTGTAAGTTCTGAAGAGATGTAAATTCCTGTGCCATATTTCACAGGCTGAAAGACCCAACATGTCTTATCTGTGGAACACATCAAGGAACAAAAACAACCACCCACATGCACAGTAAATACTATTTCTGCAGAAAATAACTTGCCCTACTTACTATCTAAAATAGTCACAAATATTTAATGTGCCACAGGTTTAAAATAGCTCAAAGTGACATTTGGATGGCACAATAAAAGGGGTGGTGGAAGGTCCATATAGTCTGGCTTGGTGAGAGATTCTGTGCAGTTCAGAGAGGCACAAAAGTATGTGGAGATGGTTGTTGACTGATTGAAGTAACTACTCAGCTTTTTGAGAGGGGAGTACATTTTCAATGGATCCATCTGGTTCTTGAAAGGACTAGTGTGCAATAGAAAGGTTCCTAATATTTCTAGCAAGAATATTGAAAGAATCATAATATCAGGATTTTTTTAAAGTCAAAAATTCATATTAGAAAAAGCCATCTGGCTAAATAATGTATTCATATCCAAACCATAGCTTCTGATTTCTGCAGTGAAAAGCAACGAATAATGCTCAATTCTGTCTTTGTACTCTTTGTCAAGGAATTTTTCACAAATCAGTAGTAATTGAATAATTTAGACATGAGGTATTATTATATTAATTGGTGTTAATTGGTGGTTTTAAACAGGTATCTATTGTAATGGTATTTGACCAAGAAGCTTAGAATTCAGTAAATGATCAGAGAACCAAATTATTTGAGAATGACTGTAAAATCTTCACTAGGTTGACAAATTAAAGGACAAGTCTGGTTCAGAATTACATAATTCTCAGTTTTTATTTTCTCAACTGAAAATGGAGGAAAACATTAGAAGAAAAGACAATGCATTGGATGTTTAACATGATCATAATTTTTAAAAACTTTTGAAACACAAGAACAACTTGAGTAAGTTAGACTGGTACTTAATTGTAATGAAGGATTTGGGGCCAATCTGCACAGCTTTTTTTTTGGTCAGAAAACATTGATGACCAAATCAAATTGTTGACTTTCCTGAAGTGTGCCCCTATTTCTGTGTGCCTGCATGTCCATGTATATATATGTATCTGGAGAGAGACAGAGAATTATATTTGCGTATGTTCAAGTGTTTAATTTAATATATATATTCTGATTTTTTTTTTCTGAGTTAAGGTTTCTCTGATGCTTCAGTATGTTTCAATGCCATTAAATCCCTCTGTTGGGATAGTTTCTCAGGGATGCTGGAAGAGAGAGGCAGAGCAGAAGGAGCAGAAGATTATTTCTTTCTTCCTCCTTTCTGTTTTGCCTATAATGGAGGAGCAGAATATGAGAGGGAATGGTGAGCTGGGCTCACAGCACTTTCTCTACCATTATAATTTTCTTCCTGTTCTTTAAACCATAAGTTTACTGTGAAATCTTGGAGAATCAGGGATGCACATTGTGACTTATAAAGTGACTAATCTGGTAAAACCTCTTGTCCCATTTAGAATTAGACAAAAGAGGGAAACCAGGTGTTTCTGTAGCTTTTGAGGAATACAATAAACATAAGATTCAACAAAGGAAACTTTTAAAAATTTTGATTCACTGTTTTATGAATGGTCCTTCCTGGAAGCAAAATGAAGTTTAAAATTCATTGCACAAAAAAATTTGACAGTGAGTTGAACTGTTGAGACTGGCAATGAGAAATGCCTGTTATCGATAACCTGTCAGGTGAAAGTGAGTGCTTTGCATTTTCGCTTGCATTTTCAGCTTCAGCCATGTATTTTCTACTCAAGATGTATTTATTCATAATGTGTTAAATTTAATCTCTTCAATTTCACAGGGTTTTTTTAAATTTACTTTTTTTTCACTAACTGTTGTCTAATTAGCAAATTAAGTTCTCTGTGTTGTATGTGGAGACAAGAGGGGCAGCCCTGTGTCTGAGGGAACTACTTTTCATTTTCCATAGAAATAAAAACCAAAACAATTCCAGTTCCAAACCTCACGAGTCATGATTTTCCCATGCATACACAGTAATTTATTGACTGGAAGATTTATTCTGTTTAGAGAATCACAAGTACTGTAAGATATGCACAAAACTGAAAATAAGGAGAATATCCTTTTAGTTCCATGGGATCATTTCCTGGAGGAAATTAGCTGTAAGATCTGTGGACTGAGGAAAGAATCAACATTTCTTTTCCTCTTTCTTCATCAGTACACTAAAATGACAAATGATACTGCTTTTAGGGATGAAAGTCTTACAATCATAGAATCATTTTTGTTGGAAGAGGCCTTAAAGACCATCCAGTGGCACTCCCTGGCCATGGTCAAGGACACCTTCTGCTAGACCAATTTGCTCCAAACCCCATCCAACCTGGTGCTGAACACTTCCAAGGATGGGACCTCCACAATTTTTCTGGGCAACCTGTGCCCATGTCTCATCACCCCATAGGGAAGAATTTCTAATCTAAACCTATTCTATTTCAGTTTGAAGCCATACCCCCCATGTTCTGTAACTACATGCCCTTATCCAAAGTCCCTTTCCAGCTCTCTTTGAGCTGCTTTACATTCAGAAGGCACCTGAAGGTCCCCCTGTTGCAGTAACGACACAAAAGGAAGAGACAGAGGTACCTGTTACCAGGATGAGAGAGAAGGAAGGAAGGGAGGCAAGACCCGCCTTCTTTATTTTTTATATACATTTAGAAATCACTATTCATTGGAGGAAATCAGTTCTTCCTCCCTCAATCACAGTGGTCAAAGGAAATGTCCATCAAAGTTCTGTGTCCAGGAGAAGGGAATGCAAGTGATAAGATACAGGTACAATAACATGGCCATGTTTACAGAGAAAAATGTGAGAAACGAGCTACAGAAGAATGACAACATCCAGAACTGCAAAAATCAGGGCAACATCCCCCCAAAACCTCTTCTTCTCCAGGCTGAACAACCCCATCTCTCTTAGCCTGTCTCCATAGGAGAGGTGCTCCAGCCCACTGATCATCTTCCTGGCCTCCTCTGCACTCGATCCAGCAGGTCCAGAGCTGGATGCAGTGTTCCAGGTGTGGTCTCACCAGAGCCAAGCAGAGGGGCAGAAGCCCCTCTCTCACCTGCTGCCAACTCTTCTTTGGAGGCAGCCCAGTTTGGCTTTCTGGGCTGCAAATGCCCATGGCCACATCATGTGGAGCTTCTCCTCAACCAACACCCACAATGAAGCCTGAAGTTCAAATGAACTGTAAGTGGGAAACCAAGCAGGAGTTTTAGATGGTTTTCTTTCTGTGTTTCTCTCTGGAAGTCCAAAACTTCAGAGAAGTCAAATGGTAAAAGCTTAAATAGCCTGGTGTTACTGATTAATAAGAGGCTGCTTCTACAGGACAAGAATACTAAAATATAAGATCAACTTAGTCCCAAATGAGCAATCTTCATGCTAAGACTCCTATTCTGCCATAAATTCACAGATCTGTCTTTCATTCATGTCAGTGGAAATTCTCTGGCAAACTAGAATAGTATCAGTCCCTAAGGAATTACATGATTTAGATGCTGAAGGACAACTAATAAAAGAAACATGTAACAGTTAAATAAATTAATAATTTCACAAACATTAAGTGCCTTTTACACTGGTGAAACAGGTGTAAATAGAATATGCTACAGATTTTAAAGTAAAAATCCAGACATGATTTTTTGGAGAAACAATCTGAAGATATTTGTGCAATTATATTAAATTAACTAACAATTAGGGCATGAAAATTTAGTTGTGAAAGTGAAACAGAGAAGATTGCTAGCAGCTAAAGATATACCCAAAAGGAACGACACAGGCCTTTCTTTTCCTGCATTGATGTGTTTTTTCCCATTATCACTATTTTAAACCACCAACAACTGTGTACTACAACCACAGCTCTGTCTCCTTCTACCTTACCCTGACCCCTATTTATTAGGTTGCTGGCAAATTTCCAGCCACCTCAGAGATAATTCATTGTCTCTGTATAGAACAGGGCAATCTACCAAGCTGTGAGATTAAATAGGTGATGAGAAAGTATTTTAGAATTTGGGTCCAAATTGCAAATACATTTTTATTTAAAGTTCATTTTAAAATGAGATTTAGACTTAACTTTATCCATCTGTAGTTCAAAGTTTAAAGAGAAATTACCATAAATACATTCAAATGCCTCTCTCTATTTTCTCTTTTGTCAGCTGCCACAGAGAATCCTTGTTTGAACAGAACTATTTATCAATACTGATCAGAACTGAATTTTTTATTTTTTTAAATTTATATCCAGTATGTTTCCTATGTTTCTCATTTTTTTTTAAACAGAAAATCAAAACAGATCTGTTAGAAAAGCACTTAGGAATTAAAAATATGTATTCCTTTTCAATCAACTTTGATATCTTTCCAGCTTCCTGATAATTTTTTAAAAAATACATGCTGGTTTCTCTTTGGAGAAAAAAGTAAAAAAAAACCCCAAACTAATATCTGAAATGTTTTTGGGCTGATGTATAGTAGCAAAAGAGTAGTCAGATGATACGAAAGGTTAGTTTGTTATCTCTGTTGGAATGGAATGTGTGGGCACATAGCTCCCTAGGGATTGCATAGCCTGGGTGAATTGCCACTGAGCATTAATTAGTTTGAGTTAAATTTCAGAGTATTAGACTGAAATTTTGTACTGAAAAGGAATTTCATCTTGTATTTAATTTATTGTATTTGTTCAGCAATCATTGCTATCCTCAAGTCTGCCATCTTCTCACGTGTAAGAGGTTAAAGCAAGCATTAAACCAAATGTTGGTTACAGAGACTGTTTGACACCCTCACTTATGCCATAAAAATCTCTTCAAGACAAAGGTTCTGTTGAACGAAGGTATTAGTTTGTACCCTATAGAGTACATTACACAAATTCCTCCTGTCACCTACAAAATTCGGGGATTTGCGGCTTAGAATGAAAAGACAGAATGAAGGTTGATACATTTCAAGTTCTGTGATGAATGCCATAACAAACCATGTACAAATCCTGTGGCACTACCTGTCCACTACCTTAGTACCCATGTATATAATTTGTGCCATTTTGAAATCATTGCAATTCCATATGGGCTCCTGTGGCTAGGAGACAATTCCAGTTTCAGAGAGTGCTTTCTCAGAAGTGTGCCTCAAATGTTAATATTGCCACAATGACATATCAGTTCACTGAAGCTGCACTTTTTAGTGAATTTCTCTGGGTGAAGACACCTTGGTGTTCTGTTAGAAGTGGCTCTGGAGCTTGAGGGAAACAGCTGTGTTGCTTGAATTGATATGATGGAAGTGGTGATAACAGAAATGCCTGAGTTTATGTGCTCATCTTAATGATGTACCTTATTTGAGATAATAACTTTTTTGGAAAGACATGGAGGTTCACAGTTCCTCTCTGAACTAAGCAGCTGTGGCACAACAAGTTTTCTGCAAGGTCAACAACAGTTTGCAGCCTACTACTAAGTTCAATGTACTTAAGTGGTGAAGGTGACATCTGTAAAATGATTTGATTGCAGTAACACTGAAACTGAGTTCTGATTCAGTCATTGAATTGCCCTTGTGTTTTTCTGTATTGCATTAGATTTCTGTTGCAGAGCCTGAAGAAACTGTCACGTTGTGCCAAAGCTACAAGTCTGTGGCAGATACTGATTAAAATGAATAGACCTTCATAACTAAAGACTGCACCATTTTTCATAGTGAGGGATTCTCTGCAGATACTAATTTATTGAAGACTTAATCATTGTGTTTATAATTGCAAACTTAAGATGCTTGCAATAATGCAGTTAATGAAAATCATCAATTGCATTAAATAACATTATTTCCAAAATCAGTCTTTAATGAGGTTGTGTATTCAAAGATCTCTTGTTCTGTTTCTTACTGGAAAAAATCAAGGAAACATTTATAACAAACCCTTATACTTATCACTATTTCTAAGAATTCTGGAAAGGTTTACAAAGCTTTTGAGGTAAACATTTCAGATGACTGTCTTGCTATTGTTGAATGTACATCACTTCTGCTGGTTAACCCAAGGCAACTGTCACTGTTTTTTCTTCCACTTCAGTTGATCAGTGTCTGAGATGACTCATTTTTTGCCCATCTTTAAACAGTGTTTAGAGCTTTGAGAGACTTATGGAACACCAAATCACAAAAGAGAGGAATTCATTTTGAACTGTAGCATTATATCTCAAATATTCTCGTAGTCTGAAATCTAAAGAGAAGGATCTAATAATATAAATTTCTCCACGTGTGGTCTTTTACAACCTGCTGAAGAAATGGCAGCACATCATGAAACTAGAGGGCCATTTCTAATTTCCATGTCACTTTTTAAGATGATGTCATTGCCTTGCAGGGGAAGAATTTTTTCTATAATAACTAAACCGTTCTGTTTAAGTGCATTTTTTATATACTTAATTTTTTTTTTCACCTTCAACCTGCATATTTCAACTAAGATAATGGAATACTTGAAAATCTTATTTAGTACTTATGAAAACCCACAGATCTATCAAATTTTTATCTGTCCTGTGGAGTTACAAAAATTCTGAAAATATTCTATAAATTATATTATGTAGTGTGTCAAGAAAAGATATCCCAACAGTTTTCTGCTTGTTGGTAGTAGCTGGAACTAGATGCCTCAAAGCAAGCTGTAAGGTTGCTTCTGCAGGCAGATGGGGCATAATGTGATCCACATTAGGTCACAGTGAATCTTCAATAGATTAAAATTACTTAGAATCTAAACCTTAAAATGTGAAGCTTAATGATATACTGCAATTCTGTTTTCAAATTCATGGATATTTACACAACTGTAGAGTTTCTGCTTGATTTTTATCAAATTATTGACCTCTGCAACAATTAAAATCAGTTATTTTCAGTTTTCCACCTTTTCTTTTTGTTGTGCCACTTAAAAAACTTAGACTCTAATTTTGCTTTCTCTACACCATTTATCCTGTTTTATTATATGCCTCCTTTGATCATTTTTATTGGTGTTCTCTGAAAACATGGCAGATAATTAATGGGTACACTTGTAGACCTGACTGAAAAAAATTGCTTTAGTCAGAAACTTCTTTCTAAATCCTGGTTGCTGAGTTTCCACTGATGTAATAAAAATATGATTATTTATTTCTTCTCTGAAACTTGTCTTTTAAAAACATATTGCTTTATATTAGAAACGAGAGGTTTTATTTTAATTTGCTTCCAGAAGTTCTTCTATGTTGACATAAAAGATATTGGCTTAGAAGTTTAGTTAAGACATCGATGTGGACATTATTGACACAGAATTTGAGTTGCTAAAGGTCATTCGTCTGCAACTGTACTTGATCATTTATAGAAAAAAAGAGAATGCCTTCGCTTGGGGGTGTCTGCCAAAATGTTCTCCTGTCTATTGGTGCCATTCATTTGTTTCAGACAGGCCCCATCTGAGAGAGAAGATGAGGAGCAACTTCTTGCAGTTTGTAAGGAGCTGGCAGAGTACTTACTGAAAGATTTAAGGTATGGCTTTATAGTGGATGTTTACTGGGATCATTTTAAGGTAGCTAAAAGAACAAACCACTAGCAATGTGTTCTTGCAGCCCAGAAACCCAGCTGTTTCCTGGGCTGCACCCAAAGCAGCGTGGCCAGGAGCACGAAGGAGGGGATTTTGTCTTTGCTCTGGGGAGATCCCACCTGGAGCACTGCATCCAGCTCTGGGCTCCTCAGCACAGGACGGACATGGACCTGTTGAGAGTGAGTCCAGAGGACTTCATCAAGATGATTACAGGGATGGAGCATGTTTCCTGCAAGGAAAGGCTGAGAGAGTTGGGATTGTTCAGCCAGGAAAAGGACAGGCTTAGGGGTGACCTAATTTTGACCTTTCAATACTGAAGGGAGCTTGCAAGAAAGATGCAGAGGGACTTTTTACAAGGACATATAGTGACAGGACAAGAGGGAATGGCTTCACACTGAAAGAGGGTAGGTTTACATTAGATATTAGGAAAAAATTCTTCTGTGTGAGGGTGGTGAAGCACGGGCACAGGTTGCCCAGAGCAGCTGTGGCTGCCCCATCCCTGGAAGTGTCCAAGGCTGGGTTGGATGGGGCTCTGAGTAACCTTGTCTAGTGGAAGATGTCCCTGACCATAGCAGGAGGTGCCACTGGATGGTCTTTAAGGTTCCCTTCCAACAAAAATGATTCTATGATTCTATGATTGTAAGAGTTTCATCCCTAAAAGCAGTATCATTTGTCATTTTAGTGTACTGATGAAGAAACAAAAAGAAATGTCAATTCTTTCCTCAGTCCACAGATCTTAGAGCTATTATCCTCCAGGAAATTATCCCATGGAAGTAAAAGGATATTCTCCTTATTTTCAGCTTTCTACGTAGCTTACAGTACTTGTGATTCTCTAAACAGAATAAATCTTCCAGTTAATAAATTACTGTGTATGCATGGGAAAAGCATGACTCGTGAGGTTTGGAACTGAAATAGTTTCAGTTTTTATTTCTATGGAAAATGAAAAGTAGTTCCCTCAGACACAAGGCTGCCCCTCTTGTCTCCACACACAACATAGAGAACTTAATTTGCTAATTAGCAAAATAGTGAAAAAAGGTAAATTTAAAAAAAAGAAATGTAAAATATTGTGAAATTGAAGAGATGAAATTTAGCATGTTATGAATACGTCTTCTACAATTCTATGATTGGGATGTTTTAGCAAAATTTGACACATCTACAAAGTAATGTCTGTTTGTGTATGACTTTAGAATATGTTGAGAGCTCTAATTTAGCTAGGATAATCTAAAATATAAAGGAGTTTAATGGGACTTGTGAGGTTTGAGTTCAATATCTGGTTCAGCCACAGACTTAAATATTGTGTATTCCATTTAAAATGAGTGCATTCCTATCTCGGGGGGCTGGTAAATAGATAAAAACTTGTAAGGGCTTTGGAGTACACAGTTATTCTGCTGATATACACTAAAAGTACCTAGTTTAGCATCCAACTCTGTGTTGTCCCTGCAAAGGCACATTTTGATTTAAATGGGATTAGTAGTGTGCATGAAGTTAAGCATATCCATAAATGTCTGCAAGGCTTTACTTATTCAGTGCACTCATTATCTCAATTTGCTGTTTCATGGAATTATTCCAAGTATCTCATCTAATCAGATTTTCCTGGAGGCACAACATATGCCCACAATAGCATGAGCTATATATAGCTCCTTCCACATTTATGAAAGATCAATGGAACATTTTTATTGCCAGTGCATGTATGTATCTGTGAATTATCCTGTAGGAATTAAAATCTCTCAATGAGATCACAGTGTGAATTCCCATGGGTATAAAGCTGAGGTAGAAGTGTCATTTTTTAGATTAAAAGCACAGTAAATGAAGGCAATATATAAACAAATGCATGGCAATATATTATAAATAATATAAAATAGATGTAAGTATATAACTATAGACCAATTTAATTAAATTTTAAAATAAACCTGACACTATCACTTGTATACTAATCACAAATATGATCCACAGATGAAGAAAAACTCTATCATTATACTGAGTGAAAATCAGCCACGTGCTCTTCATTGAAGATGTTTTGCCCAGCAGGAAAGCATGTTTGTTTCAAGTGCTTCTGAATGACAAACCTTTGGTATTAAATCTGAAATGCAGTTGGCAAATAGCCCAAATAATTCTATTCTCAGTAATGCTATTGTAAATCTGCTGAATTACTTTATATTATTGAAAATGGAGTAGAACGTGACAAAAGATGATGGCCTGTTTCTGCTGACTATTGCTTTCATCTACAAAGCCAGTCATAGGAATCAATGAAAGTATGTATGGAGTATTACTTAAAATGCATAAACACAGCAGAATCTGACTCTTTAGAATTTGAAATTATTGTATAGTATTTCTCATCTTCCCACCCTATTTGAATTGTTTTCAAATAACAGAGCTACAAAAGCAAATCTTTCCACAGAGCTGGCTGTAAAATGGCAATATTAATATTACTGTGTAACATTAGCTGCTGAAGGAGTTAAGCATGAAGCAGTTGAAAAGGGGCTGGCTAGCATTCCAAATCCTTTAATAAATGTGTTTGTTTCTAGATATCAAACTCCTTCTTGGCCTTACCGTTCAATGTATGTTCACAGCAGCTGAAAAAATAATGCTGTGAGAATAATAACTGAAGATTTTTTTGTCTTTATGATCATATGTCAGTTTTAAATTAAATCAAACGTAGTCAGAGTAATTGAGAATCGCAAGGTGAAAGAATTCAAATACTGTTAAGATGTTCAAATTCTGGAGAATATAAATGAATTAAATTTCAGATGAACTTACTGTTTCCAAAATGTCAAGTGGAATATTATTCATGAACTGATATAGATAATGAGCTAATATAGATTGTTGGTTTTGAATTTGAACTTATTATTTATATAATATGTGTATCATCTACACTGATTTGATAATCTAGGTAATGTTGTTATTTTCATTGTTTTTTATGAGATTTCCATTTTTCAGCTAAAAATCAGATTTACTTCCAGATATTCTCAGATTTTAAAGGTGAAATTATAGATTTTTAAAGCATTCAGGAAAAATATCCAACTTAAATTTTTTTTTACTTCTCTACTTCCTATGTGTTCATTTGTACATATCCCTGCTTGCAAACAAGCACAGAAAGGGGCTTGAAGTTGCAGATGACTTACAGGCAGCAAGACTATAAAAATGACCAGGCAATATGGTTTCTTTAGCTAAAATACAATTGTTTCCTCTCTGCATGCATTCCTAGAGGGGTTGGGAAAGTTTGGCATTTGTTTATTATTTGAATTTGCTAATTACAGAAGTTTTCCAACCGTACTAGAAAGAGAACAAAAGAATGTGTGGGATTAACACTTAAACATTGTCCAGTTTGATACCCTGTTTTACTTCCCAAAATCCAAATCAATATCAATGAAAACATAATTGATTGTCATGAAAATAAGTGTCAACTCCTTCTATTTATTTCTTGTGCTTTCCTTTACCTTTTCATTTCTGTAGGGATGCACATGAAACTGGAAAAAATGTTAAAATTGTTGAATGTCACCAATTATTTTGCAATCCCAATAAAGATCAATCAATAACATTGCTCTCAAGGATTTCATGCTTAGTGCACTAAAAATGAAGTATTGAACCTATAAATCAGAATTATGCCAGTCAGAAAAAGATGTCCCAAATGTTGGTTCTAAGTCTCAATGTATAGTAAAACAATAACACCCTGTTCTGCATATCCAGTGAAACACATTTTAACAGATCTGATTTTGACACTTCCATTCATGCTACTTTCTCAGTACCTTTACTTAGAAAATAAGCCTGCTAATTTCATTGCAAGTATTACTTGGAGCATAGATATCAGCAGCTGAAGTTTGAAAATCAACTTTGAATAACACAATTTATTATGAAAAAGTTATTTTATAAATATATATGAAAAAATATATATTTATGTATTTATAAGGTAACTGCATCAAACTGTTAGAGCAAACGTGTGCATGGATTACAGGTTAATAGCAATATCAAAGTGGCCCACATGTTCATACTTTTCCTGCTAAGATCACCTAATCTGAATGGAACAAGGGTAAAACCAGACTTGTATTGTTTCAGTATGTGTGGGATCCAGGGGCTCTGGGTTTCCCTGTGATGTCTCTACACAAGCAGATAGGAATGATAGGCACAGAGATGAAAAAAGTACATCTATAAGCACACAAGCACCATAATTTAACCTGAATATGGTCAGGTGATAAAAAGCACTCTAACTTTTCTTGCAACAGAACACAAACGCAATTATGTTTTGGATGGAAGACAAATTTTGATTAAGTTCCATTGCTCTTAAAAGCACAATTTTTGATGTGTCCATAACTGATCTTATTAACACTTCCTTAGACCTACTAGCAAGAGGTGTGTGTTGAAACTATTGCTATGTTTGAATTGAATTCTTGTGGCTTCACTCCTGTACAACAAACTGTTGGAGACACACAGCACCTAACCTGTGCTGATTTTGGGGAACAAAAATTTTGCTTAGGCTATCTATGCAATTACATTATATGAGTAAGAATGCCTGCAATTACAGAAGTAGCTACAGAAATACTGGATGATATTCTGTATAATGAGAGTTTCTTCTGCATGATCTTGCCCAATTGTTTACACAGAAATTTAAGTCAAACTGAAGCTTTATTCACTGTCTATACTTTCTTCCTAATGCTTTTCTCTATACATATCATCACTGTGGCAGCAATTAAGTATTTCTTAGTGGCACAAGTTTCTCCTCACCCTTGCCAATCTTTTCAGTCACTGTCAGCAGAGAGAGTTTTGATATATAGTTGAAAATTTCACTGGTTATTATTAGAAACATCAGTGGAGTATTTTACAGTTTTTATTGCTGCAGAAATGGTAGATAGATAAGTATACGGATACTCAACTATTTGAAAAACTCACTGCAGAAAATCTATCTTATTGAATTGGTGAGCAAACATACTGAATTGATTAAAATTTTTTTTTTTCAGGGACCATGTGGATTTTGCTGCCAAAATAATCACTCAGTTTTGTAGAAAAATAAAAAGGAACTCTACTGGATTAGTCATTGTCTGATAGGAAATTTCAAAGGAAAAAAAAAATAAAAACATGATCTGGAATGTAGCAGTGGAGAGATGTACAAATGAAAGTAGTTGCTCAGTTGCCATTTGAGTTAAAGACCCAGAAAGATATTTAACAAGCCCTTTGGTATAATTCTGATTTCTCTAGGGAGATAATGCAGAGTTAAAAAACAGGATGATGATCTTTCTGCCTGCTGTTTGTCAGAGTTTTATTTTACTCCAGGGAGTCCTTCTTTTCAGTTTTGTCCAATCTAAACAGAAAAGAGATAAGCTCATATTTAAATTACAAGTAGCTGTGAACATGTTTTGTTCCTGTCATTTCACTGCACATGATCTCAGCATTTTATATCCTATATTTTTTAATAAGATATTTTATCTGACTGTAGGCTAGTGATGAGAGCTACAGGAATGAAACCCTAACCCATATTTGGGTTTGTCATATTGCTTATTACAAACTTCTGTGCACTGATTCATAAAGGTGGAGGAATTCCTATGAGATAATTCATTAAATATTAGCAAATTTTGAGTTTAATTTAAGATATAACCATTCTCACTGTCATTTTCCTTCCAACCCTTCAATAACTGATCTGGACACAATAGGGCACAAATAGTTTTTTTTCCTGTAATTCTTTCAAGAAGTATGATCTTGGAAAGAACATATACCTTAAATAGACTTGTTCCAATCTCTAGATAGAGAACATATTACTTGCTTGTTACCAGTAATTTAAAACCAGTCACCTAAAACCATCAGAGCAACAAGTGAAGTGCGTTTTCTCTCTGGTGTTCCAGAAGATACCAGACAAACTATGCACCACGATAAAGACTGTGCCTCCTGCTCGCTCCCACATTGAATAACATCACAGTGATGATTCCCATACAGGACCCTAGTTCTAGCATCAGCAGCCAAGCTCCAATATTGAATATATCTGGAGATTGCACCAATACAAAAGGTACCAAGAGAGAAGGGTCGTCCTGGCCTTTACCTCCCCTGGGCAGCCTCTCCAGTGCCACTGAAACACTGGGCATAAGTGCTTCCCTTCCCACCAAAAAGACCTTCCAAACACTCCTAAGAGCTCACCACTAAAATTTGGATGCCACCTCCAAATTGAATACAACCAAAAATTTCTATCCACGCTAAATGTGACAAGTCATAACGATGACTAAAGATTTTTTGCTTTTTAAATATTTTTTATGTATTCATAGCTTTGTAGATTTTTAATATATAGCTTCTAGTAGTTTTCCTGCCCTTTCTCACATTTTAGAATAAGCTAACCCTTTCTAACACATTCTTGAAATTCCGTTTAGTCTTATTTTCAAGAAAAGAATTTCTAACAAGGACTTCTGGTTTTGTACCAGCATTTGAGAGAGACATAAGAAGATATAGAGCAAAAAGCCCCCTGGAAACTCTCCAAGGGGCAGGCCCCAGGGTGGGTAACCAGGGCAACTGGTCTCCTATTGGATATACTTGCTAGATATACTGATTAAGTAATCTTATAAAAATTGTAGGAATCCTGTGCCACGCCTGTGCATACCTGCGTTTTGTGCACCTTATAGCTTTCATTGAAGATCTGCTTTTTATATTTCTACTTTAATATTGTTTGGAAAGTTTTGTCTTTTGATTCTAGGCGGCAATGAAACTGTTGCTCACCTTTATCTCCTCTGGACAGCCTGTGATCTGTACCTCAAACACTGGGACTAGATGCATTCTCTACCCTGTAAAAGCACTTTAATAGTCTTTCAGGAGCCCGCCACCAAAATTTGGATACAACTTTCTGTCTTGAATACATCCAAGGATTTGCCACACAAAAGATGCCAGAACAGAAGGGTCTTTCTGACCTTTACATCCATTGGGCAGATGATCATATGCAGCAGCAATACATGGACTAGGTGCTTCCTTTCTCAAGGAAAGGTAATGACATTCACATTCAGGAACCCGCTTCCAGCATTCGAAGCCAAGGTCCAATATTGAATATGTCTGGGGATTGCTACAGCAATCTTGTGTTCCAAAAGAAGGTTCCAAGAGAGAAAGGGCTCGCTGGCCTTCACTTCTCATAGCACAGCCTGTAATCTGCACTTTAAACACTGGGGCTAGGTTAGGGATAGGGTTAGGGCTGGTATTAGGGTTAGGCTTTGGGTTAGGGTTAGGTTTAGGGGTTAGGAGTAGGGTTAGGAGTTAGGGTTAGGGGTCAGGATTGTGTTAGGATTAGGGCCAGGGTTTGAGTTGCAATTGTCATTATAGTAATAAAAGTCTTTCAGGTTCATGGTTAATGAGTGTGCTCACATTCAGTACCATTAATGCAAACAGCTAATTTAGAATCATGGCAGCATTTTCTTCAGGCAGGGAAATGCTGGGTTTTGTTTCCTTATTTTATCTTTACTGCTTTCATTTTAGCATGGTTTCTCTATGCATTTTTTTGCCAAAATGATACCTTCACATGGAAGGCTCTGCAAAATAAGGACACTAAAGTCTTTCAGTCTCTTTTTAGGGTCTATTGCAATTTGTAAGGTTTGGAATATTTTGGATGGGTATTCAAAGTTTCTATGGGTTATTGAGAGCATGCAAAGGGATTTAAGAAGGACTATGTAATTCTATTTTTTTTTCTTTTGCCTTTGGTTGGTTTTATTATATCTTTTTTTATTAGAGTTCTATAAATGAAATAAGATTAAGGGTTTAGCCCACAGGTGTAACTGGCAAAAAATACCACTTTTTGTAAGCACTTTTCTTTTATGTGTATTGCATATTATCATTCTGTGACCCATTTCAAATACAGTTGTCATAAAAGGCTAACGTGATTTTGATGCCCTTTGTTTTATAAAACCAACTCTATGCTTTGCTATAAGGAAGAAAAACCTTAGAACTTTTAAACAAAACCTATTAAAAACTTTTCTTCTTTATTGCCTTGGCCTCCATTTGAGCTCATTCAGCACCATATTTCAAAAATCTGGTAAAAGAGGTATAAAGTCAATGCAAAACATGTCTGTGAATTTGAATCCCTTTTTGTGATTTATTGTAAAATAGTTATTAAAATTAATAACCGTATTAAAACAACAATAAATCACACATGCTTCTAGGTAGATTTTGTGCAGGCCAGGATGTTGAGTGGATTTTCAGCCCAAGTAAATAGACATTGCTCCCCAGACTGTGGAGAGATTTTTCAGTGGTATTTAAAGACCTGTGCAATTGGCTGGAATGGGTTTACAGAGATGAGTAGTATCTACCTGCACAAGACAGAGCTGTTGAAATAGGCTGTCAACTCAAGAAAGTGTGAGGATTCAGAACGAAATATTAGATGGTACAACTGTTGGCAGTCTTAATAGAGGAATCAAGGACTGAATGAGCCCTTGAGATTTAGAGATCTCAAAGGACTTGCTCTAGGGAACTGTAAGGGTGAAACTCACAGTAAATTGATAGACTGCTTAAGAAGAAAAGATTTTCTTTACCAAGGTGATGGAGAAATTTTCATTATGACAGGCCATGCAGGTGCTCAGAGCCTAAAACCTGACTGGGGAGGCTGATGGTAACGTGCAGACAAAGAGGAGCTGAACTAACATAAACATGACGATTAAGAGGAGACTATAATGCATCATATCCACATTGGGCACAAATTGCTAAGGACCTGTTGTAGCTCTTCTTGAAGAACTGGGTCAGAGAATTCCCAGGCTTCAAAGACAATGACTAATTCTGAGTGGTATATTCTAAACTGAAAAAGTTAAATTGAGAATTTTAAAAAAAACTTTATTGTATGGGTTCTAACAACTTGTTATGAAATGTCATGTCAATTTTAAAAAATATAAGCTATTTAATTTAGCAGATAGTAATATTCCCAATTGCCACTCCTGATTTGAAATTCTCTCAGATAAAGAATGTTTATTTTAAATGGGATTGCACAAAAAGTTATAATAATTTATCACAATCTGCATAATTAGTAATCTATAACCCATATGAGATCTAACTATACTGATGGCTGTCCTGCTGGGATTTTTGTAGCTACGATAAGGGAGGGGAATACCCAGTAAGCATGAACACAGACTAATCAGAAGAACCCTATTTCACTGATGCATTCAAACAACATCTATCTTTTTAGTCTAAAGTGTTTTGTTTAAGTCATTGGAGCTGCACACAATATAAGATGACCTATGACCCGTATATAAATGCTGTTTCAAGTTCTGATTGAGTAGCATCATGATGGTGTCAGCTGTGTACCTGGAACACTGTGGTTTGCATCTATAAACAGAATTTTCTGCTTGTAAGACTTCACTGCTCCAATCATACAGTACTGTCTGTGAGTGTGATTGTCAGCTGGTAAACCAATCTTCTGCAGATGTTGAGCTAAACAATTAGCTTCCATAGCTCACTGGGGAATGTTTGGTGTTAACTTTAATGAGCAATGCAGAGATGTTAGTGTTCCAGATTATTGCAAGCTAGCCTTTTTAATCTTTTATTCAGGTGCTGTTTCTTTGTGAAAACTGAGTAATTCAGTGTGTCCTGTGTGAATGCAATTTTGCACCTTAGGTTATGAAGTCCATCTGAATGTAGAGCACATCCAGTGGACAATGTGCCTATTTTCTAATTCATAGTAACAAGTGCTGCGTTTTTACAGACCAGTAGGCAATTAGTGGTGTAGGCCACCTTTATTTGCAGCTACAGCACAAACCCCTTTCCCTGTCTTGCAAAAAAATTTGGATCTCACTTGACTTGTCTGATACTGTTTCTTCTGACAAGTAAATGGAACTTTCTGGATGAGAACTGGGTTTTGTTGTCACTTTTATTGTGTTTTCAGGAGCTGCATTTGTGGAAACAGCAGTCTTTAGTTTTCATATTTGCACTGAACTAAATTAACAAAATCAGTATTTCACAGGATTGTACTTTCAAGCATATGCCCTAAATCAGTTTTCATTTTAATTTTACTTTTCTTGTACCTTTGGGATCACTCTATTTCACAAAGTTTCCTTCCACTTTAGGATTGTACCCGTATTGCTCTCCACCTGATTTTAAGAGCAGGATAAAATAATAAAAGCACATTGGTCTGCAAATAGCTATGATGAGTTTTATAATACTCCAAATAGAAATGCACACTACTGTTCTTTTGGGTGTCTGTTGTTTTAGCAGGAAATATGCTTAATAAAGGGCTTCCCTGATATTCAAATAGCTGCCCTCCAATTCCTAAGTTGTTACATTAACTTTAATGCCTATATCATCAAAGAATTTCATTATCACTCGTGCAGAAACACCATGAGAAGAATGGCACCAGGAATGAGACTCATTTCTTGTGGCAGGGATTTGAAGGTGCTTTTATCTAAGCTCTAAAAACTGATGCTGTCCATACTCAGTATATTACACAAAACTTTAAGCATTTTAAAACTTTTAAATGAAGTTATAATTTAATAAAAATAGGAAGATAAAATTGTGCATACTTAGCGTGGGGAGCTTGGCTTAAAAATTCTTGCCATTTCAAATGAGGCATCTATCATTCCCATCATCAGTAAGAAAATGGAATTTTATTAAAATTTCAGACAGTCTCTTGTCTGTAATAGAGATAAGAAAGCACAATGCTAATATCCAGGGAAATAAAATACTCTTAAGTTTCTTTTGTAATGACTTGTTGAGATGCACAGCTTGTGCTTCTCAGAGGTGCACTCCTTTGGAAGTCTGTGTGTACTCCACACTGCTTATTAATCCTGTGTGGAAGAAATATAGTTTGGCTTTTTATTTATGCTTTTTCACTTTGCTTAGCCTACTACACGCTAATTTGTCTCTAAACATGATTATAGTAAAGGCAATACCTGATATTGATTTTCCCTGCCCTTTGTACACTTAGGGATTCTGATCCTTTCCTACCTATCCTGATACCCCTGCAGTGGTTGCAAGACATTGATGAGCTTTTTTGTGACACATGGGGTGGGCTGTCTTGTTGAGTTGGTGTTGTGGCTCTTTGTGAGTGAACTGATCATTGCACTGTTGTCCATGATGAACAGAAAATTGGATCAGGGATGCCTCTGCTCACTTTCAATTCTCTTTCTAACCTGCACCCAACTGGTGCAAAGAGCGAAACTCCTCAAACGTGGTTTCCACTTGTCTTACCGAGCTCTTTAGAGTGCTGAGAGCAAGAAGATTATCTTTGCAGTTAGGCTTAAATGTCCAGCTCTAGCTTAATCAATGTAGGCAACTAATTCTAGTGTCTTTGAGATTGTAGAAAATTAGTTAGTTCAGCTAATCAGACTAATTTCAAATGTCTAGTTAAACATGTTGGGGCAGGTAACTAAGACACACAACGATAAATTATAAATTCCAGAAGGCAGAGGAAGATTAAGCAGTATCTCCTGTGCAGGAGCAGTATACAGAGCATGTAGAAACACTGATAATGGAATCTGCTTCAGAGATGCAGGAAATACTGGTTGCATTTGCACTGATAAAATGGAGAAAAGGGTGATTGATCCTACTGTTATGTAGAAGTAAAAATGCAAAATATATTATTGACTGCCACTCATTTAATTTGATTTACTTGGGCTTATCAGCATCATTTCAATGTTCCTGGCATGTACAAGCTATTAGGAGTACAGCACTGGAAGGACACTTCACTTATAAAAGCTCATATACATTCAAAATAGGGGGAAAAAAGGAATAGAAATAGACTTATTATTCAATCAGGGATATTGTAATTTTCTGGTCTATTATAAAATGTTTCATTGTGGGCTTTAAATACAGATAACAGTGATGATTTCATTTATATAAAATTACTATCCTATTTAATTCCATCATTAATTAAACATAATTCGGGGTGGATATGAAAGGCTGTGACTGCCCTCCTAGTGAGGTCTGAAATTGGGGAAATATTAGCTGTCAATAAAAAAGGTAATTTAATGAAGTTGTAAAAATAAAAAAGAAGTAGAACAAGGAAAAAAGTGTCCTTTCACAAAGATTAATAGTAGAGAAGTTAAATAGTACAGAAACTTTTATCAAGAAATTGCGTCTTGGCAAAAAAAGAAGGAAAAAAATGCAGTGCTTTATTATGTGAAAAGAAATTTGACAATATTATTACTACAAAATTTCTACTATGTTACTATGGATTTTTCATCCATACCTAGATGCTGAACTTCAAAAATGTTTATTATGGTATAGATTTCCATGTTATGAGTGAAGATAAATGCATTCGTCTTATGACTTCTTAGGGCTTCACTCAGAGCAGAAATAGTAGAACGTGGAAATACTATGTTTTAGGTATTTTAGGTGATCATTTAACAGTAAGAGTTTCCTGTCCTGTTGTTTCTGTCTCAGCATTAGCATTAGATGAAGTTGGATCATATTACTAACAAAAAATTGTGTAAGGTAGTTGTTCTACTACAGTTACAGTACTGACAGATTTCTTAGTCTTTGATCAATTCTCTTTACCTCAATTTCCCCAGTTGGGAACAAATTCTGGGTACTATGCAGTCAAAATAGTTAATTTTTATCATCCTCATATTTTTCCTGTGACTGATACATAAAATTGTAAGCAGTGTACAGAAAGTGTTTGGTATATTGCCTGTTAGATTGCCGTATTTTTCTCACTATTTCAGTTTTGCTGTTCATTTTCATCTTGTGCTGTCTGTATGTACTCTAGGATCAGCACCATTCCTGCTTTTATACAGCATGTGATGCTAGGGGGTTCTAATTTCTAAGTGGTCTAAGTGATGCCCAAAGGACTATTATATTGATTTAGTTTTGTTCATCTGGAATAAACATAATTAAAAGACAAAGTATATTAATAATTTATTTTATCATAACATATACAATTAATTGGATTGGTTAATTGATAATTATATTAAGGATAAGTTCATCAAAAAATGTGTATTTCTATGAATGCATTAATGAAAAATAATGATGGAACAACTGCGCAATCCCTGCACTATCCAAGCAATTGTCCAGTTTGGGTTTTTTCCTTCAGTCTGGATGTATTAATGAACTCTCTGCTGTTACAGGCTTAACTCTGGCTGCACCAAATCTTTGTGTAATCTTGTCACTTAGCTAGAATCCAATCCTGATTGACCTAATATTAAGTAGAAAAGTAATCTTACACTGAACTACAGGAGCACAGACTAACCATTTGTGGTGGTGCATTGCCCTCCCCCCTCCTCCTCCCTGCCTTTCTCCTTGGCCACTCTACAGCCTCAGGAATCCAGGGATCTCAGGAAGCCTTAGCCTTGATTTATGAGTTTGATGGTGCTGTTTCCCTTGACCTTCCCTAAAACTCCTGCCTGGCTGAGGCAGGGACAGCACTGTCCATACCAAGAGCTTCTGCCCTAAGCAAGGAGCGGGGCAAGAGGTGGGTGGTCATCCCCACTATCCCTGGGGAATTGCTGCCCTGTTTGAACCTGGGCATTCACAGATGACTAAAGCCAAGCATCTGGCAGCCCTGTAAGTGGTGGTCCTAAGTTGCTTCAAGGTCCCCTGGGCCTCCTATGCCCCTCTGAGGGCAGCACAGCCCAGAGGTCACTTGTAAGTGTTAAATTAGGCAATGATCAAGTTCTGCTAAACCCTTTAGCCATAACTTGGTGATCAAGTCTGAGGCAAGTTTGGCAAAGGGGCCCAGCCTGAACTTTATGACCCAATGGGAGGGTCTCTCATCCTTTGCACTTTTATTTTTTTGTATCCCTGATCTCCATGGGAGTTATTTTGCATTGATTCTGATCCAATTTTCTTTTGTAGGCTTTATCTATACAGTAATTAATAGAGTAAACCTTGCCATTGAACTTTGTTAATTTGAGCTTTCACACGTTTATATCAAACCTACATTTGCCAACAGCTTTGATGGTGATTCCCTAAGGTGCCTAAACCATTCTTTCATGACACCATTGCCCTGGTTCAAAAAAAGTAGCTTAAATTGCATATTGTTGCCATCCTTTGCACTATTGTGGCAAACCTTCTTGTTAGGCAGGGCATCAGGTCTGTTGGATATATCTGTAGGCCTTGAAAGAACTTGAGGATAGTTTCTAATATTGGATATTAGCCTTCTCAATATAAATACAGAAATGCATTTATTTAAAGGAAATGTGTGATACATTTGGTTAAACATTGGTACTTTACGTAAATCAAAACTTGAAGTAGATAAAAGTACTTGCTGCAAAATTATGTTTTTCTAGATCTTCTGATTACTGTAGTTCCATTTTTGTTTAAGAGAAAATTGATAGTTTTTACAATGATTATTCCCACACTGTCCATCCATTTTTTCTTGGAACTAAATATTCTAAAACTGGCCTGAGTAGATTTAGATTTGCTGAAGCTGAGAAAAGTGTAAAGCATGTAAAAAGGAAGAGTGAAAAATCTGTAAACATTCATTTCTTTCCTAGTAATTACTGTTGTATTTTCTTATTTTTAGAATAATCTATGCTCTTAGTCATTGGTTTTAGTCACTCCAATGGGAATGACTAATGTAACTAGAAAATAACGAAGCATCTTCAAAGAGAAGAGAAATGTATTAATCATGAAAATGACAACATGGGGATGGAAATTAAGGTGAATTACACATAACTTTAAAATCCCTACAGGTGATAGAGTGATTCCTGAGGACAGCTTCCCAGGAAAGCAGAACCAGGTAGGCATGAGACAGATCATGAGCCTTTGGTGTAATATTGCAGCCTAAGGGCTTTTTCTGGTTTTGTTTTACCTAGGATATATTTAGAGCTTTACCTTGAAAGTGTATACATGACTTTGAGGTACATCAAACAAAATTTAAGCATTTCAGTGCCATGAGGCTGTCCTCAGCTGTAGAGCCATTTAAAGGCTTATGGGCATGCATTGTAAGGTCCTTGGTAGAAGCACCACTAAGCTTTTATGACGGCAAGTCAGATCAAGGGACCTGTCTCCAGGATTAGATAAATCATTTTGTAACAGAAGCTGTAGTTCTTATGTTTCTAAATTATTAGTGATAATTTAAAAGATATGATCTCTTTTCATATCATTAGTCATCTAAAAAAAAACTAAAACCAAAACCAACCCACCCCAACCTCAATGACTAGGGCTTTAGCAGCATGCTGCTAGCTCTTAGCCAGAAATACAGTCCTGTGAGATTTGTCCATTGGGTTTAGGTGCACAGGATGTTCTAGAAACTGCAGAGACAGACAAGAGAATGCTGCCTTTTTAGCTTTAGTTGGTGCTAAAGCAAAAAGCATGTAATCTGTCACTGTAAAATGTAATTTTCTGTAATCTTAAAATGGCTAAACAGTTCCAGGTCTCAGCCTTTCTTCAGGAGAGAGGCTCCAGGCTCTTAATCAGCTTTGTTGGGTTTTCTGAAGTAGCTCCCTATCTCTCTTGTGCTGTCCAGGGAACTGGTGCAGTCACCAGTCCTGCAGGTGACTTAAAAGCCACGATGTGGCACTTGGGGACATGGTTTAGTGGTGGACTTGGCAGTGGTGGGCTAACAGTTGGACTCAATGATCTCAAGGGTCCTTTCCAACCTAAAGGATTCTATGATTCTATTTTGAACAGGATTTTACCCATAAGGTGGTACACCAGTGGTTACTGCTCTCCAACTGATCACCACCCTCTTGGCTTGATTTTGCATCCAATTTTCAATCCAATTAATTCGCTGCTCATCCAGCATTATGCCTCACATAATATTGAGTGCCACAATATATAATGAGCTTATAGTGAGCACAGCTATCTGCATTGGAATAACTTGTTCCCTTCTAAGGATTTTGCATGTCTGTATGCAGAAACAAAATACAGAACCGCTGTAGACCACTGTATTTAGCTTATGACACCACAGCTGATTCAGTTTAAAAAATTCAGGTTAAAAAGCTCCATATTCCCACCATCTTTTGCACATTGATCTTTTATATTTTCAATCCTGAAAAGTGGAAATATGTCACTTGGAGTGGTAAAAAGTGCTATTTAAAGGTGATTATTCAGGCTACTGTAGGGTGAGGAAGAGGGTCCTTTTTCTATAACAGCCACAAATAGCTGGGACAAGGTCCCATTTAAAAGCTGTCACACAAAGGCATGGATGACAGACACTTCCCTTCCTCTTGCCTCCTCCATATTTCTGATTGGGAATATTTTCTGAAGTGATGTCAGTTTGCCTCTCTATCAGCTCTCAGTGTGTTCCCGCAAGCAGGACTGACAGAGAGAGGGGTGTTCTCTGCTGAGGGTCAGCTGCTGTCTGAAACAGATAATTCCTTTGGGATCATCCACATTGATATGATCCAAGGCAACCCCATTGAACCATCCTGTGTTAACTGCATGCACAAATCAGGTGTAGGAATTTTAATATACTTTTAAAAATATTTTAAACTTTTTTTTTTAATGGGTTGCTTTGGATTTTTTCTTCTCTTTGCAATTAAAACCTCCTCTGATTGTACTTTGATTGTACTATTATAGCAACTGGTTCTTAAATATTTTTGTAAAAGTATGAACTCTATTAACTCACTGTAAACTCTTCACAGAGAGATAAAGTGACTTGCCGTAGAAATCCTGTATCAGAAGTAGGAAAGTCTGTTATTGTCAATTACAAATAAATTCCATAGCTGCAAAAGCCTTCTTCTCATGTCTGGTCAATAACATAAAATTAAAATACAGTCAACACAGGGACCAGGGTTTTTTCCCTATAATAAGGCCTAAACCCTTTCAATGTCCTATCATTTTTTAGCTGACATACCACTGTGCATAAGGCAAAGTGCAGATGATAACTGAAGTTTAAGAGGCATTACATTGGCAAAATGATTTTGTTTTCCTGTTATAATTATGCCTTCTCTCTTAGTCTTCAAAATTTTGCAGCATTTCCTTCTTTTCAAGGCTGAAATTTGTAACATGTATAGTTCTCAGTTTTAGGAAGCTCCTTGCAATCTGTTGATTAGTCAAAACTTGTTTGTGAAGTAGTCGTGTGCTTTTACTACAATCTGATACAGAAAATATGTTCATCTTCTGCCTTCCTCTGGCACTCTTAGGCATAGCAGTGAAAACAGAACTTGAACTCAAACAGCAGTACAGTGGTGCCATAGCATCAGCCAGCATATCTGTAAGTCAACAGATTTAATTTATTGGCATCAATTAAATAATTGTGTTTAGAATAAAGCAACTCGAGCGTATCTTTTCGGATTGAAAAAACAAAGGTGGCCCTTCTAGGAAATTGATACATAGTTCTGGAAACACAGTACATTTGATCTGACAGGTCTTTCTCATTTGGAGACTCCTGCTGTGATTTACTAGACTACAAAATAAATATTTGTAATGTGAGACTTTAGAATCGTTAACCTTTCTATTCTGGTGTATAATTTTCACTCTTATTTTTCATTTTCTGTACAAGATTTTAGCTGTATTCTTACCTCAATGCACAGGTATATTATAGTAGTGAGTTTCAGCCTTTGCTTTCAAAGGGAAAGGGCACAAATTATCTCTTACTTACTTTTTATTGCTTACTGAGAGTCCCTATACTGTTCACACACTCTGTGTTCTGACAAAGCTCCTAATAGCCAAAATTCTAGCATTTTTACATTTAGACAAAAATAATGTTGTCCTACTCTCATTTTTAGATATAATTGTTAAGTAATGTTTATGGACTTCTTTTTTTTTTCCTAGTTTATATTTTATGAGGTATTTAGATATGAAATTAAAAGAAATTTTTAAAAAGACTGGAAAGATTACTGAAATAAAAATAATAATTATAAACATTATTGTAACTTTTGTGCCATAAGTTAAATGGCAACTTGATGACCCTGATAAAATCCTCTGTGTTGTTTCTGTGCCTCCAACAGCCTATTCTTCTCAAATCTGTAAAATTGCATGATAGAACATGAGAATTAGAAGGAATTTTCATAATTTCTTGAAGATTGTGCTGTGGTTTTGCACATCTAGCATGCAGTGCTCTGTGGACTATTGCCCAGGGTGACATCTGCCTTATTGTGTAGTGATGAAATATGTACACAGCACATCTTGACAGATTTTAGCTTGTACTGTTTGAAAGACAGGTGTCTGAAGAACGACCTCAGAGAACTTAATCACAATTTTGCCACTAGCAGACTTGTTAAGACCAAAGAGGAAAGCCACTGCCTAGTAAGTGTTGTGGGACATCAGACACTAGGTAGTGTTAGCACTCTCTGGGACCCAAGTATGGGCTCCAAAATGTCCTTTCAGGATGTCACAGTCATGCTGCAGTTCAGCCTCAGCTCATGAACTCTACAATGCCTTTCTTCAGCTGAAAGTCTGTCCTGCATCTGAAAGGAGATCCACTAGACTGGGTGGTGGTTTGATGCCATTCCAACTTTTACTCCAAGTATAAGCTGGTACTGAGCACTGTGCAAAATCCAGAATAGGGAGATGAGTTAGGAAGCAGGCCCAATGGTAGCTTGAACATGATTTCCATGTATGAGGCCTTACTTGGGCTGTGGTGCTGAGATCACTGATATTTTACTGTCATATGTGAGAGATAGATGAAGGGACAGCACTGGGCTTCCTGGAGGGGCATAAAGCCTGGAAAGCAAAGGTTTGCAGACTAGTGTTCCCTTGGAAAACTTTAAACCAAATGTGTACCAAGAGCTTCAGTGTACCTGAATCAGTCTGGTCAGAAATAACTCCCCCTCTCTGCAACCTGCATATGATGGAAGTGTTGAGGAGTGTCCTCACCACTGCTCCATCATGTCTGTCCTCTTCTTTTAATGTGCACTATTTATAAATGTGGTCAGATTTGAACAATCTCAGCTCCACTCTGATCCACAGACAGTGTATGTCTGACAATTTATCACATTGCCTTTGCATGCTTTGTTTCACTGCAGCTACTACACAAATACTTGTGTTCTAATCATTCTGGCTTTCACATAGTATAAGCAACTTTGCACTTTTCACCATGCTTTTCAACTCCAACTAGACACATAAAAAGGGAATCTGTCAGTACTATTGAGTCAATACCTAGGTACTTTGCATGACTTAAAAGTGAAAAGGATTTTGTCTTTCTCATGTCATTTGTTACCAGCTTGATTTAAATGATTTCATGTCCATGGAAATGCAAGAGAAATTACATTAGCTGGAGCTTGTGGTCTCAAGAACCCAAGATAAGGCAGCAGCTTATCTGCTAGCCAGGAGAGCATTTCAAGACATCTTTCATGCCCCCACTCTTATAGTACCTGTTGAAAGTGCATGACTTTGTGCAATATCAGTATGAAATGGTATTCAGTGAGAAAAATGAAGCATTTATACACACTCACTTGCACAGTATTTTTATTCACTTATTCACATAAAGAGCAACCAATATAGGTAAATAAGGGCTGTGCTATGTGTTCTAATACATGACAAGATCAGGAAAAGCTAACCAGGGTCAGTATATCCAGGCAAACAGAACCAAATCCACTGCTTTAATGGATTCTCTTGTGTTTTCATCTTCTCTTCCCATGTGGCAGTGAGTGACCTCACTTAATCTTTTCATTAGAAACAGTAATACTCCTCTAAGGCCTTCCTTTGCCAGAACATTTCTTTCAAACAGATGAGAGATATTTTTCCAGAACTCCTATTTTCTGCTCTCTAGAAGTTTCTGGAGGCTTTCAGATTATGTTTTTTCTCAGATGCTGTTGATTTAATCTCAGAAAATATACAAATTAGAAGTGGATGTGTAACATATATATGGTATTCGTTGGACACAGGCTTTTTATAATCGGTCTGAAAATACGGCAAAAAATATTGAACATGTCACAATTATTTTTTTCCAGAATTCGTAACAGAATTTTTAACTTTAAAAGTGCAGGTCTTTCACTGGAGGAATTTGTGACCAAATTGAACACCAGGTCTACTATAGTTCCTTTTTCCCATCAAAGAAAGAAGTTGCTCTTTTACAACTGTAGCTTTTTTCCCTTCTGGTTTAAGTTACTTTTTAAGTGACATGGTGTTTTTTAAAATAAAATTTGCATTTGGGATGAAAGTTCTAGAGTTTAAAATGACCTGTCATTCATGAGTAAAAACTGGTGAAAGTGGCCTTTAAGTACCAATACCAGGTGGAAAAAACCCAGTGAGAATATAAACAGTTAAGAGGCCAAATGGAGACCATGGCATGAAATACTCCAAAGCTACACTAATATTACCAAATGTACCTAAGCTAATGTTTTTCTAGAAAAAAGCAAAAAATATTTTGAAGAAAAAAACCTCATCAGGTTTCTACTTAGATAAATAAAACTAAATTACTGTGATCTGGAAAATGCTTGATTCTAAGAAGAAGCTTTAGAGGATCCCAGCAGAGAAGTGAGATACAAAACCTGGAGTGTTTTACAAGGGACAGGTTCTCTGCAATGAATGCAGCCTGGGACACAAAGTATGCAGGAAGGGAAAGTCCCTGATACATGGCTGGGGAAAGCCACAATTAATTTAAGGGGTGGGAACTTGTAAATTTGATTTTACTTTAAGTAGATGAATGATACTGTTTTCTTCATCTATGTTCTTCATCTGTAGTGGCAAAAGTATTTGGAAAATAAAGGGACTTCAATACTTCTGTTCTGAAGCACTGAACAATCTCCAGTGACCCTTCATCATTTTCAGCCTCTCCACCTCCATTCTAGCAGTAAGGAAATAGATGTTTGACTTCATCTTATCAGAAAGGAAAAACATCTATTTCTTGCGATGAGGCACTGTCCACCAGTCATTTTATAAAATTTAATTACAACCATCATATTTCTTTTCCCATGTTGCATTGCTGAAACTATCATATTTATAGTAAATGAACTAAAAGAGGCATCAAAGATGCCTGTCCTTTCATTTTGAAATTAGTAATTTACAGTTGTGTAATTTGTGTTACTTCTTTGACAACTTGAATAGGGCTGCAATTAACAGTCTATAATGCTCTCCATGATAAATCTGTTTTTCAGATATTCATCATTCAGATGTAAATATTTACTCCATATTCAAATGAGCCTCATTGATTGGAAGCAACTATTTATCATTCACTAGTCTAGAGGCAACAAAATCATATTCAGGATTCTGCTACTTCAAAGTAGCAAAAATTGAAATGTTGTTCACTACTGGCTTGTTAATATGTGTATAATTAATTATAAAATGATAGCAAAAAAGGGCTTGAACTCTAAATTCACACACAAAGTGGTATTTTTAAATAAAATAAATTTTAACGTAATTTTAATCTATATGTAGCAAAGTCAAATTAAGATATTATCAAAGTTTACACCTGAATTTCCTTATTTTACTTGATTTTGTAAAGTGCATGCTCTTTTGAACTATATTTTTTCTTTTTTTTCTTCACTTTCCACATATTTGCTTCTTTTATGAACTGAATCTTTTCCCACCAATTTGTACTTTTCCAGACTTGTTCTCTCTCTTTCAGGCCAGCACAGATAATATGCTTTTCAGTGAATGAGAGGCGACAGGCAAAGGCAGATAAATGTGTTTGGGTTTTTTTTGATTGTCTCGTATCAAAGCAGCATCAATTTTCTGAAGGTTGTGTTTACTTGTGCTGCAGGTGACTCAAGAGAGACTGGCAAGGAGAAAGCCTCTTGTCATCTCTCATTTGTATACCACAGTCATTGTTTCAATTTTTACCTGGAATTAACAGCTGCAGAAGTAGGGAGAAGGCTGCTCACTCTCCCTTTGTTGCTTCCCCACACCACCTCCAGCTTCTCCTGCTCTTCAACTCAGTTTCACACAGAAAACTCCAATTCTATGTGCGTCTCATGCTGCTCAGCTGTTTTTCTCTTGCGGTTCTCTCCCACCAGCCACCCTTGTACTCCCTTTCACTTCTCCTTGTCTTCCTCATGAACCTCAACATCTCCCAGACTGGATCTGCTGAAGCTCTTTTTCTGTCTCAGATTTTTCCTCTGCTGATGCTTTTTACAATATCAGACAAAGCACAAGTCATTAGAAATGAGTTCTTATAAAGTCAGTTTAGAAAATTTTGCTATGAGTGAGACTCTCTGTGCCTCCAGTAGACATGCATGGATGCTGAGAAATAGAGGAAAGAAAACTTTTTTTCCTCATTAAAATAAAACTACTAAATTAAATATAAGCCATGAAATTGTGGTTTAGCTCAAATAAATAAATATTGTGGCTTTTTTTTCCTAAGTGTGTTGCATAAAACATTTATTTGGGGGGAATAAATTCCTTATTATTCAACAAGGTGAATTTGCTCAAGAGTTTCAAAATATCTCCGTATTTCTTCCTACATTTTTTTTGACAAAGATTGACCAAAAGCTTCAATTTTCCTTGAAAATTTGTTTTTGTGAATTTATGCTCTGCCCAATTCCACGGGGAAAATCACAGATATTTTAAAAAAGCAATTAAGTAAATCTGAAAATATTTTATTTGGGCTGCAGGGCTGAGAATACTTTATAGGGATTGTGGGCAGGGAAAGCAACATGATATAAGACCAAGTTTTCAAGTATTTATGTTCTTAAGTAAACTGTAGTCTGCCTGCTCTTATTTTTAATTATTTGGAATAAAGACTTAGTTTTTAAACAGATATTTTCTTTCATGACCAGTTAAGGTGGTGCATCACAAAACTCAGGTTTTTTTCCATGAAGAAACATTAAAGAACAAGCTGTATATCACCCCAATTAAGCACATACAGCTCTGAAGCTCTTATCTTAATGCCTGTAGTGATAAAATAGTAATTGTTCTGAAAGACTACAAGGGAAACTGTGACTCAAGTAAGGACATGATGTTCCAATTGATCTCAATTACTCTAATGTAACTAATTCTTTTGTCCACCATCTAAATTTAATGCTTCTGTCTCCCTGAGGATTTGTCACAAGATCTCTTATATTATTGGTTCTGTGTTGACCTGTCACTATCTAGTCTACATTTTCAACCAAACCAAAATAATTGCCTTAATTTACCTGACAATTCTTTTGAGATCTCAATTCATCACAGTATTTTAAGTGTTTGAATTACTTACATGTGAATCATTTCTTCAGTGTATCAGTGTATCTTCAAAAGATCAGATTTTATCTTCTACCTGTTTTTTGGGGTTTTTTTTTTGTTTTTGTTTTTTTTTGTTTTTTTATTTTTTTTACATAGAGACATAAAGAGCTACACTTCTGCTCTAAGTGAGCGTTATTGACTCTCACTTCATGAAGACTTCATTTTGGCTTATGATTACAGCCTTCAGTAGAGTTACTCCAGATCTATATCATGAAGAAGATAAAAATTTGTCAACTTAAATAGTCCTAGTAGAGTGAAAATATGTCTGATGGCATCCAGTTTGTTCTTTTCTATTTGCAATGTATTAGAAAATGTCTTTCAACATGCATAAAATGCTTCATTCTCATTTCTCTGGAAACAGCATTTAGGCGTGAGTATGCCTTTCTGAAGCTCATTGTGCCATTCAGTCACCTAAAGTATTTATCTCTCTCTGCCTAGAGGGTAACTGTATACAGCATTCAGTCCATGAACTAGGGTAGCAAATGTTACCTCTTAAAACCTGAAAGTATAGTGTGTTTTACTTTGGGAATCTCGTGTTTCATCAGTTGATGTGTACTTGTTGCTTTCCCTCTCATCCTTCTCAGATGTACTGTGAAAGTAGCACTTATAACTCAAGTAACATCTCAGTCACTTAAAAGGATGAGTGAATTTCTCCATTTTTATTGCAAAAGAAATCTCAGAAAGCAGTCTAGTGAAAGCATTTCCTGAGAATGGTCACTGATAACTCCCTCACTCCTAGTGCAAGTAAAAATAACAGAGGAAGACAAAAAATGGTAGTCCTGGAAAGGGTTCTTGAAGAAGAGCCTAAATAAAATTTTGTTTGAAAACAACAGTAGGAAGGGAGGTAGACAGGCCTAAAGTATAAAGGATGAAAAAGGGAACAGAAGACTTTCAAAGGACTGCTAAATGCAGTAGCTCATATGAAGTCTTCATTTGGGAATTCCCTTAAAAACAACTTGTTATTCCATCTTCTGGAAGAGTAAGGACAGGCTTATTTTATTCTGCATCGTCTCTGTTCTCTTGTCTGTCCTAAGAAAATATTGCCTATTAGACAATTGAATGGCTTTTAGATCCTAGGTTGTTATGTTTTGTAAGTGCAATTAATAATTGTTTAAAATGGCAAAGAGAATCTATGATTTGCCCAATTGCAAACTGCTAACTTATTTTTCATCTGCTCTGGTGTGCCTTTTCTTATGGTAATCCATGAATGAAGAATGCAACATCCTTCAAACCCTTTCCAACTTTGGCTACTAGCCAGCAATGTGTGCTTCTGAGCCCAAACCATGACTTAGACCCCCTTAGTTCTCATGCCTTTTTTTTTTTTTTCTTTTTTGCAGTGGGCCACCTCCTGTCTAACAGAGGGGTTGAATATTTTATTACCTTGGGCAGAAAAGTAGACTTTGGGTAGAAAAGTAGGACTTTTCCAGAGTCATGAAAAGTAATCACAGAGCCACAATTTTATCCCTGCTTTCACTGGGGCAGAGCATTGTTCCTTCACAACCTGTGCATGAAAGCAGGCTAAACCCAGCAGTATGTAATGCAGTCCAAGGCAGGGAAAGGACACCCAGGGAAGCCCCACAACAAAGGTTTTCATGCAGCTGGAGTACTCTGACTCCGTTCCAGCCACACTAGAAATAATAATGCAGAAACCCGTTCCCTACACTTGTCTCATAGAGCCTCCTATTGGTTTGCAGAGCCTAGAGGAAAGCATGGGCCATGGGGTGAATCTTGCAGTCAGTTTATATTTTGGCCTCAGGGGCTCCAAGACAGTGAGCAAATGCACTCTGACTTGCTTTTGAAAGACAAGTTACTTGCAGAAATTTTTTTATGACTCTATTGTTTCTTCCAAAGGGGTCAAATTTACAGGAGCAGAGCTAGCTGAGCTTAGAGCTTTTACTTCAGATTAAAAAGTTTTGCTAAGGATGGCTTATTCACTGGATGTGGAGAAACAGTATAAAGACAGAACTTACCCAAAACAGTGGCTGCAGTCCACACTTACTTGATAGCACATTGAAGGAGCTGTATATGTGGATCAGAAAGGAAAATTTTGTGTCTTATTCTGAACTAGCACTGCCCTTACTCCTGTGAACAATGGAATTCCTCTGGAGTCTGTGCTTACACACTTTAAACCTTGAATGTCAGTGCTTGCAAGTCTACTTTGACGCTTGTGTGAATAAATATTTGTGTATAAGGACAGAGTGATTACAATGGCATGGCCTTGGGCGCTCTCTCGTGGCATGACACTGAGTTTAAGGCTTTGTTCAGCTCTCTGGTTTTTAAACACCCTCTCGGAGGAGTGGTGTTTATATTCTATGCATTCAAGCATAGACAATAGATTTTGGCTCTCATTTTGTTAATTGGCCTTAGGTCTTGACCTCTAGGAAATTAATAACAACATAAGTACTAACTAAATGACAGATTTTTTTTTAAAGTTAATTATGGGATACTCTTGGATAAATATTATTTCAGTAAAGACAAGGTACGGCAAGATCTCCTTATCCTGCAGGTAGGAGTTTCTGAAACCTTGAAAAAAAATCTTCATCAGTCTTTTCAGTTTCAGCCTTCTATATACAACTCAGTTCTTAATTGATTATAACATAAGCACCTGGAATGCTCTTTCATCAGCCCAGGAAACAGATTAATCTGTTAGACCCAAGTTGTTTGGGAGTGAGGAGTACAAGAGTACAGGAGAAAGAAAGAGTAGAGAACTGAGGGTTTTTCTATTAACAGATGTATTTTCTGTACCTTCACAGGTACCTTCACGTATTTGCATGAACACACACCATCTGTCCCAGGATTTGTTTCTCTAAGTAAGGTTTCAGAAGAATAGTTTTGCTGTAAAAAGTTTCAGACCAGGATATAGCGTCCTATCCTTGACACATCCCTGAAATGCATAGTGAGACACCAATGTCTAATTCTGAGCCTTTTGAACAGTTATCTTGTCAAACCTGTCTTTTTCATAATGGTAGTCCCAGTCTGCCAAGTTTTGGCAAACTTGGATTATCTCAGTTTGGTCTAAATTCTCCCGTGCAGGGTGGCCTGTGTGGGGCACCAGAAACACAGGAGTGGGAGCAGCAGGGTCTGGAGCTCTGGCAGTGCTGTGTAAGTGGTCAGCTGGCAAGCAGCCAAACCCTGTGGGTCAGAGCTAAGGAATGCACAGATTGTAAAATATTAACTCCTTGCTTTCCTGACACTGTGGAGAAATTCCCTGCTGCGAGATTCAGCTGTAGGCCATGGAGCACGTGTGGCCACAGCCCCTGTGGCTGGTGCTTTGGCTTAAATGTTTTTGTCGTTCCCAGGGCTGCAACGAATCCCTTCAGATTTGTGGAGCTCTTGCCTGTTTTTCAGCCAGCTCCGATCGTGAACTGGAGTTGGCCAGACAGACCCAAGAAACACTGTATGAAATACAGGTTCACATCTAGGACAGATAGGGAACAAAAATGAAAATATACTTATTTCCTCGTGGAAAGAAGGTGAAACATTTTGTTAGATTTGATTAGCCAATGTCATAAGTTTATCTCACCATTGTTGCATGTTGTGGTCTGACTGAGGAAAGAAAAGGAACACCTTTAATGACTATTACAAGTTAAGGCAAGGTAAGAAGATACTGACCCCAAGACTCTTTAGACCTTTAGAAATTCCTCCCTTATAATGAAATGTAGAAAAAAGGTCTCCAGAGTTACATTTTCTTTGCTGCATATTTTATTTAGGCACAAGTTTGCCTAGGAATATTGAACACTTGGTGCTTCTCTGCACGTTGATGTTAAGTTGTTCTTTTATTTTGAGGCTACAGTGGTTTTTGTTTGGTCCCTCTTCACTGGAGGGCCTGTATTTCTGTGTAGGTCTTATGTATCAGTGTTCAGATATTCTATCAGCTTTTGCTAGATAATTAACAAAATATGCTGGGATACATTTTTCTTGGAAACAACTGGAAAGAATGAGTTTTACTGAGACTACAAAATCGTTTCTGTAATCTTTCAACCCAGAACTCTAGATAAAATTTAAAATATTTTAGAAACATTCTTTCTGTTCTGTTTTTACAGAAATCCTTCTTAAACTGGATAAAAGTATACTAACTGCGAAAATGCAGCGTGTTTATCTTTAGGGCTACCTCCAATCCAAGCCAGAACAGTTTCTTAACTTTCTGTACCACAGAAATTATGTGAGTAGAGGGATATGATACATTTGTCCTAGTATTTGCTTTCCTTGAACTCTATACGCTATTTCTTGAGAATTATTTCTGCTTACAATGGAAGTGGTGAGAAAGATGAGGAGCCACAACTGAGACCGGTGAACATTTCACTGGTAAATGAGCAACATATGTTGGATGCCCTCCAGCACCACTGTTCAAAATGCTTTTTATCACAGTATTTTCTGTTGAAAAGTATAAGGCTGTTGATGCAAAGTATTAAGACTGACTCTGAAGTGAATAGATTAAATAAGTGCTGCCTGCTGTCTTTCTTTTTTTTTTTTTTCTTTTTATTGTGTTGTAGGCTTGATCCATGAGTTGGGAGGAGTTCCTGTATTTTCTGTCAAGCTTCAACCTCAGCCTTAGTGACAGAAATAGCATGAAACTTTGTTGTGTACTGGAGATAGCTAATTTGTCAGTTTATTTGATGGAATTCTTGTTAGAGAGTTTGTACCCTTCCCATTTTTTTATTCTCTTATGATTTTGCAGCTCTGCCATCTTTTTAATTATAATCTATCCAATCTATTAATCCTGATCTATTTTTCCATTAGTCTTGTTTGTCAAGTTTGTTTAACAGCAAATGAGAGAACAATGTCACTTTTAATGGAGGAGAGAACTAACCTGATCTTAATCTAAATTAATGCTATGAAATTTAAAGAATTATTGTTACCTCAAGAGTTACACTTGGTATATATTCAATGATCTATCACTTTTAGCTATAATTTGTAAAATAGCAAGATATGACCTGACAAGTTCTGAAGGACTTAAATAACTGTTAAAAGACTGATGTAGGAACATGTGATTTTAATACAAGAGGAAAATGGCACCCACAAAAATGAATTAATGAAAAGTTACTTTTGTATACTAAATAATTAAAAAGCTTAATCATGAAACTGTTAACTGATCAAGATTTTACAATCCATATTTCCTAATAAAATAGCTATTAACAGCTGTTATAAAGAAAAAAAAAACTATGGTAAGCACTGTACCTTAATGTAGGGGAAATATTCAATATTCTTTCAGTCTTGTTGGTGAATGCTGATTTCTCAAGTAACACCTGTGCGCAATACATGCCATTACATCTTTGTGTAAGTTCCTTACATTATACAATATAAAATTGTTTGTAAACTGATTACAGCATACAGAATTGGGTTCTATACAGTTTGGATGTAGTTTTCTTGTGTTAAATGTTATATTCTGCTCTAAGTCAGATTCCCGAATAAGAATCACATTCCATGGATTTTGAGCATTCTTCTTTAAAAGCTGCTATACCAGGGAAACCAATAGGTCATTTATGTTCCACTATCTATTAGATCCTGATGTCCTGAGCCCAGTGTGAGTAGTAAGTCACTCAGTGGGACCCTGTGGAGTACAGTGCTACTCATTGTGAGGGACGATGCCACTTTTTGGTACCACGTGGTGGACCATGAAAAACAGCTGATAATGGCTGTGCAGAGAGACACCATGAAGGTGGAAAATTCAGCCTTTACTGTGACATTTTAGTACTTGCCTGAAGACTTTAGTACTAGTTTTTGGTAAGCTAAATTTGATATATGGATACAAACATCCCACGCCTAATTTTCTACTATGTAGTTAAACTTGTAAACTGCTGTTCTTTCAAGAATAATTTCTGGAATTTTAGCATATTCTTATTTCGGTCTGTGCTCTGGTGTTCTTCGCACTATCATATGGCTATATATATATTTGTTTTTAACAGTACAGGTCTCACAAAATATTTTTTTAAGTAGCATTAGTCCATAAAATACTTATTATTTGACAACCGAAGTTTTTTTCCCCGAGGATTAAGCTCCTCAAAATAATAAGAAATGCATAGATACGTTAAAATTTTGTGGTCATTTTCTTTCAAGATATGTTTGTAAAGAAAGAGAACGTTTATGCTTGTGGGTCACTCTATTTCTTTTCACTCTTTACCTTCTGGATTTCTCGCAACAGTGCTGCAGTGGAAGTTTCTGATGGTCAAAGAGGTAAATACATTCTTGCAGCACCAAGGGAAGAGGGTGAACACACAGACAGTGGGAGTGACAGGTGGAAAGGAGCTGGTTCTTTTTCTGATTGATTTCTTGAGTCCTGTGCACGGGTTGGAAGCCTGGCAATATTGGCACTCCTATACAAATTCTGCACGTGCAATGCTGCATCAGGGCCAGCCTGGCTTTTGCTTGCTCTGTCTGTTTTTTAGCCCCTGTGATTTCTGGCCCCACATGTCTTGTGTCATGTACAGAAAAGGATCGTGACAAAGAATAGCTAAAGCACTGTGCAGAGGAGAGCATATTTACTACTTGTGCTACTCTGACAAAACTTTATGGTCCTTCCACTGAGTCCTCAAACACTGGCACATTTTCTGTGGGTTGACAACAAAAACAAACCAAAAATCAGGTTTTTCTTTCCCCTGTTTCAATAATCTTGAGTTAGTGCTCATTTTGGTAGTAAGAAGAATGTTTTAAAAGGAAAGTACAGCTTTCTAGTTGAGAGATTTCACTGAATAATTATTTTTCTTATTTCTGCCCACATGATGGCAGTATATGTTAACCCAAACAAAGAAAATAATTTAAAAATTACAGCTTTACAAAAATAGAGTTCTGTTGCACTCCCCCAAAATCTAAGAAGCTATGAGAAGTTTCCAAAAGCCATTATGACCAGTTATGAAAGGATGACTCCTCTTATTGTAAAAGCCCCAAAGACTTAAGAAGTGGTAAAGCACTGCTTCATGCAAGAACCACATGTAGCTAATTCTGACTGGGTATGGAATGGTGCTGCGTTAAAAATAAAAGTGGTCAGTTAAGCTTTGTCAGTCATGCTTGTCTTAATCATTTGTAGTCAATAAAGTCATTGAAGTATAATTGCCACTCCCTGGCATCAGTTTTGCAAGTGCAGATTTGGAGGTTTGAGGCTGCATGGGCAGCTGGATGCTGAGTGTTTCATCTCTGGTAAGAGCATAGAAAGTCTAAACAGACAGACTATTGAGATACTGGCTGCAAAAAAAGTTAGGCAGTCCTTCAGAAGGATTATAACAGGAACAAAATCTATTGAATTTGTCAAGCTCTTCATCTGTTTGTAAGTTGAATCAAGAGAGTTTGAGCGGGGGGCGGGGGGTGCTTCTGAGTGTGTTTACTGGGTGGAATCAGACTTTTGTCAGTAGTCATAGATAAAGCTTATAATGTTAAAAAAAGAAAAACAGAAAAAAAAAACCAAACCCCCAGATACAACCCAAGCCAAAACACTTCTTTTTCTGAGTTTTGTAAGCACGTGCTATTATTTTACTTTTCTGTGTACTGTAATTTAAAAGTCTAGCAGACTTAATTTTAAACCTCAAACTTTTTTTCACATCGACTTGAGATAAGAAAATAACAGCTGAACTCTGTGTTTTCAACAGTGAAAAGATTAAACAGATACTCAAGTCTGTCCAAATGCAAGAACATGAGGCATCTATGAAGCCCATCAGGTTCCTTTGGGTAGGGTCTCATATGAGTGTCACCTGTAACCAATTTACCTACTGATCAGATTACAGAACATGTGAGCACAGGCAACACTTTTTTACTTTTTTTTTTTTTCGTACTCAGAGTTCAGTCTTAACAGATGTGGTTTTCCCCTTCTTTTCCCTGTTGTTGTATAAATGAGGAATTGCAGCAGTACTATTTTATTTGTGCAGCTTTGTTTCTTGAAAAACTTGGACTTGATGATGTCTGGAGTATCTGGAGTATACCATGTCATGGTATGCACATGAAGATATTAATTTAAAAAGGGGAAACTGAAGCAGCTAAAATACCAAAGTGTGTAATCTTTGCCCTGTTATTTTAGCATAGTTGAAGTTTATGTTTCTCAAATTGTAGAATATCGTGGAGCTCTAGTTCCTTTCTGGCTTCTTGTATGACTACCATGGCTAATTAATCTTTTTATAACACATCTGTTTTACTTTCTACTACATATAACGTGAGATGTAGGTCCTTGCTTCCATTATTTATACTTTGCAGGTACATAGGAACTTACTGTGACATGCTACATTCCCATATGTTTGGAGTTACCACTCCAGTTATACCTAAAAATAAACCCCCAGAAGTATTTTGGTAACTTATTCCTATGTCTGCATAGGACTGGTACTACCAGTGGGAGAAGTCCTGACATCTTCAGTGTCTAGGGAGTTTTCTGACCACATAATTCCTATAAATTTGATCAAATATTTATTTTGTTTTACCCTTACTTACAGCTGCAATATTCTTCTTTTGAAACAGCTCACTCTCTTCTCAGTACGTAGCCTACAAATAACACTTACTTCTTAAAATTCCTAAACAAAAGTTTATAAATGTGTTTTTCTTCTATTCCCACACCCCACATCTTGTATATAAAAAAAACCATAAATCTCAATTTCCCACCATATACTTTTCTGTGTGGCCAGGCCAGGAGTATTTAGTGACATTGCTCTCACGCATTTTACTATACTGAGCTATTATTCCATAAGGAAGTTTTCCCATTAATTCCACAGAATCATAGAATGGGTCAGGTTGGAAGGCACCATAGGGGGTCATCTGCTCCAGCCTCCCTGCTCAAGCAGGATCATCCCAGAGCACGTGGCACAGTATTCTGTCCAGATGGTTCTGGAATATGTCCAGCAAGGGAGACTCCACAGCCTCTCTGGAAAATCTGTTCCAGTGCACAGTCACCTGCACAGGAAGGAAGCTCTTCCTGATATTTAGGTGCAGCTTCCTGTGCATCAGTTTCTGCCCATTGCCTCTTGTCCCATTGCTTGGAACCACGGAGCAGAGCCCGGTCCATCCTCTGACACCTCCCTGCAGACACTGACAGGCACTGATGAGGTCCCCTCTCTGACATCTCTTCTCAGGGCTGAACAGGCCCAGCTCCCTCAGCCTTTCCCCACAGGAGAGATGCTCCAGTCTCTTCATCATCTGTGTTGCCCTCCACTGGACCTGTTCCAGGAGCTCCAGGTCTCTCTTGTCCGGAGGAGCCCAGAACTGAACACAGCACTCCAGAAGTGCCTCACCAGGGCTGTGTAGAGGAGCAGAATCCTCTCCCTTCCCTGCTCTTCCCAATGTACCCCAGGATACCATTGGCCTTCTTGGCCACAGGGCACACTGCTGGCTCATGGACAGCTTGTTGTCCACCAGGACCCCCAGGTCCTTTTCCACAGAGCTGCTTTCCAGCAGGTTGGCCCCCAGCCTGTGGTGGTGCATGGGGTTCTTCTTGCTCAGTTGCAGGACCCTGCATTTCCCTTTGTTGAATTTGAGACAGTTCTCCTCTGCACATCTCTCCAACCTGTGGAGGTCCCTCTGAAGGGATGCACAGCACTCAGTGGCATTGGCCACTTCTCCCAGCTTTATGTCATCAGCAGACTTGCTGAGGAGGCATCTGCCCCTTATCCAAGTCATTTATGAATAAATTAAACCATTCTGGGCCCAATATTGAACCTTGGGGGACAGCACGAGTGGCAGGCCTCCAACTAGACCCTGTGCCACTGATCTCGACCCTCTGGGATCTGCCATTCAGGCAGTTCTCAATCCACCTCATGTCCACTCCTCCAGTCCACATTTCCTGAGTTTGCCTAGGAGGATGTTATGAGAGACAATGTTGAAAGCTCTGCTGAAGCTAAGTTAGACTTATATCCACTGCTCTCCCCTCATCCAATTTAACCCATTTAAAATGTGCTATTTAGTAGAGCACAGAGGTCATCCAACACTAGTCCCCTGTGCTAGGCCCCATTCATATGAAGAACAGGACAAAATGTCTACTTTAAAGTGATTAACGTGAAAAAAAAAAAGAACATTCAGATACAGCTGCCACTAAAAGCTAGGTAAGAAAACAAGACTCCTGCAAATAAGGAGAGTGTCACAGAATCTTGGGATGGACTGGGATAATGGGGAAAAAGTCTTCCAAAAGACAAATATGAGGGGAAAAGAGATGTATTAGACTGGAGGGAAGGGAAGTTGAGGAAAGCAAGCTGTCTGTTTTCTACACATCCAAAATGCTGCTGAAATTACTTTTTAAAAATACGTGAAGTTTTCAGAATGTCCAGGGCTCTTTATTTGTGGTTATTCCTACTGCCTAATTTATTTCTATGCCTATTGAGACAATTTTTGTATACTGATAATAAGATGAGAAGGCATAGAGAGACCCTGTACCTGTTTGTTTGGTGTATGATTGCTGAACATAGCAAGAAGTTGTGCTTTAAAGTACATATCAAGCCTTTTAGGGGAAAACTTTTCCCCCTTTTAGGGGAAAAAAGCTGATGAGACTCTAAGGGATGATCATTAAACTAATTCTTTGTATTTTGTTGGGGATTGTGCATTTTGCTCCAGGCTCTTTAAAAAGTGTTCTGAAGGTGCAAAGCCAGCTTTAACTCTTGCAGGCTGTTGTAGAGGTGCAAGGCAGTAGGTACTCATATTAACCAGCGTATCCTGTCTTACAGAGAAAGGGCAAATCAATTCACTATGCAATACTTTGTTACTAGGATGACTGTAAAAGCAAAAGTGCTTCTTTTATGTTCATTGTAAGTCTGTGTTGCCTAAAGTTAAAGCTCCTGGGTTATTTGGAAACTAGCATGAAGGAAAGACACCAGCCTGAGGTTTTGTCACGTCTAGAGTGGAATGTCTGTTAAAAGGTAAGGATGGCAATACCAAATGCACTCCGGGTTGTTGGTCTCTTGCACTTTCAGCATTGTCAAGCAGAAATATGTGGGGGAGGATTACTTATTTAACTTCTCTTGGATGTCTCATCAGGGTTGCCCAGAGGGAGCAGATTGGTACAGGCCTCACAGAGAAAGCATTTGGGCTACACAACACTCCTGGGAAGTAGCAGCAGCAGAGGGATGTGAATTGAATCATAGACAATTGCGTATTGAAAAAGAAAGGCTTGATAGATCTGCATACAAGCTTTGCTATTGCTTTGTTATCTTCATCTGTGATTTGCAATTTTGTATTTTCCAAAATAATGAAAGACAGGTTCTTATGGTAGTTTTTTCTTCATGAATGTGGGAAAGGTGTACTTCATGCGGCTAATTAAAAAAAAATAAAGCTTAAAAGGATTTGTTTATTGAAGCAACTTTTTAGTATGTAGGATGCAGTGCTCCTAGAGAATACAGTCAGGTATTTGAGCACCTCTGTATCATACCATACATGTAGTCTGGTACCCAAGTTGCAGTCTTGTTTCCTCACAACATTTGTTGAGGCTGAAGTATTACAAAACGCTGAACTTTAAGAGAACTGTTTCTTTCTTTGTGCCAAGCTGTATTTATTTTTCTTTCTTGTTTTGCTGTATATGCACTATTATCATTAATAGTATGTAAGCAAGTGGGTTCTATGTCATGTCTGAAATAAATTTTGTCTGCTATCTCTCTGTTAAACATCTGATAAAATTCCTACTGTGTTATAACTTGCTGTAAGAAAACATATTTAGAGATTACTGGCTGTCCCATGACTTTGACAGTGGTTAGGGAACCTTTTAACTGCAAGCTGTTGTTAAAAATTCTCTGTAGTACATTGCAACCAAGCTGTAATTGGACTGTAACTGTTCTTCGATTGGTTTGGTCTCCTTTCAGTCCCTAGTGGGTAAAATCCTTGGCTATTGCTACAGCTGATGTCAAAGGGTAGCCTGGGGCTCTCTGGCATCCACTGGGATTTCTTTTGTGTAGAGTTCCCTCTCTGCCCCCACCCCCAGCTAGCTCAGCAAGCCAACAGGATGTTTCTGGAACTAAGGAGTGACTTGGACATTGTGATTTCTCCTGTCATCCAGTGCATGGGTGTGTCTTGAAAAGACTATTAATTGGCTGTTCTTTTGCAGAAGGCATTCTCAGCTGCAGAAATATCCCTTTATTGCTTGCTTATGTAGTTCAGAGAGGCCTTGGGGCTTCTTTGACCTAGTTCCCTGTGAAGATTAATGGGAGTACAGCTCTGAGGCTCAAAGAGTGCCTTTGTTTATGGTTTTCACTAACACAGTGGAGAGATCTGGCTCTGGTGGGCTTAGCATGGAGAAAATGATAGCTCCGACCATCTTGCTCTCAGTGGTGATACCTTTCAGATAGTGCTCAGTGCTGGAGCTGATGGCCAAGTTTCATGATGGCATCAGCCAACTCTCTTTAAATTGTGTGGAAGTGCAGGATTTCTACAGCGCTGAAGTCCTTTATTATCCCCGTGTCAGTTCAGAATAGGGGTTGTTTTCTGCAAGACAAAAGCTCCTTATGGTTAGTTAATACACAGGTCAACAAAGAAAAATCAGTTAGTAGGTCAAGTAAAGTGTCCATTTATGAATTAAGAAAGAGCTGTCAAATATTTGATATAAATTAAAAGTATCTTTATTCCATGCTGACAGTAATGAGAAAGCCTGACTTTACCTACCTGCTTGTTCTGGCCCCAGGAACTCTACTTGCTTAATGTGTCCAGGGTGTGACAAGAGCATTATCATTCTTTATGGAAACAGTTAATATTTCCATGCAGAAAAAATGCTGCAGAACTGTGAAACAGAAGAAGCTGAAGCTTTTATTAATCTGTCTAGATGAAACCATGGCATGGACTCAGAGTATGGAGCATTTTCTTACACAAAGCTCATTGTATTGTTTGTGAACTAATATTTCTAAAGGGTCATGATAATGATAACAGCTAATATATATTTGTTGTTTCTTTAGTATTTTTATATTTTTAACATCATCTTGAATGTAACTTGTGATGTGGTCTTCCAAAAAGTGAGCATCCCTTATAAGTAATACCTGACTATTGTTGTCATTCTCTTAGATTGCCCTAAGAATATAGTGTGGTAATGGTACTTGAGTTAAAAAAGTGAACATTTCTTGAAATATTTAATGCAAATATTAATCTTTATGCCCTGAAGGACAGAGAAACCTTAGCTGCAAATGTTTAAGACCTGAAGTTGCATTGGTGCTCAATGGAAGAGTATGTTTTCCTGGGCTAGCAATTGCAGAAATTACAAATAAACAGTAGGTGGACTTGCTCAGACCAAGCCTGAAGGTTTAATTCTACTCCATTGACATTCACAGAATTGCAGTATTGCAGGTTTTTGTTTCTCTTTGGTATGAAGCAGAAATATAGGCCAGGTCTAGGATACCAGTCAACATTCAAGCAAATTATGTGAGCATCTAAAATAATGGAAGAAAAAACATTTTATTGCCAAGCAGAATTATGTTGCCATTAATATTTTTATGCTCTGTTTATTATGAAAAGTGTGATGGTCTTGACTGCATTATACCCTGGGCTACCTTTTTCCTCTGACTTTGACACTTTTCAATGTAACTTGTTACGGAACAGTCAAATATGGTCAAAAAAGTAGGAGTTTAGAGATGGGCTTTGATTTTTAGTGTTTAACTATTGAAAAATCAATTATATTAAACGTAAAGTATTTCAATGATTTTTGTTTGGTCTGGGAATAAGAGTGAGAATAAACTTTCCTTATTTTGCCATATTGAGGTTAAAACTTGCTAAACAAAACAATGCCTGTTACTCTGTGTCATTCAGGTACCTAATCATCACAACAGTACGGTTCTGTTAAAATATGGTGCTCATAGGTGCAGTAAGACTTTTTTTTTTCACTTCAGTGTGTCCTTGGAGTGATGCTGCAGGAAACAATGAGCTGCAATGAATTTTTCTTGTGAAACAGATTTGTCACATGAGTTCATGGCCATTTTGTGAGGCTGGCCCATGTTCGTTCTCTTAGCAGCATAAATCTGGTATAATTAGAAAGTCAAGAGTGCCACATCAGTTTACTCTGCTGATTGTGTAGTCTCCAAACATGAATTTAATTGGACTAAAAGAGCTGCAATCAGAAACAACAAGGTACACATTGCCCTTAGCTCCTCGGGTTGATAAGGGGCAGGTTGGGACTGACATATGAAAGTGTGACTTGGTCAACAGTCTTAATAACAGCATCCTGTGGGCAAAAAAAAAGAGAGCTGTCTCTCTGGCACTGCAGTGGAGTTGGTGTCTGGCAGTTTGTGTGTGTATAATAAAATATCCTCATCTCTTCATATAGCAGCTGCACTGCATGAGAAGTAGTTTACTGAATTTACTTTTAACAGTGTTTTGGTTTCACTGTGAAATGCTCCCACACACAGTTTTACGGGAATGTCTGTCTTCCAGTTAGGCAGAGTAGTAACTAAAGAATTCCCTTCTCCCATTACCCCTGCCCAGTGGGGGAGGACAGCTTATATACAGCAGGATCTTTTTTATGTCGATCTGTAGGTGGAAGTGCCCTGCAGCCAGACGCTGGTTCTATGAGGAAACTTGAGCAATAAAAATACTTTATGCTTTTACCCACCCCATCATTCAACAAAGATATTTCTGCAGGTGTGAAGTGGCTTCTCCAGCAAAGCTTCCTTCAGAGGCAGAGTAATAAGAGAGATGTTTGGCACTGTGAAAGAAGAGGTCAAATGGCTTAGGCTGTTTTTTCAGATTTGTTTTCTCTGCTGCTTCGTGCCAATACTTGACCTTGCTGTTGTTTTGAGATAAAAGGATAATTGCACATTATAAACATTGGAGTTGCAGCAATGAGAATTCAATTGTGTAGTAGGACCTACAGATTTGGGGCCTCCACTTTGAAAATGAAGAAAATAGCATGGAATATAAACAGCCAAACATTTTTTTACTTGAAGGAATGCTCTGGAGATGGTCAGTGTCTTATCTGAGATGTTAGTCAAGTATTAAACAGTTATCTCTTATAGTCAATTGGAATGAAATTCAGTCCAATGCAGAAATGAGTCCCTCTACTTAGGATAGTGGTAGTTTGGGTGGTTCATGGACTTGCTAGTGAGCCAGGGTTTAGGACTGGATCACATCACTTGTATCTATCTCTGTCAAAAGAGAAAAATGTTAAGGCATAAACTCTGTCTACCTTTGAATCAAAGCATACAGAAATTTGCCTCTGAAACAAAGTAGTTGCCAAGGTGGCTTAAGCCCAATTGTCACACATCCTTATCTTACACTTACTATCCAAACTGTCATGTTGTACTCATAGAGAATGTAAAAAATGGCAGATAACGAGTAATTTTTTCATGCAGCTGTACGCATAGTGTACAGTCATAACTACTCAGTTTTCTGCACTGACTGCAGCATAGCAAAAAACCCCTCTGTGTAAATGAGTCAGTCTTAGAGAACACGCTTAGTTACTGACCTCTCACACCTCGTTTGTTCCTTTCTAATCAGCTCTAGCAGTAACAATGTTTCACCACAGACACACAGGTGCCATTCTAAAAGCACCAGAGCTCAAATGTTTGTTTCGAGCAAGGCTTAAAAGTGGCAGGTTGTTCAAAAGTTCTTGGGGTGTTTATTGTTTGTGGAACAACCAGCGACTGTGAAGTTCCATCTCAAATAACATTCCTCTGAACTGCTACTTGCAGAAGACTGTAGTTGGCTGAGAAAGGAGAAATCAGACGTCTTCTATGACAACTTCTGACCAGGAATGGTGTCCCATACCAACTGTAGGCAATGAATATCCCTGAGCCACGCCAGTCAGCCTGCCTTTCACTGCACAGGCTATCCATTAGCCAGATGTTAATGGAGTAATGCCTGAACTGCCCAGGCTTAATCATGGGCACTGCAAACCAAGACTGCCTGGCTTACCCAGGAAACTTCTTGCAAGAAGTAGCATGGTGTTTCTGCAACTTCTTATACTTACTTTTAAGAAGGCTGAGATGTCAGCTTGATATTTTTTACTCTTTTTTTGTTGTTGTTTGTTTGTTTCTTCTCACTGGAACATGCTAAAACAGTTTGTAAAATATACAAAATGGTAATTTCTCTGCCTTTCGTTCCCTTACTCTTTCCTCCATCCCAGCTGCCTCTCTCATTATAGGAGTATGTGAGGGGAAATGTTGTCTTCAGTGCTGATGGTTTGTCCACCATTCTTCTCGGCAGATGCCTAGAACAAAGTGAAGCCACTTGACTGTTTCTTCCTAAAAGTGCTGTCTGGGGTGTTCTGTGTCTGCTGCTGCTGGACTGGTTATAGTTCACAGGCACTTGAAGAGTATGACACAGGTGTGCTGGTCTCTATGGCTTGTAACCTGGCTCCAAGGCATCAGTAGGAAGCAAATGTCTGAACCCTCTCTCACAGACTGTGTGGCCTGAGTAGCCACTTACAGCTGTGCCATGTGCCTGGGAGGTGCTGCCAACCACGATGATGAGATCTGGTGATTCACCAGTTGACTAAATGTTATGTAGGTGGAGAAAGAGTGATGTGGGGGACAAAGCTCTAAGACAGAGGATTTCTTGGACAAAAACATTTCATCAGAAAAACTAGACTGCCTTAGAGCTGAGACCTGGTTTGTTTGCTGTGCACAGCCGATACAGCAAGCATTCTTCAGCTACCTGTGTGCTGTGGGGAAACAAAATGGATTCACAGGGAATGGCTGCCTGCACAGGAGAAACAGAACATGGAGCTGTTTATACTATCACATGGATGAAGTAAACACTCAGTACCTGACTACTGATCTATGAGAAATTTGAAATGCTTTACTTTTGGACTGGGTCTTGAAATGGAAAAAAATATCCTACCCTGTTTGTGGGAAACTTCATGTTATTTTAATTCCTCCTTTCTTTAAAATAATTCATCTTGCTGATTGTACAGTCTTACTAAACTTCAGAGGGTGTGAGCCTTTTCTTTGGTGCTTATTCTCAAGCTTGTCAAATCAAGAACTATGCTTTTAAAAGTTCTAAACAGTAACATTCCTCAATAAATAATTTCTAAATGATACAGAGAACACAAAAAATTGAAATGCTAATGAAATCTTTTCTGCATGTTAAGGCATTTGAATAAAACTAATTTTATTTTTTTAACTGGAAATCACTTCTGCCTGCTTCCTTTTAGTTAAAGTTGGCTTAAATAACAAGTCAAGTTTGTGTGTTAGTTTTGAACAGAATTTATACAATGACATTTGCTTCTCATATGAAATTGAGTTATAAAATACAGAAAAAGTGCATAAAGGCAGTGGGAAGAACCCAGAACTTCTTTCAAGAAAAATTTACTATGATGCATTTTGTTTTTATCTCTGAGTTGAAACCAAACCAAACAAACCTTGAAATGAACAGATAATTTTGCCTGTAATGCTTCCTTTTAGCATTTTTCCTAGCATTATCTTCAGTTCCCTACTCTAGACAGAGGAAGAATATGGTCCCATTACTTTCAGCTACATTGCTATTTACTTTTCCGTATTTATTATAATATAAATATTTCTTGAAGAGATGAAAAGTCTTTCACTTAGTGCTTTTAGTCATTGAGTGGGACATGAGAATGCAGAAATCAAGACTTGGGATTTAATTACAAGAGTCCTGCTGAGCTCTGGGTCATAACTTGTACAGTGCTGTTATGAGTTCTGTATTTATTCTCCACCTACAAAGTGTTGTCTTGGGGAAATGGGCCACCTGCAGAATAAGTACTGTTAAAGGGAGGTAGTAAGAATGTTTTTGCTTCCATTATTTTATATGCTCACATAATGTGCTTGACTGTTGTCTGATCTTTTGCCCTGACTAATGGGATGTACCACAGTGTTATGCCTTCCACCAAAACATTTGGTCTTTGTGACACTTTCAAATCTCTATTACACTATTATTTTACCAATTTACAACCTTGTATATGCCTTAAATCTTTTAAGAAAGCTCACACTTTTTTTCTTAGTCAAGCTTGGGGATTTCTGCCCATCTCAACCTTAATCTCAGCCTCTGCCTGCATAAATTCTTGTCCTGGACCTGTGGCTGCTTCAGCACTGTGATACAAATCTAGCTCTAAACCACTGAATTTCACAATATTATCTCTATTCCCACCCCAAACCATGCAGCTTAAACCTAGTAATTTAGGAACTTCTGCCCTCATAGGATGTAATCCAAATCCCAAGTGATTCACAGTCTTCATCCTAATCTATTGACACTTCTAAAATTTATTTGCAGCTATGTTTGAACTGAACTCTCACTCTAAATACATTCTTAGTGCCCTGACTTAACCTGTGGGATTGAGTAGTAAACATTGCTCTTGTCAATGAATTTTGATTTTTGTTAATTTTAAGCTTACAGACTCCTAGGCCTAGTCCGAAAATCCTGCATCAGTTCTAGTGTTCAATCTCCTTTGAGATCTCTGTAGGATGAAGTAATTGCTTCAGTTTGGGGATCAAGATGCTTTATACTCTAAGTCTAATTGAGCCTGAGTCTGGTTTTAACACCTCCAGATGCCAGGCTCAACTATGAACTGCGTTCTAGTATCTATGTAAACTGCCCAGAGCCTCCCCCAAACAACTCAGCTCTCCTCTCACCCTGGGCTCTCTTAGCCAGCAAATCTTAGCCATGCTCCTTGCCTGTCTATATCTTATTATTGTCTTATTATTGTCTATTCTGTATCTTAACTGACCTGTCTACTGCACATGGCCTTTGCAGTGATTCAAAAGGCTTTGCTATAAACACAGTCCTCCATCTGATCCTATCCCTGCTGTTACCTCTGGCTTTAACTCCTGATGGTTGTTAAGCTCTTTCTCTCTAAGACCTCTAAATTTAAAGTAAGGGGGAAGAGGTAAATCTGACTGGTGTTACATATGCACTTGTATTCTGGTTCACTAATCCCTCACTGCAGACTTTCTAGGTCCTGTCCATCTTCCGTACATCTCTGAACATCTCTGTTGCCCTTGAATTATTTAATTACACAAAGAAAACAGGTATGATAGGAAGGTGCTGGAATTTGAAACGAGCTTAAACTTTTGAATTCTAACTCTGGGAACAGAATGGGCATTTCTGCCAAACTTCTTTTGGTGGTAGACTTCCATGACTTATCAAACTTTACTGATATTTTTCAGTTGTTTGATGGGTTGTGAATATGTTCCACATTCCTTTGTTATCCTTTACTGTTGAAACAGACAAATTATGAGTATCCATGAGTGGAGATCTTAAGTATTGGTTCAAAAGACTTTTTCACTCAGACTGTGTTCGAGTTACTGTTTGTCTTTGTGCAAAAGGCTGTGAATAATTATGGATCATTTGAACCTTCGAAGGAAGATCTACACGTCAGAAAGTTATATGCAGTACTTTGACATGGCATTAAATTAATTTGTATAGAAACAAACTAACCAGATCTTTTTTTTTTTTTTTCTACTGGCTGCATTTTTTTCTGCTGAGAGGAATGACATTATGGGTCTCATAATGCTGCAGTTCTAAACTGGTTCTTCCTTGCCTTCTGAGGCAGCTGATAATTTATTTTTATTACCATTTTGCCTTTGGGTTTTCTGAGATGTGGGTTCTATGGAAGATGACAACTAAAAGGCAGTTCACATCTTGGAAGTTCAGAAGACAACTTTATGGTGAAGAGTGCATCCATCACTTCCTTTGACCAAAAGGATTCAGCTTATTTTCTGCATAACACATATTATGCTTTTCCAACTTGGAGCACAATCTTTGTTTTAAAATAAAATTATTAACAAGTCCTTGGATAAAAGGTCATGAGTTGAAATTATTGGAAAGTAGGTAGGTATGTCAGTGAACTGCCTCATGCTTTTGAGGGACTGAGGAGATTTTGAGGGTTTTCTGAACAGAGGGTGGTTGCTGTTTTTGGTAAAACTCAAGATACATTGGAATGACATGACAGCCTTTAGGTCCCTGAAACAAAACAAGTTGTTTCATTCTTCCTGGTGCCCAGGCAGACTCTGGCCTCTAGGTGCTAACAGCAGAATCCCCAGATTAAGACTCATTAAAGGAAAAATGTTTAGGGCTAGGTGGTTTCCTCCTGCATAAAGAAAAAATATTTTGTGGATGCAGTCACTAAGTATCCACCAAGCTCCTGAGGATCTCAGTGTTGAACATCACTTACTTAAGCTTGAGTTTGATTATTTTTCTGCCTTTGGGCATTTGTGGAGTTTTGGTGGTGTTTTTTTCCCTCCTCAAAACAAGTGAAACGTATGTGTTAGTTAGACACACACACACCCATTATTTTTAAAAATCATCTTAATATCAAATGTAGGTTAGGACAGAAAAAGTCTCACTTCAATAGCAAATTTAGAGACTGCCTTTTCCAACACACTGTTAAAAATGATTGCTGTGGCACTTCATCCTGTGAGAACAGAAGCTTGGGTTGTCCTTATACTGCATGATCACTTTCTTGCCCTACTCCCTGAAGGAACAAAAAGAATCTGGTTCAAGGAAGGATGGCTGAAGTTGGTGATAGCAGGAGGAAGCTGAGGGAAGGAGGTTAATGCACAGGAGATGTTTGTAAAAGTGCAGTTTGAGAGGAAAGAACATCAGTAACTATGAACAAGGTCATGGAATGACAGATTTGTAGAGAGAAATATAAGCAGAGAAGTTGGTTGAATAGGGGTGAATGAAGATGGGGGATGTTGGAAAGGAAGTAATGAAGACAAATGAAGATTTGTAAAAAATTGAAAAATTATAACTCATGGAAAACTCATGGGACCCCAGAACAGGATACTTTGGCAAAGGAATGGATTTGATAAAATACATGTGTTTGAACTGTTGTTTTGCAACTAAAGTATCTGAGAAGTCAAAATGGGGAAGGACATCTGTGTTTGAAAAATAAGATTTTTTTTTTTTTAATTATTCTGCTTCCATGGTGTTTCCCAGCAAAGAATTCAACTTTATTATTTCTGATGTATGTCTTTCTCTGGATTATAAAGTGTTGAGGCTCCTGAAAATGGAATTCTTTAATCTCCAGTGTTCTACAACGTTATCAGAGGAAAAAGTTGTCCCCAGATATACAAATCTGTGTATATTTGTTTCTTTCTAGCCTGCCCTTAGGTGATTCACTACAGTTTTCCTGTGTTTTTACACCTTAAAAATCTGTAACAAAGTTGTAGTGTTTATATCTCACAGCTGCTTGTTCTGTTTCTCTCTCAGCTCTAACTCAGCTAACCAATCTAGAAAATGCCTTCTCCTCCCCTTTTATCCCTCTCCACCTCCCTCGGCAGGGACCTGTTGCTAGTTGTTTTGTTTTTTTTTATTTGATCCTTAGACATCCTCCCAGTTTGCCACTTTTTCTGTCAGCCAAGAAACAAGCAGTCTCTTTTATCTTTTTTGACTTTTATCTGTTCTCAGTTCTCTAAGCTGTGACCTAGAAGAAAAAACAGTCATCACTTAAACTCACATTTAGGTGAAAGATCAGACATTACCTCTGCTAGCAGTCCATCTTTGATGCAAGCTCACATGAGAGCAGGAGAGTAGAACCTTCAGTGATGTTGCTGGGAGGGCTGTCATTAGTGAAAGCAAATAGTCGCTACAGGAACTTATTTGCTGGAAGAGTGGTAGTTCCTTCATTTGTTAACAAGAATTTGAAAAATGAACAGAAAATATTTAGTGATCCAAAGGCAGTACCTGGGGTAGTTCTCATATACGACCATAAATTCTCTAATTCAACCCTGACAAACTGAAGAGCATTTTGTGACAATACAAGTATACAAAAGGATGCGGTTATTATTTTTTTTTTTCATGTAGTAATGACCTGCATTAAAAGGACTGAATCCTGCAAACCTCTGTAAGCTTCACTTCTACCTCTCTGCAGGAACAATCAAGTAGCTCCTCTCCTGGAATCCCAGAATTTTAGAACTTGAAAGTTTCTGCTTCTGCTTGGATTAAAACATTAAAATTCTTCCTCTTGCTCTCATCCAAATTTTCTCCAGCTACCTCAACAAATTGTTCCCCAAGGTTTAATTAGCACTAGCAGAACAACTGCCTTTGCTGTGTAATGAAGCCATCCAGAGCAGTTACAACCCTCCCAACCCAAAACAGAAACTCTTTCCTATCCCGTGCAGTCATACATATTGCCCTCCTAGTCTGCAGTGCACCTGTACACATCTATCAGGCACATAAGTCTAACTTTAATTGTCTTCTATTTGCAATAATAAATCACTAAATGTACTTTATTCATTTTACTGTAGGATTTTCATAAACCTTCTTTGATTCTAGGACTTTTACAGTTATCTGACTTGAAGGATTTTTCATGTCTCCTAAATCCTTTAATTTTAGTGAATAATTTTGTGTCACTAACCTCCTATTAACAGTGGCTTAATCACTAGTCCATGGTTACAGTATGCAATGAGCTAAGAGTGGAAATAGTGAAACAGCATCAAAGCAGGAAATCAAGATACTTGGAGCAAAGGCATTTCATTAAATAAAACAAGGAAAATATTTGGGAGGTTTTCTTGTGGACAAAAATTAGAAATGCTGCATTGTTTTGTCAGCTCAAAGATGCACAAAATCATCCAGAAGTTACATTGCCTTTCATCAATTTTAGTGCAGCTTCTAGCTGTAACATTCTGCAGCATACAGATGAAGGAGTCTGGACATATTAGTATGCTACATCATAAACTGTCTATTCCCTTTCTGCATCATTTGTTTAAACTTTAGGTTCCAGATCAACCTGCAGAAACTGAAAGATGTGTGAAACTTGTGTACTCTGGAAACTTTCATGAAGTTTTTCCTTACATGTTTGCAATCACTTAATACATTTCCTACTAGTTGTGGTTGGAAAATACTGCTGAAAATATCACTTGGTCAATTATTGGTTGCTTTGGACCATTTCTGCCTGCTAAGTAACTATCAGGAAAGATTTAACACACACACATTAATGCATTTTTTCATTTTGTTTCTAAACTTCAGTGCTTTTAGAAACTTAATGAGAAATGACAATAATGTAGAAAGCTGCTTCTTTTAATGCCAAAATAGTTTTCTAATTCCTGGTTACGGAGTTAAAGGCTTCTGCTGTTGACATTGACTCGATAAGGATTTCAACCTCAAAGACCACTCTTAAATTTTACGTTCCCTGGCTAGGAATTCTCTGATACAAATGAATGACTGTAGTTGCTGGACCTTTGCAGATTTACTGCAAAATTCGCATTAAGTGATGAGTCACCTGATGCAAATAAATATCTGGTAAAGAATCAACAAATACATATTTCTCATTCTTAATGTTACTTTTAGAAATATATGGACCACTTACTCAGTTTTTGTGAAGAACCTCTAAGAGAAACTAAGTTCAGACTACCTTTAATTCTTTCCTTCTTTCTACTGGTACTGATTGCCTTGGATTTTACTAGTAACTAAAGAAAGTTTTTAAATCAGGCACTTAAAATACATATTTATTGTTAATTGATTTTAATCCAAAGCCCACGGACTTCAACTAATTTGGAGTCTGATTAAAACATAAAAGGTACTTATGTGTATTTTCAATTAGCCTTAAATTACAATCTGTGTTTTAGATCATAATCTCACAATTAACAATAAATTTGTACAGTAATGGTTTTCTATGAAACACGTATTTAAAATTTTCATATTAACATTTATTTTCTTTGCTTGATTTGTCAAATAAAAATCTGTTCTTGCCAAAACCAAGATTGGGTTCTTGTGGAGAAATAAATATACATGGACTTCAGAACAGCCTGACTAGGTTGCTGTGACATCACAAATGTTCTGATAGTCAGCTTCTAAATTCAATGGACTTCACTGAGATGAATTTTAAGCAATAATAGTTATTTATGCTTTTGGAACTTAAATTAAAATTGCTAAGAGACTTGAAGCCTTAAGAAAGCAATAGTAGATTGCATGCAGATCTGTAAATGGACCATGTATTATAAATATTTTTGGAAGATGAAGTTTGACACAGAAAAGCCGCCTGTTAAAACAGAGCAGTCACTTAACAGATTTTTTCCTGTATTTTGCCTTTTTTTTTTTTAACACCCTAGGTGTTACTGTCAGCTTACTGTGTGCCAATGGCAACTGTTTATCTGAACTAATAAATATAAAGAACCTGAAGAATGATAATTTTAATTTAGCCTACATGCACACAATGACCAAAATATCAGCATACAAATGCTGCTGGAATGGTTCTTGACACTGTAAAAAAAGCAAACAAAAAACATTGATAAAAAACCATAATAATTCTTCCACTTCACCCCACCCCCACTTAACAACAAAAAATTAAAAATGGTGACTAATACTGCTTATTACTAATTTTGTCTCTGGTTTTGGTGTTGTCCATATATATGTATTGTTTTCCTTTTCTTCAATTCAGGAACCAATGTACAAAGTTGCTGTTTGCTACTGACCTCAGTAATACCTAAAAATTCTTTTTTCTTTAGTTATTTCCTTGAGTTTGCAGTGAGAATAAGTCACCAGAAATAAAATCAATCCTTTAAATGTGTTTTCTGTAAGGAAAGAGAAGATTTTTAACACAAAGGCCAGATATGCACATCTATGATGCCACCTTGGACTCATTAATCTGGTTGGTTTTACTTAAGTAAGTGACTGGGAGCACATATCTGTTATATCAACAGATCATACATTGTTTTATTATTTCAATGTTAATGTACCAATGACTCAAGGTCAAAAAATCCAGTCTTTATCCATAAGTCAGCAGCAGGTTTTCTGGGTGCTTACATGTATTATGGTGTTATCGAAAGTGCTTCTCCCGCATGCCAGTGCTAAAACCTCTCCATCCCCTTTAGGTTGTCACACTGGAATACAGGCAGAGGAGCCTGAGCCATTCCAGCATCAGCTCTGCCGTAGCTCATCCACTCATCCCTTCCAGCAACCATGGGCACTGAACTTCAGGCCTGATCTGAAGGCCTGATCCTATTTTCTCCATTAAAATTGTCCTCTTATTACTAAAGATGGGGAAATCTCAGTCGGGAGTAAAAAAGCAACTTTGCTGGTATGGCTAAAGGAGTTTTGATGGGACAACATTACAGTTGGACCGAGTCTGGAGTATTTTGGAAAGGAATCCTAAGGCCAAACTACAGACCCTTGTTAGGCTATTGTAATGCTTAATTGAAACAGACTGTGAGTCTTCTGTTCTGTTAAAGCATCTCACTGCAGAGCTGCTGTTTCAACAGTAATGAGTTAAATGAGCTTGCAAATGAGGTCTGCTAACAAATTGTACCCAACAAGTCTCCATCATTCTTTACCAGGTCATTGCACAGAATTTGGTCTCTCAGTAGTGCAGCTTTATGGTTCTTATTAAAATTTTTTTCTCCTTTTGTCTTTAAAGCTTCCCAAAAGATTGAATTAAATTGTTCACCATGCCTGAAAGAAAGTAAGGCAATATACTCTCAAAGCCCAAAACAATGCTCCAGCTTTCACTTTTTTTGCTGTGTTCTCTGTGGCCTTGTTTCTTCTTTGTTCATACTGGAGGTATTTATAGTGTTTGGGGAGGAAAAAAAAATAAGATCAGTTGGTAAAGGCATCATGATTTATGTCAGTGGGCAAGCATGAGTCTTTATTTTTAAGTTAGCTTTGAACCAAATGTTGACTGCTTCAGGTATAAAAATTGTGAAATTATAGCTTTGCTTTGGTAAAATTATAGTTTTACTTCAGTTGTTGCCTGTGAATCTGTTGATTGTGGCTGATATTGTCAAGAGTGACTTGTGTGTGCTCCTCCAGTGTTTAGCATTCTTTGAAAATATAGTTAGACACTGTTTTTTGAACTGGAGTTCCATATATTTGCTACTTTTTCAGTGCAAGTTAGTAGTAGTGTGGGCAGAAGGATGCTCAGCAAAATGGAGAGACAATCTACTCTCAAAAAGTAGTGCAGACTGGAAAGATATAAATACTGGCACAAGAGTTTGCTTCTACCTTAGCCATTGCAGCATGCTGCCTGTGTGAACTGCTAGCCCCTAAAGAGTTAAAAGTGTTTGTTTCACAGGAAATTGGAAGAAATTTATGTGCGCAAGTGAAACTGAAAGGTCGAATGTGTGACTCATATCTATTGACAGATGGAATGAGCATAACATAAGAAGACAGTGACTAGAAAACAAGCAGGTTGTGTGAAAGTATTTTTAGAGACTAATTTCTACCCAGCTGTGTCTTCTATGAACAGAATAAGTTTGTCAAAGTTACCTAGAAGTTGCCTAATAGTTACCTAGTGGCAATTAATTACATCGATATGGTTTGAATGGATACTTCATCCCTTGGGATGAAAACAGTTAACATTTTACAGGAGTTCTACCTGAGACTTAAAAGAATGTAGGTAAACAAGAATTAAGAGAACATATAAGTTCCTAATAGTGCTCATAAACTTTTGCATACCCACTTATTTTACCTCAGTTCCCCTGTTGACTCCCACTTCTGTGCTCTCTTCCCCTCTCAACCTATCTTTTTTTTCAGCTTAAAATATATCCAACTTGCTTGTTATATAATAATGACTCATACTTTCATTGGCTTAAACTTTACCCAATCTTTCTTTCATGTCATTTTTGTTCTTTAAATTGAGATTTAGCCTCTTCCGTTTTGGGTACTACATTGTGGGTTTTTTAGTAAATTCCAGTGATATGGCTGGGAAAAAAATGATGCTGCAACTAAGTATATAAAAATTATTTAGTAATATGAGGATAAATTGGCAATATTTTACATGATATATGCATCTTACTGGACAATGTATAGGAACCTATAAATGTTTTATGGTGTTCAACAGTCTTCAGCAAAATTAGACCCAAATATAGATATGTCACACAGTAAAGTACATGAGAGTGTTTATTTCCTTGTTGCCTGGAAAAGCAACTTGGGCACATAATGCAATATAGCATATCTATTATTTGCCTTATTTATTTTGTAGACCATGGTGTTAACTTCTGAGGCAATAAACCCAAACCTTAACAATTGCAATTTTTTTTCCTATTGTTGCCCTCATATACTTTTTTTGGCCAGATGATGACAAACAAATATATTATGTACACCTAAAAAATTACATTAATGAGTGAGAACCTTATGGCATAAGACAATGTGCTACTTTTACCTCTGCTCTCAGCAGGTGAAAGGATGGGGGCAGAACTTTCATATCCATGAGCCCCAAGGAACATTGGGGGATAGGCTACGATCTTTTTGCCCGGCTTGTGGAGCTCACTTTCCTTCACCCCAAGCTGCTGGGCTTACTTTAATTTTTTTTAAAATTACCTTTATTTATTTAAAGGCATCTCTATTTCCTAGGCCACTAAATGCTTTCCCCTTGCATCATGACTATGAGTTGTGCTTCCAGTTCTCCTGCTTTATATCCAGGTGAAAGAATGCGAAAGCTGTGCAGAACAAAATGGTTAATTAATTTTGTTAGAGCGGAAGTGGAAAAGAGGAGAGAGAACCATTTGCCTCAGACTGGGATATTTCAGCAATGTCAAAATCTGGATTTATTTTTTAATCCTTTTTTTTGTTTGTTTGTTTGGTTTGGTTTTGGGGGGTTTTGTATGGGATCTCTATAGATATAAGCTACTGGTAGGGTATTATGTGTTGCTTACAAGATTCTCACAGGAGCTAGCAGAACAAGGGGAGCCTGCTGGCATGAAGGAAACATCTGATGTTCTCTTTTATGAGAAGCGAAATCCACAGTAAGTTAATTCTAAAAATTAGCTGTCATGCTAAATCATTGAGAAACAGGGCAAGTAGAAAGGATAAATCCTTCTGTTAGTATGGCATGTTGCTGCAATTAACATTTTCACTGCACAATTATGTTATAAGATAAGCTCAATAAAGGTGAAGAGCAGAACTTGTTCATTAGAGTGGGCAGCAGGGAGTGACAGTAAAAATGCGTGTATTGCAAGAGCTTTTCTGAGGTAAGCATATGCATATGGTGATTCCATTGTCTATACTCCTTTCTCATCCAGCACATATGATATTAGTCTACTTCTCTTCTGGAGCTCATCCAAATACCAACAGCATCATTTCCTGCTTAGAACGGAAAACCCAAGGGGAGTAAAGAGCCTCTTTTGCAAATAATGTAATATTCCTACAGGAATTATATATTAATGGAAATCTTTTACATGAAAATGAACTATTGAATGATAGAAAAGAAATTATGCAATTAATGGGGAAAATTTTGTAATTCTGACTGATAAAAATACAATATCAAGTTCATGAGTGAAATTGTCTCTTTTCAAGCACTACTCATCACCGTCTCTATTTTAAATTATTGTTCTCCCAACACTGGGGGGAAAAAAAAAAAGATCTTCTGTTTTCCATCTCTTTACTTGTACTCTTAAAAAATACTGTCTTCTCAGCTTTCCTTGAAAAATCTGTAGGAGACTACTGTTTCGTATTACAAATTTAAACTGAGACCTAAAATCCCATGTACAATTAGAACTTACTTTAAATACAAGTAGAAACTGGCAGGTTACTATAAATGTAAAGATTGCAGTAGTGGGTGCCTAAGATCTTTTTTAAGAGAAGGGAATGTTCCAACTGCTGTGAGTATCTGGTAGAATATATACCCTAACCTTCTGTCTTGAGAGTGAATGAATGGTCCAATACAAACGAGAGATTTGGTAGGTATTTGATGTAAATCACTGCACTTCCTCTGCTGTAAGGAGGTTTATGCAGTAAGGAGGTTTGTACAGTTGATAGGTGGCAGATTATTAGTGCTAACATAGTTATTTTCACTCCACAGTCATAATCATAATTGTATAATCATTATTGGTGAACATAGAAAAGAGCCCCTGCCTGGTGTATTCTTTTCTGTTTTCCAAATGGTTTCGGCAGTTCTCTTAGTTTTGAAGTCTTGAGTGCGTGAAGTGTTCTGAAATTCAAAATCTTCCATTTGTTTTAATTTATTTGAGCAGTTAGTGACTTTGCAAAATACTTGAAGTAGGTTTTGGTGTTGCAATGAAACAGTTTCCAGTCAATTGAAAGGTTTCAGGTGGTTAATAAGCAGTTTTTACATATCACTAAGAATGTGTTCTTAAATGAACAAGAAAAAAATATAATTATGATTTTCCATTTCTTTAAGTTTAGGAGAACCTATAGCTGGGAGAAGATCTTGGCTATTTCTTCAGCATTTAAATCACTACAGGTATATTTCTTTTCTGCTTTAGATTTTCACTTTCTTCACTTTTACTGAACTTGGAAAACTGTTTTTTATGCTACTATCTATACCTCTAATACATCATTAAAATCTGTGTCAGAGCACATCCAGACCTAAACAAAACCCACCATTAATAAGATGATTAAAATTGAACTGCACCACTGTATAACAAACAACACAGGAGCTGATCTGCAGCATTTATGTTTTAATTCTGCTTTTACTGAAGCCAGGTACTGTGCCTACTGAATGCCTTGGTATTGCATTTTATTTTGAAAATCAAGTATTCATGTATGTATCTCTGAGTTGAATCATCCAACTTAGGTCCATGCCTGTGTTGTGATAGGATTGTTGAAATAGAAAAGGTAGAAACTGAGATGAACAAAGTTAACCTCTGTCTGAACAGAATTAAATCTAATGACCAGAAAGAGGTAGACACGGATTCATACATCCATATACCTGCTTGCTAATGAAGTTGTCAGTCTTGAAATAGTCATCTTTTAGGTCTTGTAGAGTTCTTCTTTCCCCTTTTCACCTTTTCCTCCCCAGTGTGATGCATTAAATTGAGCAAGAACTTTTACCCTTTTAGCTAAAAGTTGTTTAGTAGTCTTGCATACAAATTAGGAAATGTAAGCATTGCAAACTTTTGAAATCAACAGTAGAAATATTGTAATTAAATGATAATAGGTGCTCTTGCTTTGTACAATGACTTGTCTTTAGTATTCTGTTATAGGTTTTGAAACTTCACAATTAGAGTATTACTTCCCAGGTGACAAGAGTTCCTACACATTCCTTTGGGAATTTTTAGACTGTTACAGCTCTCATGAATTAAAAAAAATAAAGGTGCAGGCAAATTGATGGGATTTGTTTGTAATTAATTGTATATCCAAATATGCTTGTGTATGTCAGCTCATAGCTATACATAAAGGTACTCCACTACTTAGATAAAGGTCAATATGTGTTGATTCCCTCTTCCCCTTGCTTATCAAAGAGAATGGTGCAGCGTGTGGTTGGAAATCATTACACTAAAGATTTTCCTGTTTCTAATTTTTTGTTTACATTTTACTGAGGGTTTACCAGCTGTTGGTGTAGGAGTAGAACTGCATGCTAACAGTATTTGTCTTTTAACCTCTGTTGCTGCTTTCAGTGGGTTTACTCTGAGTGTTTACTTACCTGTACACACTGCAGTATTTTTGGAGATTGTATTGGGCAGTGGGGTAGGGGAAAGAAGAGCCTTCAGGTCCCTGTAGACCCCTCACAAAACTCTTACAAATTTGAATTCACATGTCACAGAAGAGGTCTCTAGTCCTCTCACAAGTTTGTTTAAGATAATCTGTTACTATTCTACTGTGCTTATTAGAACACTAACTGCCAGCCCTCCATGCTTTGTAGGTGCACTGAGTTAAAAAATAAAGTAAAAACACGTCAGAAAAGCCTCACCAGATGTGTTGACCTCTGGTAAGTCAATTTAGACTTTGATCCTTTGTTTATTTGGTACGCTAGTATTTACACACCTGACAAAATATCACAGGATAAAACTTAGAACATTCAGAGAAGAATATTTTGAGTGAGTATCAGGAGGTGAGAGACAGGGACCAAGTGAAGAAGGAAGGCATCTCACTGCTTTCTGTAGAGTGTGATTCACCTACAGTGAAGGAGCTCTTAGACATACATTCTTTCTCTTTCCATTCCTTGTCCATGGCCTTTTATTTCACAGCAATCATTTTGCTCTCCTTCCTGCAACAGCAATGATGATTTGAACAAGGCCAAGTGAAGAACTGTAAGGAATACTGCAGTCAGAGAAAAGTGGGCTTCCTCAAAGGGATTATTCAAAATGTTAGTTTTCCCACTCTTTATACTTTGTAGTTATGTCTTAATTCTCCCAGTTCTTCCAGACACATTCTGTTGTTTCTATGAAGTTTGTTTCACCTTTGAAACCTGGAGAGGAGGAGGGTAGGCAGATGACATTCATGAGGAAAGTTTTTAGGGTTTATAATACTGTTCAGTATACACTTTGAATATGTTTATCTTTTCAACTTCATAGCAGCTACCATTGGCATATGAGTAGCATGCACTTCATATCTTTGGAAAAAATGTTTGGACCAGTGTTAGTAGTCTCAAAGGGAGTTGAATTTACTCCAAAGCTGTGCTACTGCAGGTGGTGATACCATGATAGGTAACTGAAGTGAAGGATTTACATTGGCTATCTGCCAGATGCCACACTGCCACTCACATCCTCTGCAGAACAGGGAGGAGAATGTACAACAAAAGGCTTGTGGGTCAACATAAAGATGGAGAGATCACTCAGCAATTACCTTCACACTCAAAACAGACTCAATTGGAGGAAATTAATTTGATTTATTACCCATAAAATCAGAGTATGATAATGAGACATAAAATCAAATCTTAAAAATCCTTTCCCCCACCTCTCCCTTCTTCCTGGGCTTAATTTCCTTCCAGACTTCTCTACCTGCTCCCCACAAAGAAGTGCAGGGTTGTGGTCAGTCTTTCACATGTTGTCTCTGCTGCTCCTTCCTCCTCACATGCTTTTCCTGCTCCACAGTGGGGTCCCTCCCACAGGAGATGATTTTCTATGAACTTCTCCAATGTCAGTCCTTGTCAGTGGCTGCAGTTCTTCAAGAGCCCCTCCGGCCTGGGTCCCTTCCATGGGGTGCAGTCACTTGGGAACAGCCTGCTCAGTGTTGGGTCCCCCACAAGATGACAAGTCTTGCCAAAAGACCTGCTCCTGTGTGGGCTCCTCTCTACAGGTCCTGTCAGGCTCTCTGTGGGGTCCCATACTTATTTAGCATCTATGTGCTCCAGCGTGGGTCTCCTCCACGGGCTGCAGGTGGATCTCTGCACCCTCTGGTCCTTCCTGGGCTCAGGGGCACAGCTGCCTCACCAAGGGCTGCCCCAAGGGCTGCAGGGGAACAGCTGCTCTGGCACCTGGAACACCTCCTGCCTCTCCTTCTGCATTGACCTGGGCATCTGCAGAGCTGTTCCTCTCACATATTCTGACTTCTCTATCCAGCTGTTGTTGCACAGGTTGGGTTTTTTTCCCCACTTTTAAAAAATGTTATCTCTGTGGCACTACCACGGTTGCTGATGGGCCCAGGCTTGACCAGCAGTGGGTCCATCTGGGAGCCAGCTGGCATTGGCTCCATTGGACTTGGGGGAAGATTCTGGCAACTTCTCAGAGAAGCCACCTCTGTAGCCCCTCTGCTACCAAAAGCTTGCATGAAAACCTGATACAATGATAATTTTTTGTTATCCAAGTATTTCCAAATATCCATAGAAAGGGAAAATATTTAATAGGCCACCATACTGTGAATTCAATATTCAGAACCAGTAACAATTGTTGTCACCATGTACACAAAAATGCTTGTCCTGAACTATTCTAACAGTAGTTACTTAATGCTTCAGCACCTTTTAGACAGAAAAAGATGTGTGAGAAACTTAAAGGCTTTCCTTCTTGTCACAGTTTAGAACACATCTGAGAGAAGCAAGAAACAATAGCAGTAAATGACTGAATATAAACATTGTTGTGCTCCATGATCCTGTTGAAAGGTTCAGGTCTCGCTGAAGTCAATTGATCCTGTTACTGTATGACCTGACTACAGAAATATGTAACTACCAGTCTGCTAACTTGTAGTTGTGCAGTGCCCTGCATTGTACTGCTCTCAATTGGTGCTCTGGATAACTCATGTATAAATAGCTGAATAAAAATGTAGGAATTATTTTCAAATACTCATAAAAGGGAGCATTCTTTTTTTTTCCTGTGGATGGAAATGACAGAAACAGGCATTTGATCCAATCAAACCAATTTTCATTATTTGTTTATTCTGCTGGGCGTGCCTCAGTTAAATTTATAATCAGGCAGAAAAAAACCCACCATTATATATTTTCTTTGAAGAATGGTAATAGATAGGATATCAGAAAAATAAGGTTGACAGTCTAGCAACTTGCAAACAGAGGGGCAAACCAACTCACCTGTACTATTGCAAGCCTGCTATTTCAGACCTGCTTCCTTCCTTCCACGTCCAGCTTTGGGTATAATATCTTTTCCACCTTCACTCAGAAGCCAAACATCTCTGCTCTGCCACTGTCTAGAGCAGTGCTAGCCTGAAAGAAGAACCATTCCTGACTGTAACCAGAGATGGGAAGGAGAGGAACAATTTTCCAGAGAACAGCTGTTCTTGATGTTGTGGGTTTTCTCTTATGGGTCATTGCATTGGTTTCCTGTCTTTGCCAAAGTGACACCTCCGAGTGCAGCTTCAGCTGAACACATCTCACCTGCAGTCCATGCCTGACCCACCAGGCTTTGCCCTCAGTAGCTGCAGTGTCCACAGCTCCTCTGGCAAAGCTGTCAGACTTCATCTATTGAGAAGCAGCACTTATTTCAGTGACTCTGCCCTGAAAAACCATTGTTGTTAGGCAAGGTAAGGCTTTCGGTGGGTGGTAGCAAGACACTGCAGTGGCTTTTGCAAATGGTTCAGAGAAAGGCTGAAAAGAAAACTTGAGCAGTCTGTGTTATTGCTAGGAAAAAAAAAAACATGAAATAAAGGTACACACATGCAGTAGTTACTGGAAACAGCTGAAATGCTAAGTCACAGTTTATTAATTTGTGAAGTGAAACATTCCTTTGCTTTAATAAAAGACACTGAGAGAAACTGACTATAACCACTGTGTGTGCTGTGTGCATGAAAGCAGGCATCAGTGGGTTCTTATAACATCAGGAGTCTCTTAGTTATGGTTATAAGCATGCTACTTGACTGTTAAACCTCTTTTTCTGGTATTGTTTTTTCCTTACTCTTTATTTTAAGTGAATATAATCATTTAACTGAAAATGTCAAGTGAGTAATATGTAACTAGATGGACGAATACAAAAATTGATCATTCTTTTAGAGGAATGACTTATGCTTTGTGCATAAATTCTAATGTTTGAATGCAACTAAGAAATAAACATGACATTGCTGATAATGATGAGTGTTTCAGAGACCCAGAGATTGTCAGAAAAGCAGCTGTCATCCAGGTATTAATGAGAAACAAAATATATAAGGGTGCATTTATTAATAGACCATACACAGAGTCTGAAACTAAGTGGTTTGGAAAAGTACTACATTGTTTATAGTAATAAAGGTGAAGAAACACTGGAGGAAACATCCCTGGGGCTTAATCAATGATCAGCATATGAGCATAAGTCAAAGATTGTTTAAAATTGTTCCAAATGAAGAATAACTGACGTCAAGAGCTTGCTTGACTTCTTACCTGCTTCACACTCTGGTTGCCTGCAGTGACAAAAGTACGAACAGAACACTTACAAGCAGTCTTTCACAAACTGGTTTAGGCTTGGGGGGTCTTTTTTTATTTGCATTTCACTTTATGTATTTACAGGAAAGCCTTAGATGTCCTTCAAGGGCACAACTGTCATACACTGGTAAATCCATATTTTGTTAGCATCAACAGATAATGAAGCCAGGAACAAGACATTGTGTACTGTTAACACAGAATTGCATTTATACACTGCAAGCCACAAATGACATTTGCTCTCTAACAGTATTTTTTTTGTGTTAGCAGTGTGACGCAGGTACGGGCCAAATTCATTGTGACCCCACGGCCAGAAATGTTCCACAAAATTCCTTCTGCCACTCAGTCTTTCAGAGAAGGAAATGTTGAGGTAAGGTAGAAAAGGGATTCTCAGAATATTGGAGAAAAGATGCATCATACATTCATGTAGCTACTGTGAGGTTGCTGTAAGGTGCTGCAAATCTTAGCTGCCTGGTCGCTGCTCTAAATCCCATTGGATAAGGATATTCCTGAGAATTACTGAGCCAGTATTAATTCCTGGATGTGGTCTTGTACTCTTGCCTTCCCTGGACACATTAATTTTGACTCTTGGTCAGGAAACGGTTCAAATAATGCAATTTTCCTGGCTACTTCTAATCAGGTGACTAAGCTTCCCTGACGTTCAAAAGTAACCCTTCACTGGTTTTCAAAGATCCTAAAAGCAAGTCTGAAGTCCATCTTCTAGAAAGTTTATGCACACAAGGAAAATAATTTGTCTTGAGGGGAAAAATAAAAGTGACATGTCTGTGACTGTTTAAAAGTATTGTTTATGCAAGGCTTACGTAGTTTTCTATTTAATTTATTAAAGGGAAATGGAATGCATTTAGAAAAACTAATCTAAGAAAAGGAAGAGTGGATTGTATCACCTGTGAAACGAGTGGAAGTGTTATTGGTCTTATTCCAACAGCTGGTCTATTTTCATGACTGATTTTTCCCATTAGCAGTGTGGAAGCCCAGGGCAGAGCAGTGTGCCTACAGCACTGCCCAGACCAAAAAATGGCCTTTGAGGCAAACCAAATCTTTCCTCATACTGCATGGACAGATGTTTTCCTTACTGCCTGTTGTTCAGTGATTGAAAGACTCTTCCTCCTGTGGCAGAAACTCGTTGTAAACTTGGAAGTTACCTGCCTGTCCTGTCCTTCAGTTCTCCACTTTTCAGCCATTTCAGTTTTCATCCCACATACTTCTATTTCCTTCAGATAAAGCATTATCTCAATGGACAACAGCCTTGTTCACTCACTGCACAGATACCATACACACCCTGAAAGCTGCCTAGTCTTTGTCAGGAACATGCATGACAGAGTCATCTGAAAAATAGCTTGTGATGCTGCTTAAGTGTTTGAGGTGTTTATTCTTTTAATGTAGTTGCCTATTACTTCAGTTGGATTCAAAATTGTTTCAGAAATGTTCTACATAAATACATACGCCTGCCTGGAGTATTTTCTTTTAAAGATATTGAACATATGGAGGAATAATTTGCTTCAAAACCAGGTTCTGGATAGTTCAAGTAACCTTTCCCTATGTCTGTGTCACTGATTTGAAATGGAGCACTATTGGGAATAATGAGCTAGCACTTCAGCCTGCGGGGGCATTGAATGAGTAAACACCTTAAAAAAATTGCACACAGGATTTGTACTTTCTTAATTTTGCTTTCATTATGCCTTTATCATCCTGTATAGCAAGAACCACCACTGAGAGCAGACTAAATACAGCCCAAATACTGCCAGCTAGAAACTTCCAGCAAATTATGAAATGAAAGTGCTGTCTTCAGGTGTTTCAGTTGGACATATTCTGGTAGGTCCACCACACATGCTCTTCTTTTTTTCTCAGAATGGAGCTGAGTCTCTTAGTTTCTCAAGTATTTTAATATCTCCCAGATTAGTTTTCCATCTGTCCCTCTGGCCTTCATTCTTTCCATCATAGTAACTCTATTAGAGATAGGGAAGTGTCCAACTTCCCTAGCTTGTGATCTGGGATTATAATGGGCCTGGCAACATTATTATTATATTTTTAATGGTTTATGAGTTTTGGGGAGTTGAGTTTGGGTTATTCTCTTGGGTTTTTTGTCTATCATTGATAGGATACATCAGTTAAATAGGTAAAATTGCTGTGGCTGCCATTCCCAATTAGACATACCTGAGCATTGCTAAAATTCTTCTGTATTCTATTGTGTGCACAGATGATTTACAGGACTTAACCCAAACATGTTCAAGTGAAATAGAAATGTCTTCTTTATTTTACTGTGTGATTAATCAGGGGTTCATTATGATCAGTAACCCTTTGGAAGTAGTGGCATTAACAGTGTTTGTTCCCCCTAAACACTGAGGCTGCTGTGCCTTTCAGTCAGTACAGTTTGTTTTAATATTTAATAGAAAATGCTCTACAGACAGGAAGAATGAACTGAGTTCTGTGAATATTATTTTCTCATGGAACAAACCAGAATTCTTTTATTTTTTCTTTTAACTGTATGAGGGGGGATATGTAAATGGTTCTGGGTTTTTATCCACCAGAAGGCTGTGTGATTGTAAAATGGCCCTGAAACTTTATTTATAGAGAAATGTTGGTTCTGGAGCCTGTCTGTGAAAGGAGATTGTGGAGAATGCTAGTGACAATGAGTCCTCACATTTATCAGCAGAGATTAGACAGGATCACAATCAGCCTCTGTCACCTCTTGCTTTCTCTAGACAAGCAGAGCTGAGTGGCCTAAGACATTTGATTTGTTTGTTTATGTGTCCACTGCAATAGGAAAAATGTTTTCAATTTTTTATTCTTTACACTTACCTGATAAGACCATGAGAACCATATTTTTATGATAATATAAACATTTACAAAAGCTGTCTTTAATACAAAACACAGTAGATAAAGGAGAGCATGGAACATGGAAATTGTATGTATTATACTGAGGGATGATGGTATCAGAACTTGGCCTATAATGTTAGGTATATCAGAAAGTGTTGCTACCAATAGTACTCTGAAAGTATCACTGAAGACCTGCAATACTTACAGTGACTGTGAATCTATATGTAGGCTGTTCTAATCATGGGTCACATTTTTTGCATTTGTTTGGAACAAATAACTGAAATTATGGCACTTTCTCTCTGAGTTGTCTATGTGTTGCTTACTTGCCAATAATGAAAACCGGAAACATCGCTTTTATTGACCAATATATTTTTCTTGTTGTTTTAATGATAAAATACCACAAACTTCTCTGTTTGGGGGAGAAATTCTGAATTCTCTGCTTGTGTCACAAGGGCACTCTGGAATCATACAAACAGACCTTTTCTGCAGGTTTTGGACAAACTTTCTTTTCCTACATATAGTTAATCAGTTCTTGAAAATTTGTTCAATTTGCTAGCATAGGCTTCTTCCTACAAAAATGCATTTGGATGTATGCTTAACATAAAAACTCTTTCAAAATAATCCCTATGTCATATGATATTTATCCCAAATTAACTTCTGCTTGATAAGATAATTTATGCAGCATTATATTTAATATTATAGACTCACCAAATCACAGAATGGCTGTGATTGGAAGGAACCTCTGGAGATCACCCAAGTCTGACCCCATACTCTTGAAAACCACCCTTAAAATACTTGAATGCACAATTACATTTGTGATACTAGGAACAATACTTGATATTTAAATATTCGTTTTTATAGTGTACCTTTGTTTTTCCACTTCACAAGTAGGAGATAAGGTTAAAGGGAAAAATACCAGGAATGGTGCAGCATATATTTCCAAAAGTAGACTTTCATGGCGTTTTTTTTGCAGTCTGATATGAATTGCAAGATTCTCAGAAATCTCCTTGTATGCTAATTTCTCTTATTAATATTTCTAAATTAAGCCATATGGGTTTGCTTATAATTTTAGAGCAACCTAGTGTCAGAACTCAGAACTGCCTATTGCCTTAGGTTGAGGTCTGTTTCTTCCTTTAAATCTTCATTTAAATTATTTTTATTATGCACTTTGGGGCAGGGCAGTAGCCTATAAGAAAGCATATCCAGAGTGTTTGGAGAAAAGAGGTTTTACAGTGGTGATGGGTCCTGGAAGAGTTCATATGATGAGAGTGTCTTTTTCCTGTTTCATACTTGGCACAATACCCACCCACAGCATCACTGCAGATACTCCAGCCTGTGTGACAAATGAATTATTAAAAGTTAAATCTGGCCCCACAGAAATCAGACAAAACTCCCTCTGACTTTGGTGGAACAACATGTATCACCCCATGACTTGTAAACATGCAGAATGCAGTACCAGTACTGAAAAGAGAGTGAACCTGGATGTAAAGATTTGTTTGTTTAGTAAAATATGTCTCAAACCAGTAACTGTGGCTAAAGACATCTGGTTTTAACTTTTCAGCTTTCTTTGAACACCTCAAAATCAAACACTGAATCTTATGATCTCTTGCTAAAAGTCCTTTAAAATTACCAGATAAAAAGGAGAGCTCTGTAGACATAGTTTGTGATTTTACCAAGTAATACACTGAGACAGTGAAAATTATTAGCAGTCTGTCTCACACTGTATGTTGCTTGGGTTAGGGGAGTTAACAGCAAAGATGGTGTAATCTTACAAGCTGACTAGGGAAAATTACAGAATTCCTTCTGAGTAAACAACATTAGAAATAGTTTTTTTTTTTCTTACTAAAAAGATTAAGTTAATCAAAACCTTGTAGATTAAGTAATTAAACCTGTAGATAACCACAATTTTTTATTGTTAATTGGACATAGAGAGGTGCAATTTTCATAGGATGCAGAGTCCCTAAATTTAGCTGTGGAATATTACATTGATCACACACAAAAAAACCCATCATTGATTCTCTGGGGAAAGGTTGGACGTCAGTGTGTGCGTTTTGGCTCAGACCACCTTTCACCTATTAAAGGGGGTTCCAGTAGATTTTTATCCTTGCTGCACATAGCAACAAAATGTGATTTGCCATCCTTAACCCTTTGAACATCCTCAGTATCTTAGCAGGGTGATTCACACTTGTTCAGTTTGCTTTCATTCTCTGTGCAGTGTTTTTATCTTCTGCTGCTCCGCCAATTTTTTAATGTATGTTATGTGTGTTTAAATATTTAATATTCACTGACACCATGACAACATGGCTGTAAAAATTCTGTAATATTACACCTTTTTACACAATTACTGGCAATTACTCCTTTCTTTAAATGACTTGCAACATTTATAAATAAAGCTCTGAAATTAAACCCTGACATAATGCAAAATGCTACATCTTACTTCACCTGTTTAAGTTTACCAAAGACAGTGAATCAAATTAAAACACTGTGCAGAATAATTTTATTGCTGTGTAGATCTTTGTCATTATGCAGTATGATAATTCTCAGATCCTTTTTCCAGCAATCACTAATTAAGTGTAACAGACATGCATCCAGGCACTCCTGAATTTTAATCCTCATGTTTCTTAATGAGTTGATCAATTATTGCACAGAATGTGATAAAAATATGGGACTCATTTAAAATACAAATATATAATTTGTATAATTGTCCAGCTAATAAATTATGTCCAAATATTATGATTGATTGTGCAAACACTTAGGGATGTGTCCATGCAAGTGGTAGAAATAGTCCATATGTGCACATGCAATTAAATATTCTATACATATAATTGTCCATAAGGATTTTCATAAGGATGCTTGGCACTGCATTTGCAGAATACTCTTGAATGTAGACGCACAAGTCTCACTTAGAAACCACAAAATCTATTTATATTAAAAAATAATGATATCTAATTAAATTCTTAGAAGGAAAATTTAGATAAAATAATACCCAATACCCCTAGCTGTCACCTGACTGTAGCCTCAGCCTTTCCTACATTCTGAAATTATGGAAGATCTTCTTTCCTCCCCATCCTCTTTTTTTTGCTGATGGGAAATTCCTGGCAGCTAAAGTGCCTGATATTTGACCTGCTTTAAAATGTATTGCATGATTTTGCAAAGTCAAGGAGTTTCCAGTAGTTCAGATAAGCTTTCAGCAAAGATCTAAACATCCTGCTGCTTAGCTAAAGTGATGTTTTGATGTTCGATACCACTTAATTTTGCTTCATTCTTCTTCATCTTAAAAAGCATCTACACAAACTCAATACTATTTATTGAAAGAAAAAAATGAAAGTAAAAAATTGTCAGTTGTGAGAAGCATTTATTTTACCACATTATCAGTGGTATAAGCACAGTACTGTGTTCCTGAATGGTGAGGGCCAGCCAGAGTTCTGTCTCTGCTTTATTCTGTACAGTATGATTTAGTTGGGTTTAGTTGATATTTTTATTTTCCGAATCCCTGGACTCATAAAGACTGGGAAGACCACAGAGACAGATTGCTCAGGCACTGAAGAAAGAGAATGTCTTGTGCTATTTAGCAGCAACCTCTCTGCCTGAGTTTGTGAGAGAGGCACAGAGAGTGAGCATATGCAGGAAATGCTGTCATGGTGCTTCACATGCTGTTGGCAGGCAGTCGAGCTGCTCCTGCCTTAGGGGGTGGAGAAACAGGAATGGATCTGCAGAGTGAAATGGCTGCTGCTGAGGACCTGATAGCCCCATTACATTGTGATGGAGTGCTTTTCCATCAGACTAACTCTAGTCTGGTCCCACGGGCTGCTGCCTTCCTCTCTGCAGCTGAGTGTGGCAAGAGAGCTCCTGCACTGTCTCCTCCAGACAATCCAGTTTGTGGTCAGTGAGACCATCCCACAGTGTGAACCAAAGCAGGGTAAAAGGGATTGGTCAGAGACTCTGCTCTGAAGGGTTCTTCTAACCTTTGCTGAAACACTAGTAGGCTTTCACTCTCACTTTCTCTGTGTGGGACACAATATGTGAACCTGGACAGGTCAGAAAGAGCTTTTAGGAAAGGAACATTTAAACCTAAATTGATCTTGGCTCTTGCATATTGCTGTGAAAGTAAGAGAGCACAGAAGGGTCTCCATGCTGAGATATCACTCTTTTCTTCGTAAGCATTTCCCTCCAAATAACAGTTATTGAGATATTTATCTACTTAGTGTAATATCCTTTACAGTGATGGCTACGTACATATTCTGAAACTTTGACATGATTTACTTTTTAGAGATTGTTGACCATCTTCTGAATCAATTCAGCTTTTCAAATGATGCAAAATAGACGTGTTCTTTTAAGTGACAATTGACTTCAACAGATTAGTTAAAAGTAAATAAGTTTAAATTGAACCAGCAGTTGCTTTTGCAATTGGACCATCCCAGGGACAAAATACCCAGCAAAGAACATTCACTGACAAGAGGCAGAGTTTGAGAAATTAAGAGATGGATCAGTCAAAACCAAAAATACCTCATTTTGACCACTTCCTCTTCTGTAGCAATGAAATAGGTATCTTGGGAGACTGACAAATCTTCCCCTCCTGCCCTTCTGTTCCACTGGTGTCTCCTGATGCATGCCAATCCTTGAACATTTTCCACAGGCTTTCCAGTATTCTTCACTGTACTTTTATGCTCCAAGCAAGGCAAAGAATTTAAGAGCTTTTTGAAATTACAAATGCTGCAGCTAAATGTTATAAACCACTATGTAGGGTCTCATAGTCCTGCTTTTTACTTCTCTCCCTGTGAATATTATATATTGCTCTACGTACTGGCAAAGTTTCATAGTAAGAGTCTCAAATGGTACCCCATCCAGCCTGCCATTGTTTCATGAGAATATTTTCCTGGGAATTTGGATCTGTGAATTCAAATTCCCTTATATTACAGAAGGGGATAAGCTGGTCAGTAAGAAAAACATGATTCATATTTTAGATACAACGTTCTTCCCTCAGTTATCAATAGTATTTTCATGTGAACTAGAAAGCAGCTGTTAGAAGTAAAATTCAGTGTAAAGCAAAAAGGCAGACTAAACATTCACTCCATAGAGTTGTTTCTATCTGGAGGATGGGTATACATCCATTATATGTGGCTGCAAAGGCTAAACTGTCCTTTTTAAAGCATTCCATCTGCAGTGTGTCAAAAATAGTGCTGTCCTGCACATGCTTAATTTTTTGGCAGCAAAGTGACACCTTAATTTCTTTTACAGTAAATATATAGATATATTACACAGTGATATGTAGAGCAGATGTTTCTAAAAATGCAAAGAAATTCCAGTCTGTTCATGTTGATGTAGTAGCTTTAGTATTTAAAAAAAGAGCTGGTTAGGCAGTGCAGTCATGGTGCAAACATGAATATTTGAAGAGACAGTATACAAACACCTTGTATCAATGGGTATGGCCATGACATCTATGTATAAAAAGAAAAGTCCTTTCAAATTCCCCTATAGAAACAATAAAGCATTCGTTTTAAAAGTTTTCAAAGGGACAATTCTTGCATTCAGAGTTCCAGCATAACAGGCTTGACTCATCGATAGATGACACATCAAGCACAGGGAATTTGAAAAAGCACTGCTTAACCTCACTAAAAAAAATCATGGTTTTGAGAACAGGAAAGAAGGAAAATTGCTTTCTGATCCTTGACTCCACTATGTTCAAAAAGGGTAATGAATGTTCTGATAAAATACACTTCATTGGACAAATAAATCTGGTTCAAAATGACAATGTTATGTAAAGGGATGTTCAAGTCTGTTTAAAAATCATCTTGAAGCAGAAAAAAATCCAAACAAACCAGAAGTCCAGTATGAGACAAGAAATTAAGTTTACCAGTGCATTCATGGTTTTGGTTGTTTCCTTTGTGAAACCTCTTTAGTGACCTCCTTGACTGAACAGAATAACCCAACAGTATAAAAGTATAGGAAACGTGGAAGGGTATGAAAACCAAGCCTCTAAAAGTACCAAAACAAACAGACTTTTAAAAAAGAACAAAGACCACCACACACGAGTCCCCTCAAGTCCCAAATACTACGTTCAGCCACTCTCAAGTGGACAATCCCGAGAATGAGAATTCATTTTTTCTCTCATACCAAACACAGCAATATGGTATTGTGCATCTCATTTACAGCTTTAAATTAATTAGAAGGTCATAGCTGTACCAGATAATTATTACTGGCTTAATTCAGTTGCTTAAAAGGAAGCGTCTCTTGCCTTTTGAGATGCAATGGAGTATTTGAGACAGCTGCCTGGGGTTAGGAGATTATGATCTATGGAAACATGTAACCTTCCAGATTAGCAGCTAGAGGCCAGTGTGAATATCATAGGCCTTGCCAAAAAGCACTAGATATCTGTTAATCACGTTGAATTTTATGTTTTCAGTGTTTTAAATGCACCTCAAACATCTATTGAAATCAAGAAAGCTTTAGAATTACTTCTTTGAGCCTTTAAACCCTAAAATTGTGTCACTCTGCAAAGTATGGATAATGCATATCAGTTTTTCCCAAGCCTACCCAGGTTTGTTAGAGTATAAGTTACTGCAATTAGATCATGAATCTGTTATTAATGATTTATGTGATACAACTACCTTTTTGTTGTTTAAATGATGATGTTTGAATACAACCAATGGAAGAAAAAAGAAAAACCCATATTTTGCAAAGGATGTAACTCATATATGGTTTTTTATTCTTCTCCTGATAAAGGACTAACTGTATGAAGTGATGAAATATATAAATTTGAAAAGCATGTCTAATTGGGTAGATAATGTGCATATTTGCATATTAAAATATAAAATAAAATGTGTATAGAAATTATGCAAAGGAATATCTAGGAAGCTATTCACAGACATGAAAGTAAGGCAAGCCATTCTGGGAAGGAAGCCTCTCATGGCTAAAAAATATATCCATAGCCTGTAACCTTTTTGTGAAGAAAAATATTTATTTGTTCCAGGTAGGAAAAAAAGGTTTTAATAACCAGGTATTGCCTGTTTTAAAAATTGCATGAACGTCAACTCTTAATTTTTTAGTAAATGATCTAAATGCAGCATGCTATACCATCCATTTGGGAGATCTCCTCAACTTAGTGCAGTCTGACAGCATGAAAAAAGGCTTGAAAGTGTTTGCATTTTCTTCACACTTGCTGAGCAAACTGACAAAACATTAAGCATCACAAGTGTTAACACTATTTGTTTACGATGAAATAGGAGGTTTTGCTGCAAGAGCAGAAAACAGCAGTACTGAAATATCATGTGGTACAGCTAAAGAAACTCTTGGGAGACTTACAAAAAAGCTAAGACAGGAATCATCAGAGGAAAGATTTGTCAGCCAGCTGCTTACTTCTGAATTTGTGATGTACATTTAATATATCAATTTCCCTTTTGTAGAACTGGGGACTTGAACACGTCTGCTAAAATGTGTTCTAACATTGTCGTCCAAAACTTCATTGTATAGAAGAAAAAGCTTTCATATAAAAACTGAGAGCATAGCTTCCAATTGTCTGGGTGATATTCATCCATGGATCCACATGGATGGAAACAAAATAGAAAAACAGAAATACCTACTTTCTGTAGAAGTAAGGAAGAATAAAATTCTTATACCCTTAGCAATTTATATTAAAAAAAGATGGTTTGAAACATTTTTTGTATATGCTAAGCATACTATCCCTCATATTGTCCACAAAACTGAGATTTCTGACTGTCTCTTTAAAATATTTATTTCTCAGCAATTCTGAACCATTTATTGTCTTTTTTGTGAAGAACAGAAGGCTGTAATCTGGTATAAAGGTAGCTGAGTTTTATTTAATGTCTATGGTCAAGCAGGGAATTTATCTGGAGGAGCATTTTCTTGCAATCCTTCCCTTCAAAACCCAGAGCCTCTCAAGATCTTGATATTCCATGTACATGCAATGTAAAGATAAACTTGTTTGGAACTCATGAGATTTTTCATAGAATAGTTAAAATTACACAGATGTACAGTTGAAAATTATGTCTTGTTTAATTGTGTGCCTGGAGATGGATTTTTGGGTACTGACATTTGAAAATGTTGGCCTTTTGCATAGAAATTATTCCATGATAAATCTGTTCAACTAATGAAATTTTGTGTCCAAATATCTGTCATAGTTAACAGAACTAACATTGATGCCGTGTCTTATAATCAAGTTATTTTTTATATTTTGTGAGTTTCTTAGTGTCTAGATTTTCTTTTTCTCTGTAATCAAGGTGGGTACAAGAGGTCCTTTTTCCAGTACTCTTGATTAAATGAATAAGTAAAAGTTCTAAGAGTTCCAAGCAATTCTGCAGATGTAATACATTTCTTGAATAAGAAAGATTAGATACGGTAGACTAGAACTTAAACTTTTTCTTTTATATAAGTTTTGTAGTGATTAATAGTTTCAGCTATATTGGAATTGAAAAACAAGATATGAAAGATGTTCTGAGGTTGTTTTAATATTTTCAAATAGAAATTCTAAACTTTTGAGATATTTTTAGTTAGTTTTATTTTTAATTTTTCTTCACTTTCTATTTGTTTCTTTTCTTTCAGTGAGAGGGTTGTAAGGCCAGAAAAGCAGGTATGAGGGGTGGGAACGGAAACAGTGAACAGAGGACAATGGCTTGGTTAAATTTTCTATTGGTTTTATTAAATGAACTGCTAATGAAACTACTTGCAAAAATCTGCAATTTAAAAGCATATTTTTGTACTTTCATTGGAAGTACTTAATTTCAGTACAGCTATAGTGTCAGTGTTGGAAAACGGTATCCTACTTATATAATTATGCAGTTGAGCATGAAGGAAGACATGTATGACCTGGGAGGGTCTAAATAGAGAGCTTGTTCAAACTTTGATTCAAGGAAAGCCATTTTCACCTTAGGGCATTGGCATGGAACAGATTGTCAAAAAGAATTGCGTATTCTCCATTTTTAGAGATTTTTCAAGACATGACTGGTTCAAGTCTGTGCCTAATCATATGGCTGACCCTGCTCTGTACAGAAGTTTGGACTAGATGAATGCCAGTATCCCTTCCAAGCAGAGCATGTCTTTAAGATCCTGCATTCAAGCTTTTGTTCTCTGAATATCCAAAATCCTTTTAAGATTCTTTTTTTTTTCCCTCTCAAATTATCAAGAAATATACAACTTACAGTGTGCATACCCAAGAATTGTAAACTGGATGGAAATGGCTGCTGCCTATGAAACCAGAATATTATAGAGGTGCTAGAGCACAATCTGTGACGTGCTTTAGTAAAGGACTGAATCTCTGAATCTATGCTCTGGCAGCCTGGTGGTCTGTGTGCATGGTGTTGTTGCCACTTGCCTGAATCATACAGGGACAGTAAATATTTTAAAGGAAAACTTTAGTTAAAGGATGGTTCCATTTTCTGTCAATAAAAATAGAGTCCTGCTTTCTGGCAGAGACTGGAGAGTACTGAAGTTAGCTGTGCTAAGCTAAAGTTAGTCTTTATGATTACCCCCCAAGTCTCAACCTCTGAATTTCTTGTTACTAGGACACCTATAAGGCCCTTGCTTCTTTGATCTCATTCTTTGCTTTCTTTGTAGACAAAGCTGTATGTGGAATAGTACTTTATGAAGGTAAAAACACAATTACACAGATACAAATAGTTTACACTGAAATGACAAGTTTGAATTGACCTTTCGTGAATATTTAATGACGATAAAATGTGTTAGATTAATAACTCAGGCATCAGAGTTGGGAAAAATGATTTTTAACTCTCTGTGGAAAAAGTATTGATTGATTTTTGTCCACCTATTAAACTGACTCCTGATAAAATGCAGGCACATTTCCAAGAAACTCAAGAAGAAGAAGAAATTTCCAGAAGCAAAATATATTAAGATGATACGTTGCTGAAAACAATTATGTTTTCACAGATAAAGTAACAATTTTGTCTGTCACAACACAGTCTCTGTGACTGGGTGTGCATGAAAGTTGAGATCAGCAAAGGAAGTTAGTCCATACACTTCTGATAAACCCTCATACTTGATTTGTTCTGTAAATAAAATTCCTGCAGAAGATACATTCAAGACAGTAGTTGATTTCATGCCAACATTTTTAATCTGTTTCTTCTGTGAACTTTTGCAGAGTTGTTGCAGTTATTTCCTTTTAAATGAGAAGGGGATCCCATATTTAATTTCCTCCTGTCTACAGATCAATAATTCGATGTTCTTTTTGACATTGGGTAGGGTGGATTTTTTTATGCCTCCCACACTTAATTTTAAGTCACTTTCATTGTAATAAAGTTTAAAACCATAAACCTTTTGAACATAAATGTATGAAAAATGTTATTAAATGGTTAACTATCTCCTCTAGTCAATTATAGAAGGGCTTGAATTAAAGGTGAAATAGAACTCATTATTTTTTTTTTATATTGCAAAGTTCAGTTCTGTATCCCAAAACCAAAGTAAGCCACCCACACTTGTACATGTTTGTACTGCACCACACAACTTTTAAAATAGAGAAAATTTAGTTATATAGATATTTGTTATGGAAATGTAAATTTGATTCTTATCTTTTCAGTCTATATCCTTTGGGAAATATCCTTTCCATTTGGTGACAGATGCAAGATTTTTATTAGAAATAAGATTTAGCCAAGTTATTAAATTTCTCTGAATCTAAAGTTAGGCCTAGAAATAATGACTCCAGGCCTCTTTCCATTTTCAGTCCATAGCAATCTCCCAAGCTTCGATGTAGAGCGAAATATTTACCTGGTTGAGATGGGGAGGAGCTGTGGATTAAATATTCTATTGACATATATTGAAATATATTGAACTTTTTATCAGTGTTTTGAATGTTGTATCAATTCTAAAAGGAACTATTGGTTTCTGGTTGTTTGGGGGTTTTCCTTCCTTCCAGTCACTACCTATCTTTTAAGCCCCATTATGTTTCTGATTGAGTATTATAGATGTCTTGCTCAGGTTTGCTCCAATTTCAGTTAATTCAGTAATTCCACTGTCAAGATGTAAAAAAAAGGCTGAAGAAATCAAGTTTGTATCATCAAAATTGTAGAACATACATATATCTTATTTTTCCTCTTATTCAGTGTCCTTCACTGCACTGGCTGCTCTTTGCATTGAGTATGTCTCTCATCTTGATGTATGAAAAAGATTGCTGTTCTTTTCAGGGTCTGAATCATGAGCTTTTACAAAGAGTTGATCACTTGTGCTGGGTAAGCAGGGATGTAGCTCTGGAATAGCAATCTCCTATATAAAATGCATTGGCCCTACCTTGGCTTTGGGTTTTTGCCCTAAGAGATTTCCTTGTGGCCAGATTTGTATTTGTTGATCAGGCAGTAAGCTGAGTAGAACTGAAGAGGAAATCTCAGGAAAGCACAGCCAAGCAATTAACTGATTTATGCATAGAGCAGTAGAAAGATTTGTTTCTTAGCCTTCTATTTCTATCATATGTGAAAAGATTCTCTTTAGCTGTTTCTGGAAATGTTTTGGTGGGTTTGAATGTGCTTCACATAGTTTTTTTTTTTTTCAAAATAAATGGAGATGAAACTGCAGATAATAAATTACTTGAAGCCATTCTGTGCAGATACCAGTATGGAGCACCTTATGTAAGAATTTTTTGATATTGTGATCTCATATTTGACATTTCCAGGGATAGAAGTAATCTCCATCCTGTCCTTGGACATAGAAGATTCTACAAGAAATTGAATTCGGATTCCATAACTCAGGGAACTGATGTCTGGGGATGTTCTGAGTTCTGTTCTTTTCTGATGGGAGGTGAAAATATAGCTAAAATGAATCAAACATAAAAGGAAACTTCATTGTCTATTTATTCTTCCCACTTTCACCTCCTAAATGAGTGGAAATCTACTACCTCTCATCACTCTGAAATTGGAGAAGTTAATTCTTCACTGAATCACATCTGTCACAGCTTGACATTTGGTTATTTAAACCGCAGGTTTGATGCCATATCTGTGTAAGAAAATATCTTTGTGGTGGACACCAACTTCTCACCTAAACAAAAGTAACCTGCTTGAGATAGAGGCAAGGCCAGAACTTGAACACAATATTATAAAAATCTGGTCCATCAAATTGAAATACTTCTTTTTGTAGATGCTTGCATCATCTTCCTCCAAGAAGTTAATGAAAACCCATCTTATAATAAATAATTTGTTCCCACTGAGGATCTTTTCCAGATCCTTACTCTTTTGATGCATAGGAGGCTTCTTTTAAAATTATTTATGGAAAGTTCACATATGTTTTTCCGGTTGACACATTGACCTTTCACATAGCCTTTTTCCTGACTGCTTTCTTCTTTCTGGTAGGTTTCTAGGGAACAAATTTATTTCTTTCCTTGGTTTCTCCCTCTTCCCATTTTTTTTTATTTCTGTTTGGAAAACTAAACCATTTTTGTCTAATTTTTTCTCTTGATTATTCTATCAATTCTTATGTTTCCTTGCTCTGTTAAAGTTATTCTTATTAATGATGGATAAATGCCTGGAGTATTCCAGGTAAGACTTTATCTTTTGAGAATCTCATGTTTAAAATTCAGCCAGTGGTGGTATGATATGGATTTCCTTCTTACTTTCAGAGAGACTAAAGATAACATCAATGGATATTTAACAAATAAAAGGTCTGCTTTTGCAAACATTGATGCTTAAGGTGGCATACATAATGATATCCTTTGCTGTCAGTCAAAATTATTTTTACTCCCTAAAACAAAATACCAAGTCCTTGCTTGAGGAGGAATGTTTTTATCTTGGTACTTGGCCATCTTCAGCAATTTGTGTACAAATATCTGTTATATCTGTATATAAACAGATATTAATGCTTTCTAGTCCAAAATTATGGGCCTCATTCTCCCTAGAAACCAAGTGCAAAATATGAAGTGTTTCCAATTCTGTTTTGCAGTAGCTCAAGGGGAGGGTCAGTCCACTTATATCAGCTGATACCAGAATTTCAACGGTATGCATGATGTAATTTCAATAGTGCATTGCATTTTTCCACAAATTATTTTACAGACAGAATAGTATATGTTCAAAATCTCTTCATAGGTCATGTTCCTGTTGTCTTGTTTGTCTCACAGATACTAGCTGGGTTTTAGTGTTCACCTCATAAAGGATTTTACAAAGGAAAAGAGAAACTTATGCTAGCTAGATGAACTATGAAGTTTCTCAGTATAATATCTGTGTGTATATATATCTATATCTATCTGTAACTAATCTATATCTATCTATATCTATATCTAAATTCTGAAAACAAAACCCAATGTAATTGTAAAAGCAGAATGGCCTGAAAGAGGATGCTGAGTCTGATCTATAAATGGTTTAGAAAGACTTAGCTCATGACATAAAAAAAGGGCAAAATTTGATGGTTTGACAACAGTGGGCAATTCAGCCTGTTAAAAAAGATTATTAACTATTACTCTTCTTTATTTCTAGCTATTAGTGTGAGAATTCCAAAGTAGACTGTAAAATGGTGTGATAAAAAGGAGGTGTTGGACTTACAGAGAGTAGCTTTCGCAAATGTAGATTAAAAAATGTGAAGCAAGAAATGCTAGTCATACACAAGGATTTATTCTAGCCTTTTATCTTTCCTGAGGCAAATCAGATGCAGAACAATTTGGAAAGTAATGTTTCTGTTGAGACTTCTGGAGATAATTTAACAATCAAATAATTCATGTCCTCAGATGCTGTCAGTTTGCCTAATATGCCATTTGGACACGACAGTACACAGTAACTTGTACAAGGCTTCCCTGGAAAGCAGTGATATTCTGTCTGTGAATTTTACCTGCTCTGTCTAGACATTATGGTTATGTTTCCCTTTCTCTCAGGTATTTTCAACTGCTTGTGTTGTAATGCAATCAGTAGTACTTATGTATCTCCATGAACCAAAGGCTGGAGTTGCATTATAGCTGATGCTCATCAGAAATAGAAGAGTCTGACTAAAGTTCATGCACCCACATACTAGCTAAGAGACATTATTTTTATCTGGAATGAAATTTAAGGCCTCTTATTGCCTTACTTATCATCTACCTGAAGAGCATTGCTGATTTGGAGGGCATTGTTAAGCATTTGATGCTTTAGAGATCAACAATTCTTTCAAGAGCTTCCTTAAAACCTAGTCAAATAGAGCTTAGGTTAGTAGCTCACTTTCCACAAGTAGGTGTAACTCAGATGTCAAAGAAGTAATATTTCCGTATCTGTCTAATTATAATGTATTCTAATAAAGGGACAGAGTAGAACCTCAGCTAATATAGGTTAGAAATCCTCTACTGGTTCCACTTTCTTTTCTGAAACTTGGGGAATATAATTTGTCAGCTGCAGAAAATCACAGGCAACAGGCTGGGACAGACATACAGTGAATGCAGGGAGCATAAGGGCAACAGTTTTCACTTGTGAGCAATTTGTTTAGAAAATGTCAAGAGAATATTTGTTTATTATTTCTTACATGAAATTTTGAAGGATTAGGTAGAAAAGTAATTGCTGGTATAGCATCAAAGCCAACAGTTATTTATTTGATACCCTTTTATTTCATTTGTGTAGGTCACTATGCAATATGTATTATTCACTGACAAACTTTTTAGTCTTTCTTGCAGTAGAAGTTTAATACATTACTAATATTCTTCTCATTAATTTGCAATACTCAATTGCTTTTAGAAGATGCTACCATTGATACGTGAAAAGAATAGCTGGGGAACATGTTATTTTCCTAATAAAAGTTCATGTTGGATGCTTAACGTATTATCCTCTTCACTTTCAGATTTCTTATATGCTGTCCATTCTAAAATTAATTTTTTTTTAAATTATGATATGAGTTTTATCTGTTAGACATTACAGGCTGAAGTCATATGAAGGCACTGGGAAGGTGCACTGTGTTTCGTATTTGCTCTGTTTCTGCCGTCTTCTTTCCCTGATTGCTACTAAGACATGAAATTTGTCGTACATTTTTAGAACAATATCGGAATAATTTTGATCTCCTGTTCAGTCTTTGTTCAATAGAAGTACATTAATTAGACCTATGAAAGGTCTATCAGCACCCAAAGAATAGGTGTAATACAGGTACTTCATTCCATCATAACAGGAAGTAAATTTCCCTAGCCAATTAGCCTGGATGTTTGTTAAGAAAGGATTCATTTTTCAGGTATAGCAGTGTGACCGAAGCATGTCAGCTGGCTGGCAGCAGAGACTGAACAACTGTGGGTCAGAAAGGAAGAGAGAAGGAAGAGACTCTGTGGGTTTTGTCCTTCTGAGTCTGGAGTCAAAGCTTTTGTCATTACGGCTTTCTAAAGCTGTGCACCCTGTGGCCCATACTCAGCGGGAAAAGGTTGTGTCCCACCCTCCTGAGATCTGTGTCCTGAGGCAGTTCTATTAGCCCAAATCACAAAACCACAGAATTAACTAGTTTGGAAAAGACTTTTGAGATCCTCATGACCCAGTACCACTTTGGTCAACCAGACCATGGCCCTGAGTGCTACATCCAGTCTTTTCTTAAACACCTCCAGGGACGGTGACTCCAGCACCTCCCTGGGCAGCCCTTTCCAGTGCCCAATCACTCTTTCTGTGAAGAATTTCTTCCTAATGTCCAACCTGAACCTTCCCACGTGCAGGCTAAGACTGTGTCCTCTTGTCTTATTGCTAGTTGCCTGGGAGACAATCTGACACTGGTTCTTAAAACAAAGAGAAGCAAAATCTCTATGAGAGAAAAGTATGAGGTTAATTTCTTGGGGAACAGAATAAAATAACCTATACCTTTTTTGTTTCATTTATTTCATTTATTTTATCTTTCTCTTATATCCAGAAACCCTCATACAGAATGTTAATATTGCTTGGAAATGCTTGTTCTGGGTGTAATGTTACATTGTTTTGAAAGTGTTAATTTTGCAGAAATTAGATCTGTGAAAATGGAGATGCATTTCAAGATGTGTATTGGATAAATGATTAGTTTGACTTCCATTAAATTGAAAGATCAGCAAAATGTTTAGGGAAGTTTTCTGGGTCAGGGATGTTCGGGGTCAGCAGCCTGCTCATGATCCTAATGGTTACCCATAAAATGGGATTTGGTTTTTGAACATGTAAGCAGGACAGAAGAGAACAGTTTACTGGTCTGGACCAAACCACCTGAAGAGAGTAATTTTATTACTTCTGAAGCTGTAGCCACCTACAAGAGAGGGTTTTTTTCTTGAGCATTGCCTAAGATGAGACAAGATTCTTGATTTTTATGATCTGCTGAGTCCTAGAAATTAAGAGTCTCCAGGGCCTTCCCTACGCTGGGTGTTTGTATGACGTTTGTCAACTTAGAACAAGAAAGTTTCACTTCCTTCTTTCATGGTTTATTTTTTGCTTCCTCATTAGAAGAATGTATTCATATGTAAATTAGTATCTTTCAATTTCACCTACATTCTTCTATCAAAAGTCAGATGCACTACAGAGTATTTTATTTCCCTTTTTTTCCTGTAGCCTATACCTTCGTTACTCCTCTTCTACAATCCTATCTCCCTGACATATCTCTTAAAACATATTATTAGCAATGCTTTCAAATGATATTTGATCTCTAAAGAACTATTAGAAAATTACAAGATTAATTTTCCACAATCAAAATTGTTGTCCTTAGTCACAGTCTTCAACCTTCTGCTTCTCTGTGAGAAATGATAACTTGAATAAAGCAAGATACTCTTGAAATCCTGCTTTACTGGAGTTGTTCTTCCTTCCAGAGAAGCCTGTTCTGCTAAGCTCCTTTTCCATGACAATTAAGATGGAAATACTGGTTCTAGTCTACCTCAGTCTTCAGTAGAAACCTTCTTTTGAATATTAAAAAGATCAGAACATTGTCAGATTATCCATTTTTATGGAACTTCAATGATCATATTAGTTTTATGATAGAGTATTTTGACCACAGAATAACAAGATTTGTATTTTTAAAAAATGACCCATTTTCAATTTAATTCAATTATTTTGATTGCTTTGAAGAACTAAGAGAGTTTTTAATTCTGTTTGACCTCTTCTCAGCAAATAAATTAATTCTAAAGTTAATACATTTAAAATTTATTCAAAATATGTTATTAATCCATTCATTCATTCTTTCTTTCGTTTATAAGGCAAAGTAAAATACTACTATCTCTAGGAGAATATTCAGAAGAAACATCTAAAATATTGGTGGTATGTGTTACTTTAGAGATTATTTTTCTTTTTTTTTCTAGCATGTCAAATTTGTGTTTACAGTATTCATTTTTGGGGACCTCAATTTTAATTTATTATCATTATCTCCTGCTTCTTTGTTGCAGTGATATTGCATACAGGCATGTTATTTTTAGTACATTTTGTCCTTAAATCAAATCTGATGCCTGTTCCCTTTATGACCCCTTTTTGAGATCTTTTTTCAGCAGCACCAGTCATTCTGCAGTCTGTTGTACATGTGCTGATATTTAGCAAAGAAATATGAGCAATACCTCCTGTGAATGCATCAAAGAGACTTTCCTCAAAGTATATACTGATACTTTAAAAAACTCTGACTGGATTCTCTAACTAAATTTAACTAGTTTCTCTGACCGAGATCTAAATGTGCTCAATTTATTTACATCTTAAATATATTGTAAATTGTAAAAGAGTACATTTTATCTAAGTCTCTTTGTTTAAATGTGTGAGGAGGTATTTTTTGGGGAGTGGAGTAGTTCTTTTTCCATGTAATCAAAAAATTATAATTCATCCTTTTCAACAGCATTGTATGAAATCTTACTGCCCTGAGAACAATACTTCTTCAATGCATACACAGCAGCTTTATTTCCTTCAGTGGAATTAATTAACTTCTTAATTACACGTGTTCAAGGACTTTGCAAGAATACGTACAAATCATACTGGCACTGTAGAAGAAAGGTTTTGCTATTGTTTCAGGCTTGTTTTTCTGTCTGCTGAACTTTACTGTGAGAACTGGCAAGGATTTCTGATGAGAAAGTTAAGGAAGTTGATGTACATGCCTTGTCATGACCACAGTTACTAAACTCCTCACTATTATAGTGATTACTTGGGATTATACAATAAAGTAGAAATGTGAATAGAAATTCACATCACATGTCTGACATTTACAGAGTGGTGGAAATCATAACAAAGTACATCCAGACCACTAAAGTCTCCTTTCCCACACGTGCATTGTGGTTCCCTGTGCTGCACAGTGGCACAGGTAGTTAAGCTTTACTGACACTTCCAGGGCCAGACCCTTTTCATTTGCTGTATTGTACTTCATTCCTAAAGCTGATTTTTTGAACTTGAGATGAGTTGCCTGAAGCTGACATTGTTGGGGAGTTTAAGATAAAACATTTCAGCCATACCTGACAGCAAATACTGGCATAAACCTGACTATTTTTTCTTAAGATAAAATAGAGTCCTCCTGGACATTTTATTGACATCAGCTCCATACTCAGGAACAAAGATTAAAAATTAATTAAAAGGCTCTGAAATCCTTATTCAGCATTCTTTGACACAGGTTTTTTATAGCAATTTCATGAGTAAGTCTGTATGGCACTGAAGTGATACAGTAATAAAATTCAGAAGCTAATGAGGTCTTTTCTCTGAAACTGCAGTAATGGGTCCCTATTTTATTTAGATGTAACAGTCCATTTTAATATAAATTAATTTCAATATGATTGGTGCCGTGCCACAGTAAGTGCAAGCGGTGAGCAAGTGACTTCCCCAAGAAAAATTTCTAAATTGGAGAAAAATTATGTTAAATAAAGAATTTTGTAGAATAATTGTCTTGGTGAATCAGTAAATGTTAATTAGCATTGCATCATGTTAAGTCATATATAGTGTAGGTATGAAAAGTATTTATCTACTTAGAGAGAGATAACAATATATATATAGATTTTTTTGTATGCACCATTCTTTTGCAGAAGTACCACAACACTTTTTACGAGTAGCTTTTCAGCATTGAATGCAACTGATCAAATATAGTAAGTATCATAGACAGAAGTGTGTCTTCAGCTGAAACATGTATTGCCTTGACAACTCTAACTCTCCAGTTGTCTTTCTTGTCAGTTTTTGGTAAGTGAAGTTTGTCACTAAAGTCCATCCATGAGAAAAGCACAACTGTTGCCTCAGAATTAGGAAAAAGGACTGTTCAGAAGTTTTTAATATTGTTGAAAAACAGAACCTGATCCAGACAACTTAACAGGTGATTAGGCTATAGTAAGAAAGTCCAATGTAATGTATTTTAACAGAGATTTACAATAATCGTAGAAGAAGAACTCATGTTGCAGTTCTTGGCATAAATAAGATACAGTGAGGATTTAATAGACAAAATGTCAAAGATGGTGTTTTGTTGTCCATACTTAATTCTTTAGAGTTAATTTTTATGGTGGTAGCTCCTTATTTTTGCAATGGGAAATAGGCAGAGCTGTTCAATATTTGTCATTTTGTTTCTGTCTGATCTGGGTTATCCCTGGGAGAAAAACATGCAAGAGTTGAGAAGTTCCAATTGGAAATGTGTTGGGCACTGTGTGAAAGAAGGTATTGCATAAACTAAGGGGAGGACAGAAGATGGCAAAGACCTTTCTTCTTGATCTTGACCTTGATTACATCCTTTATTACAAGGATGTGGGAGTATATTCTTTTCCGTTCCTTTCTTTTTGCTGGGCTTTTTTTGTGAGGCTGGAAAATAAGAACATTTGCTACTGACCTGAACAAACGTGTAGAAAATGCCTTGTGCTGAGAAGTATTACGGGTAAGTTTGGTTTGTGAAATGTCAGTGTGGGTGGACCTGAGATGATTGAAAGGAGGGATGTCATGAATTCTTTATAAAGATAAACTTGCCCCAAACTCCATAACATTTGTGAGAGTTGTTCATGTATGGTATGAATAATCTTTTGGATCGGTATTTGTGGTATGTCCTATTATTGTAGCTCTGCAAACTCAGAGAGAAATGGATGTTCCATGTCTCTTGGAGAGAGGCTTCTTTGTTAAACATTGGCACTGCTGTTGAGCTTTGAAATTCTCTCATTCTTACAGGTTTTTCTTGGTGCAGTGGAAAGGAAATATTCCTATAAGGACTGAAAAGCTTTTTGAAATTCTTTTTTTTTAACAGAAATTGAGCCATAATGAAATATTAAAAGTAGGGGGATGAAGGAATCTGCAAATCTAATAATATTGTCAAGGAAAAGAAAAGATTACGTGCAAGAAAAAAACTCCCACTAAACAAACAGGAGATATGTGTGGTTTGTCCTTTCCAGTACATTGAGAGCACTGCCCCGAGCAGGGGACAGAGGTGAGTTGCCTTCCATCTTTCTTGTGCTGCACCCTCTCCTTGGTGAAAGTTTTCATCTTTGGCGTCCCAATGGATGTGCATCTCTGGATTTCTACATAGCCCTGATAACCAACAGAACATGCACGTTTATGAGCATTCCAGGAGAGAAACACAGAGAAATGCTGTTTCAGGAATGATGATCCTGGTGGTTCTGGAGTATGAAAACAAGCATGATGGAAAGAGATTCTGCCAAGGTTAGGGATGGAAGCATTCTGCAAGGACTACTGGAGGACTGCAGCAGTGTTAGGAGAGCGTTTCCTTGCACAGGGTAGAGGAAGACAGACTTGGTGCAGTCTCACCAAGCTGCTGTTCAGGAGTGAACCCTGACATGATTCATTAACTTTGTTTTAACCTTGGATAGCTAACTGAAGCAAACCAAAACAGAAACAGAGAACAAGCTGAGAATTAAGAAGAGTGGATGCTTTATACTGAACATATATTAAAGTAAGGTTCAGGGAAAAAATGAGTTTTGCACATACAGTATTCCATACTGGGTTTAAAATGGTAGCTGGGAGCAGTATCTCTGATAGTGAGTTAAGTTTCACTTATCATGATGTATTGCATATTTCTGTCAGCATCACTATGGAAATATGACTTTCAGAAGGAACCAAAAATACTTGCTCTTTTAGTGAGTAACAATTTGAAGCATAACTATATATAGGACAAGCAGCTCCTTAAAAAAAGTAAAACTCATATTACATGTCCTAGGAGATAGTATATGCCAGAAAGGAGATCAGAGTTAATTTTCAATTCACTATCTTTGGGATCAGTTAAGGACCTGAGTTAAAGCCATGTTTTCAACAGTAACCAGAATGTTTTATTTTCAAAGACAGAGGATGTTTGTGTAAGGTATAATAGCATGCATAAAGAATGTATGCTGAAGCATGAGAGAGATCAGTGACTTCAGGAGCCAGTAGAACAGATAAATGTTATTGTGGGTTTTGTATAGGCCTCAGGGTCCAGCTTTCAGCACCAGCTGGCTGAGTCCTTCAGGTTTCTATAGAAACCTTTTGTATGAGACTTTAAATAGAGGCTCTACATGTACCAAAAAAGTAAGAATTCTCTGGTGTCTTTGGTTACAGGGTACTTCTTTCACCCAAAAGTCAAGTCTGACAATACCAAGAAGATCAGAGATACTCTGGAAGGAATAATGCTACAGAGATAACAAATATCTGTAAGATTTATATCAGCTTTTTATCTTAGTTTGTTTTATGTACATAAGCTGTCCAAAGTGTGTGATCATCCCAAAGGTTTGTTTGCCTCATTTAAAAATGCATTAATATTTCTTTAGGAAACATAACTATTTCTTACAGTTCTCAATGTTCATTAATAAATGTCTGCTATAAAATATCATCATTATTGGTAGAGACCATGAGAAAAATTCTGCCAGCATCTGGGAAAATAAGACTCACAATGAAGACAGACACTTGTGTTTGTTATATGGAATTATAGAATATCCTGAGTTGGAAGGGATCCATCGGATCATCATGTTCTGGCCCTGCACAGGTCACCCCAAGAATCCCACCATGTGCCTTAGAGTGTTGTCCAAACACTTCTTGAACTCAGGCAGGCCATGTCATCTATATCTTTTTGAAATAATTCTATATTTTGTATAGCAATTTGCCCAGAAGGATGTAACTGTGCTAAACACAACCTTGCCAAAGAGGCTCATTCTAATAAAAAAAAAATAAGTAAATTAAAATACTGAGTCATGGTTCTTTGATGTCAGACAGTTTTCCTTTTGTAAGTCTTTCCCTCCAAGTCAGTCACCTCCAGCTCAATAAAATATTTAATCTCAAAAATAGATAAATGCATTGCCACAGTTATTTTCATTTGTGAGATTTTTATCTTGAGATGCTTTTGGCTTGGATGGTCCATTTTTTATGCAAATTGAGCTGAGGACAGGTTGTTTTTGTTTTTTTTTTATCTTGATATGCTACTTTTGCTAAAAGTAAGTCAATTAAAGATTTTTTTCTCTCCAAACTGGCATTTTGATGCTTCACTTAAAAAAAAAAAACTTGACACTTCTATTTTCTGATTGCTACTTTACATTTCCACTGCTTTTCAGGGGAAAAAAGGCATCCAAGCTTCTTTTGAGAAACAGAGTGGCCACAGAGACAGTGGAAAGTGATTATTTTTGGCTCACTACACCAGCTTTTGATGACACAATTGCTGTGTTCTAGAAATTGGTTTTGAAAGGACTGTTCCTTTTCTGTTATGTCCTATAGAGCTGTGAAATTATATTTGTTTGAGGGTTGGCTTTGCTTTGGTTTTTTGTTTGTTTGTTTCTTTGTTTGTGGGGTAAATTCTTTGTCTATTTGGGGGATGGGTAAAATGAACAATTATAATAACAGAACTTGGATTTTATAGGAATGTTATGCTGTTAGACATCCTGTAAACTAGACAGGCTCTTCATTCACTTCGGTATTGTTCTTCCAGAAAGTCCAATTTTTTCACACAGGCAATTTAGATGTTGCTTCATGGGAAATCCTTGGTGATGGAGAGGAATGCAAAGATTAGATGTTGTACTTGGAGCTGGTAACTTCATGTAGTACTACACGGTAAGACCCCCTGTGAGGAAAATTTCTTTTTTCAACACTACAGTTATAGTATCAATGAAACTGGTCGAAACAGTCGTCTTTCTAGATATGGATATGCCAGTTATTTCCTACAACTCCATAAGTTACTTAAAGAACAGAATGGAATAGAATAGGATTGAATTGTTCTAACTGGAAGGACCGTCAATAATCATGAAGTCCAGCTACAAGAAATGGTAAATTTCTAAGGTTTTTTTGGATGAAGAAGCTGACTGCTTCCCAGTAAGTGTAGCAGCAACAGGGAAAAAAATACCATCAAAATCTGCCTAATGGAAGAGTAGACTCGAAAGAATTGCTGTCAGATAGTTTGGTACCTATATCAGCTGAGCCCTCTGGAGCAAATTTAGAGCTACTTGTAAACTCCAAACAGTTAATAATAAGTATGTTTACATAACTCATGATGATGTACAGATACAAAACCGCAATGACTGTACAGGAGAGGGGCCTCCTACTGGAACCATTCCATAGTCCATGGACTTATAATTCATGATTCCATGGGCAAGGTCTGTTTAAATTAAAAGCACTAAATAAGGCTAAGATTATCCACTAAATAGCCATGTGTAATAGAGATTGTCATGCGCATTAAAGGAAAAATTTTTCATAGTCACTTTTTTATTTTTGTTGTTCACAGAATAATAGAATATGCTCACTTGGAAGGGACTTACCAGGATCATCGAGTCCAACTCCTATCCCTGTGCAGGACACCCCAAGAATCCCACCTTGTGCCTGAGGGTGTTGTCCAAATACTTCTTGAACTCTGTCAGGCTGTGACCACTTCCCTGAGGAGCCTGTTCCAGTGCTCAGTCACCCTTTATGTGAAAAACCTTTTCCTGATGTCCAGCCTAAGCCTCTCAGCTCAGCTTCATGTCATTCCCTTGGGTCCTGTTTCTGGTCAACCAAGGTGAAGAGATCAGTGCCTGCCCCTGCTCTTCCCCTTGTGAGGATGTTGAAGACCTCAGTGAGGTCAGACCTCAGTCTCCTCCTCTCCAGGCTGAACAGACCAAGTGCCCTCAATTGCTCCTCATATGACTTCTCCTCCAGACCCTTCACGCTCATGGCCCTTCTTTGGACACTCTCTAATGACTTATAGTCGTGTTTTTTATACTGAGGTACCCAAAACTGAACACAATATTCAACGTGAGGGCCCACCTGCTAAGAGCAGAGCAGGATAATCATCTCCCTTGACCGGCTGGCGATGCCGTGCTTAATGCTGGGTTTAAAAAAAAATCCTGAGAGTTAAAGTATTTTGTAGTTGTATATTGAAACGGCTAATAACACACTTCTAAAACACTAACATTTCCAAGTACTAATTACTTGATCAGACTTATGCATGACTTTACATGCTTCTCAGCTCAAAGATCCATGAGGATGAATCTTTCGAACTTTGTCTGCTTAACTCATCCTCATTTAAAGACAAGACCGTATCTTGCTGAAATGCAGAGAAACTGTAGATGAAAGGTCCATCGCTATGTTCTGAGACAGGACAGAGGAGTAGTACCACTCTGTTGAATTATACCAGTTAATTTGTATGCCATCTTTTGTTCAAAATGATGATCAGCTCTGTGATTTAGATGATTCTGTTGCTGTATGACTGTACTTCCTTTTTCAGATGCATCTCAGCAAGGCTTTTGCATTAATGTGGCGTTTGCCAAATTTCTTGTGCATTCTTTGATAGACCTTTCTCTTGTTCTTTGTGTGAGTTGAAAACTGCTCAGCTCGAATAATATGTGTGTGTACTAGAAAGTCTAAAATGCCTCAGTCCCAGAGAGATGCATTACCTGTCTCCTCTCTTTCCTGGGAGCTGAGTACGTAGAAGGGGGATGGATGTCCCAGGTTTTAAAACAAGACTTCATCACATTTGACAAGAAAGCTCCATGTAAACTGTCCTGATTACAGTTCTGATAGCTTCTTAGCTAGTGTAATAGTCACTTCCCAGAAATATTATTTCCCTTTGCTTAAGTCCCATGTGGCATATTTGAGATGAATCCACTGAACTAAGTTCAATGTTCAGAATAAAACCTTGCCAACACTAGTTAATTTCCATTTAAGCTTCTCTGGACTTGGTTAACATGGGAATGTTTAACTTTAGATTTTCATTTCCAACACTAGTGGAATGTTTGTGTCTGTAAAAATTTCAGAATTTGTTTAAAAGATACATACAGAGAGTGAAAATTAATTTTTCTATATAACCTTCAGGATAAAACTTTGCAGTGACTGGAAAACATGTCAAGCTTTGAAGCTGCATTTGTGGAAAAATGGTGGTTTGTGGAAAATAAGTGGTTTTGTCTATGAGAGAGGACTACATGCAATTCTGATAAGAAGGTCTAGAGCCCACCCCAGTTCTAAGAACATGTCTGTCATTCACATTTCCTGATTAGTAAATATTATATTCCCTGTGAACTCTAACTGAGTTATGAAGCAGTTCTCTGCAGAATATATACAATATATGAGAGCCAGGCAATTGCAAGCTTTCCAGACATGTCAAACACAAGCCTGTCAACAAGGACTTCAAATAATAGATCTTAGGTCTTGAGGAAATTTTTCATTACAGCTCTCTCCACATAGAGTCATGTTCCAGTGTGTTTCCTGCATCTTTTATGACACAGATCAACTTTCTGCAGTCACTAGAGAGAGTAGATTGGATATGACTCAAATCATTACACATTACTTCTAAAAATGGTGTTAATAGTTCATATAAGAATAATACAAACTGAAACTTTTAACTGAGTTGGCCTTGCAGTGCTAATGTTTCATGTTTGTTTCTTTTGCTGTAGAATTTGTTTCAACATTATTTTTCTTTTTTTTTTTCTTTTTTTTTTTTTAACTGTAATGGCCTGTTTGCTATCTACTGACTTGGCATCTATTGAGGTGATTAAGAATAATATTTTACTTATTGCTGATTGCCTTGTGGTTTGTAATACTTAGTAGTTCATAGAAAGAATAATCTTATCATTGTGATCTTAATAACTTTGTCCACCAGGGAAAGAAGTACATGCATGAAAGTAGTTATGGAACTAATTTTTCAGTAGATTGTTTTGTTAACTGTATCCTACTTGAATTTATTTTTTGAAAAAGAGAAATGAAATTTATTTCAAACTATTTTTTATATTCTGTTATAAGCTTCTTTATTAGAAGTACTTTTGGGTTAGATAATTATTTTTCAAATTGAATGCAGAGATGGGCCCAGCACCAAAGCTATGTAATATATTCATCTATTGAATGATTCATAATTCCAAACCCTGACAAAGAGCTGGAAACTGTACTATATTCCTGGTAAGTTTTAGAAAGATTGTGTTGCAAACATGCAGGTGTTGCACATGCATAGCAAGTAGCAAAAGTGATGATGTAAACAATATAATAATACAATAGTTTAGATCAAAAAGTCATGGAAATAAATAAAAGTCCAATGAACGGGATCTCAGACAAACTATGTATTACTTAAAAATTGCATAACCAGCTGGCCTATAACAAGCCATGCTTTTAATCAAATTAATGAGTCTACAGTTCAGCACTGTTCATGACTCAGAATAGTCTTTCCCTACAGCACAAGTTCCTAACAACCCTTCATGTATCATTCATTTAACTCAGACTAGTAACACTATGTAAAGCATAAGGACATACAGGACTAGAGATTTTGAAAATTTAACCACACACAACTTTGGAAAGCCCAACTTTGTATCAAGTCCTTTAGGAATAGTTACTTACAATTCTGCTTATAAAAAATCAAGTCCATATCTCCACCTATTCTATGAGAATTGCATTATCTTCAAATTTCTTTGTATCAAATACTAATACACAGTGACATTTTCTTAATAGTTGTTTGAAACATGATAATTTTGAAAATATTATTGCACAGTACTTTTTTTTAAACTAAATTCAATATTGATACAAATTTAAAACCATCAGAAATCTGAAACCTTATCTACCCCAATAATGAAGCTTGAACTGAAAAAAGCAACAGTGAGTATGAAGAAAGTTCCCCTGAAGGGTGATAATATTTAAAGAAAGATGTAAATTATTTATGTTGAATGCAAATATATTTATTTTTTTTTATTGCCACCTTGTTCTGTCTTCTGCTTCTGGTAACAGTTTAATTACTGAAGTTATCATAGTGTGTGCAATCACATGGTTAGACTTCCAAACTGAAGGCAAAAATATAGTAGTGCAGGCTTCTTGAAGAAGATGGAAGAGCTGATTGTGTGTCTTTAAACTTAAAAGAGGTCACAGAAGTATCGAGTGCTGAAAATAGAACTATTTATTGTTAGTCTTTCTCCAGTATACAGATTGGTGTTTGATTTTGAATAACCAATATTTAATATAAAATCATCTTGGATCAAAAAGAGCAATTAAGCTTTGAATCCAGACCCATTTTTAAATCGCTGGGGCATAACCACTTTGATGTATTTGCTTTGTGCAACCCTTGTTTCATTTGCCAGCCTAAATAGCTGCTTCTCTTCACAGTCAGCAAGACAACACACAGCAGTGTCTTAGGAAACATCACTGTGCCACAGGTACTTCAGCAAACAGGAGTTTGCATCTGACACTTGATGTGCTTCCCCCACAAGGCATTCCATGGGAACAGTAACCAACATTTACAGCTTTGCAACATTATTCCCAAAAGTGCTGCCTGACTCAAGTTCATTTGAAAGAGCTTTCAGCTCTAGGGAAAATTACAGGATGTAGTCTGATGTAAAGGATTCTGCTAAAAATGTCAGTGTACAGCCAGAGACAATTATATTATAGAATATTACAGAAATTTACCATTTTCTGTACAGGAAAAATGTGTATGTGACATTCACACAGACCTGTAATGTGCCATGGTCTCCAGAAGTATGCAGGTATGGAAGAAAAATTAATGAAACTTTATTATATATAATTCTCATGGCACAATTGATAAGTAGATTTTTAAGGTGGTATAAATTATGTGTTCCTCGTCATCATCTTCTGCAAGCATGAAATGTTATACTCTGATTTTTAATAGCATTGCAATGCTGTTAAGATAATACTTTTAATATTTTGTTGGGTTTGGGTTCTTTTTTTTAAACTAGTGAACATTTATGTCATTTGAAAGTGTAACTAACACTTGTTTAAATTTGAAGAAAATAAATATTCCTTAAATGTGAATGGAATTATCTTCACAGGGACAAAAATGCCAGTTTGTAGTTCTTAGTGGTTTTATGTTCCTTAACTAGTCATCTTTTTGCTTTGGCAAAATACTCTCATTTTCTATGTGTTCTAAACTTCAGATTAGAAGTGTAGGAGTCTAGTTCCTTAATTTCATTTCCAGCTCCTCTTCCACATAAAAGTAAATTTATTTGTTTGTTTGTTTTTAAAACAAAATGAAACAAACCATAAGCCAGTTCTTTTCCATTTCAGCAATATTTGTCTGTTCAAATTTGTATTTGTGATCTTAAACCCAAGTTAACAGAATTCGTGAGCTAGACAATATTAGACTTTGAATTCTGAATGCAGAGGTTGTTAAGTAATTTGTTACTGTTGTTAAGTTAAGAGATACCTTCCTTAATATGGGAATGTTGTTAGTATTTGTGTCGTTCTCACATCAGCAAATATAGCCAGGACAACTCATCTTATGCTTTATGGATTTGGAGAAATAACTGTGCCAGACCACGGTGCCTGTTAGAAATGGCACTGTCACATTGAATCTGGCAGTGCTGCATTCTGACTTCGTACTGCACTGAAGATTTGACTAAAGGTCTTCAGCAGGGGATTTTTATAAACTATCACAGGAGGCCAGCACCTCAAAACTTGCTTAAATGTTACAGAACACTTTCGGTGATACAAATACAGATGAGGAATATATGTTATTGCATGTTCCAATGGTAATTCCAGTGGAAGTCAATGGAGCAAACTACCATAAATATTAATAGCAATTCTTCAATCTCCCCATCCAGTTTGTTCCTTTCATAATCAATGAACTGAAACCTGTGGTTAAAATGACAGAAATAGGAATGTACTATGCTTTCACAAGTCAAGTTTCTATTACTGCAATTGAACCAATGGTACTTTCCCTTGTGGAAAAAGTATAGGAGTTCCCCTTTCTTATAGGCAAATAGATTCTTCTCTGCCTATCTGAGTTCTGCATATCTTTATTCTTGGCTAGCAACATTTTTTCTGTATGTTAGAAGTAATACTAGAGAGAACCCCTCTCCTTTATCCCACACGCTTTTTTTCATGTCTCTGTCAATGTCACCTTCTGGAAAGTAGCAATTACTTTCTTATCCCAAATTCTAATTGCAAAATGTAATAAATGTAGGTGGAATAATGATAGCTGAACAGGGAACAGTATACAGAGAGAAACAATATTTTGAAATGCTCTTCTCTTGTGGTGAAAATAAACCAGTCATTCTGTATTTAATGAAGAAACTTCTGAGAACTGGAGCTCCCTTTTTCTATGGCAAGGAAGGAAAACGCTCTGAAATTCTCAGCCTATTTCAATTTTTTCTATTTTCGAATGAAGAAGAGTTTGTGATTGTAAGCTTCTGTGTCTCACCACTGTGCTGCTATGTTGTGGTGTTGTGGGTATGGTTTTGTTTTTTTTTCCTGTTTTTTTTAATAGTATAAAATATATTATGTCCTTCTATTTCTTATTATGAATAATCTTTTCTGAATGGTACTTCATTATAATTCAAGTGCCCTAAAACAAAGGGTTAGATCCTCTGTATATAACTTCAATGGAAAAGCTTTTATAAATTACTTTATTGTTTCACAGGCCTTGGAGATTGCTGTTGTGGATGGCAATGAGTGTGACTCATCTGGCTGTAGAGCTGGAAGTGTAATATTAAAGAAAATAAATAACAAGTCTGAAAAGAGCATTAAATGAGGAAATGAGGCATGAATGCGTGAGACAGAGGTTAGTCTACTGCATGTAAGTAGATACCACCTAATTACTTGGGAAACAGAACTTATTGGGGAAAGTGCAAGATCATGAATGATCTAGAAGCACACTGGGATATGCTTGGCTTCTCAAATGTAGCAACTTTCCTTCCAGCAGAAGATGGCTGCCTTACTGCCTTTCTGCAGTATTTTGGGGAATAGTTTGAAAATTCCAGTTCTGAGAGGAAATGCGTTAGAATTGTTGAACAAGAGGTTTATACTACCTGTTTTTTAATTGATTTTACTGCTTTTTTATATATCTGCCATTATAAGGGTGGTTTTTTTGCATTGCTCATAAACAGCTCATCATATTAACTTTCAATAATCATGGGGTTTATTACTAAAAAAGAAGAAAAAATTCCCCAAATCATGCCCTTATTTTTAGATTTTATTATGCAAACCTTTAGCAACTTACAGCAGGAAATTGTGGTGTAAATTTTGTTGCATGAAAAACTGATCTGAGAGCCAGCAATGCAAATAGGGCAATGCCCACTGTCACTCTCTTTAGCAGAGTACAGAGATCCCGTTCTTAGCCAGGAAGGGGTCACCGTCTTCATTTTAACCCCAGCTGTGTGCATTACTTTTGAGGAGACCTTGCTGTTACCATGCTCTTTCTTTTTTTTTTTTTTTTTCCAATCCCCCTAGAACTTTTATTCTTTTATAGAAGAGAAAACTCTCCCTAATCTGTAAAGGAACATGCAGTGCACAAACTTGCTTTTTTTCTTTTTATCAGTTGACAATTGACTGTGGACAGAAACACTTTTCCTTTCCTATATCGCTCAAATGTGTTTATGTTATTAGGTTAAAGACCACCAACACTGTCACCCTATTTTATGCAGAAATTGCTTGGGCAGTCTGAATGTATTAAACCCTACAGCCAGTAAATTTCTTGTAGTTAAAAAATAATTAGGGCATTCAGGCATTCTGTTGATGTGTATGATGTGTGATGAAAACATTGACATGGCCAAACCTGTAAGAGATGCTATATAAAGAACACTTAAATAAGTGGCATTCCTGTCTTTCCAAATTCAGTACTCATATATCCTAGAAAGTTAAGGACAGAGTCTGAAATCACTCCATAATTTTAATGGAAAATCTTGTGAACACATTGTGTCTGCAAAAGCCACAGAGATGAATGGGGTGTGCTTATTAACATTTTGTTCTTTGAGTAAACAGTTTTTAGTCATAGAACCAAAAAAAATTGTTTGCAGTTTTTTTTTTTTTTTTTTTTGTGTTTGTAAAAACGTAATAACCAAAGCATCCTGNAAAATTGTTTTTATTTTTTTTTTTTTTTTTTTGAGATTGTGAAACAGTCATTACCAAAGCCTGCTGGGAAAGCTCAGAATTAAATTATATTATAAATTCATTCATTGAACATATTAGTGTATTAAATATATATTAATACATTGAGTCTAAGCATTTCATATCAAAATGGATTAGAGGGAGACCTTTTTACTCCACAAATTGCATTTTGGATTTTGAAATAAGTGAGGATAATATGTCTAAGTCTTATGAGAATCTTTATTTTATCTAAAGATTATATCTCAGATTTTAGGATAGTCTTCAGGCAAGGCAGAGTTCTGTAGGCAATACTGTAGGTGAAGAACAGGAGGTTGCAGATCTCTTCTTTCCTAAATTCCATACTTACACATGATGTTTGATATGTATAAATATAAATAAAGCAAAATACTGGTTTGTTTCTATCCTTTTTTAAGGAAGTGGACCATTTATAAAGAACTAAATAAATCAGATTCACCAATGATGGTCAAGACCTGTAAGTTATAAACTAAATTTAGAGACACCAAAGAAAAAGACATTTTATATTAAAGAAAGTAAATGTAGAGACACCAAAAGAAAAGACGTTTTATATGAAAGTATTGATAATGGTTTATGAAACAATTTTGTTTGTAAAGAAGTGACACACTTGTAGTAAAGATTTGGCTATTACCAGGAAAAAAAACAAAAGTCTGTCTATCTGTCTATTAAGCTTAGATCTTCTGGAGCTGAAGGTAGAGCAAGATAGAGCAAGAATAGAGTGCTTGTCATCTCAGATAGGTCCAGTGTTCAGGTAGCATCTGATGGAGAACATAAAGAAGTTTTTACAGCCCCAGATGCAGAGGAAGATTCAAGTTTTGTGCTTCCTGCTGTAGTTTATGATGACTGGTCGCAGTTCTTCCTGCTCAGGACAAATTATTGTAAGTAGGGATATTCAGGTGAAAGGGTGGCTTAAGTCATACTAAGGAGAGTTCTTCTATCTTTCAGCATATTCCCTCTTCCCTCTCCCACAAGCATTTTCCACCATCTTGCACTTCCAGGTGGGAACCTATTCTGTGATGGGAAGGAGAAACAGGTGTAGTGCAGTGTCTGTATTTAAGTCTATTTAATACATTATATAAATATAAAACTTCTTTTTCTATCCTTCTTTCTGACTCCTGCTGAGGTACTGACATCAAACTACAGTTGCCTATAGGTAATCTAATGTTCATCTGCAGCAAAAAAGACTGATAGTCAAATGAAGATTTAAGAGTCCTGATTAGGCCAGTTATAAAAGTTACTCAAAGTAAGAAGTATTAGAAAAAGGAAAGGGAAAAAAAAGCCACCAAAAAAATAGGTCTGGATCCAACATGAGGAATTGATAGCCATCCTAACAAAACAAAACTCCCAGTTTTGAAAGACTTGGAAGTTTCACTAAGCTATTTCTTACAAACTCCTTTGCTCCCAAACCCCCAGTCCTTGTTACCTTGCCATAATACACAGCGAGTAGTCAGAGATTGAAAATTTTCTGTATTTTCATGTCCATTGCCTGTTATTTTTCATTTCACTCTTTGCTCCCTGAGCTACACAACAGAAAGCAAAGACCTTCTGGCTTCCCTCGACTTGATCTCTCTTCTCACAAAAGAAACTGTGATTCAGCAACAGTATAGGTTACAGTCAGGGTTCTTTCTCCCCCCCTTTCTTAAACACGTCAGCTACAGGAACAAATTAAACTCCAGTGCATTGTCTTTGTTACAAAAAAAACAACAACAACAACAAAAAAACCACACCCCCAAACAAAAACAACAACAACAACAACCAAAAAAAAAACCCCAAACCTATTCTTGTGGATTAGGCCTGAATGTTTCCATTTATAAAAGTATATCAGCCTAGTACAATTGTAAGTCCTGACTGTTGTTCATAACAATGTTCTTTATTGAAGTCTTCTCCCTCAGCAAACATTCACCAAATACAGGAAATAGTATTTCTTGTGTTTAGTAAGAAAATAGGTGTTTTGTTAGTGTTAAACAAAACTGACAGGAATTAGTGTGCGCAAGTCAACGCAGTTTCAAATATTCTGACATCTGAGAGTTGCAGTTAGCCTCTTCCAACAAAAGATGGCACTGCTCAATTTTCTTCAAAACTAATGTCCATTCATTGAAATTAAATGCTCCTAAAAAAGTTTTCTTGACTTTGTCTAGAATCTCCACACTGAGATCAGTATTTTTTATTACTGATGATGTAATGAATTGTCCCTACAATATTTTTAAAAACAGATATGTTTTCACAAGTCCCAAGTGGAAAAAACTAAGTGCTAATAATTCACAAAATACTCTTGCAACGTCTTGAAGTCCAATTTTGAGTTAATCATTATTTTATGGAAGCAGTTTTTCGACAAATAGAAAATGAAAGGAAAATGGTTTCCAAGGTTGTCTCAGATCTATCTTTTTGTATGCAATATACATTAATCATTTAGATATTAATTCAAATGCCTATTGTTCAAAGTATGCCTTTTCCTTGAAAGTTTCTGCTTACATTATACCTGTACCCAAAAGCAGAGATTTTACATAAATTGAGCTTCTCCAATGCCATATATAAAATTAGATAGCTCTGTACTTTAGGACTTTGCTAAATTTAGGTACAAGTAATAATCTAATGAGTATCATAAACAAAAAATTAGGAAGTCAATAAGAAACAAATAGAATTTATTTAGTGTAAAAGACAATATTGTCCCTGAAGAAAAAAATATAAAATAAATTTCCAATAGGCCTGTGATACCTGTTACCATTACTAAAATGTAAAAAGCAAACAAAAGTCAAACCCAAGACATTAATAATCATTGTAATAATGATATATAAATGTCAGAAAGCAATTTAGGTAATAATTCAGGAAAAAACTTCAAATACCTCAGCATAATGTAAAAATGCACAAAATCATGCATGTTTTTGTCATCTTATTTTAATACAATCTTACAATCTGAAGTGTCAAATGTATAAAGACAACAAAAATTTCCCAAGATACCCAGAGTGCTTTATGTTAAGTGAAACCAAAGAGGTTCTGACAAAACTTTGTTTTGTCAGAAAGGAGGAGTCAGGTTTTGTTACAACCCTGAGAAATTACTCAGAGCACAGTAAAACCCCAAAAAAATCCCTCCCAGTTCTGAGGGACATCACTTTGGATGGGATCAGCAACAACCACTGGGAAACCTAGGGAAAAAAATAAAAAAGAAACATGACAGAACTGAAATCTGTAATTCAAAGAAGATTGTGGAAATTTATGATAATGGCTTTATGGCAATTCAAACAATGAAACAATGCAATTTCAGAAGGGCAATAATGAATTTTTTATTGGTAGAGGAGTCCCTAGCTCTTACATGTAGCTCACTAGGTCAGTCCTAGCAGCAAATAGGACAATGATGCATTGATAAATACTCATCATTATCCTCATTGGGTAGAAAGAAAATGGTGTTTTTACAGGTCTAGGCACATTTTCACAGCAAGAAATCACCTCACCTCATTAAAAATACATTAGAGCTTTGTTTATCTGCTCAGAAAGAAGGGGTTTAATGAGATTCATCTTAAATTACTGTTTTGAGGGAAACAGCATATTAGGTAGTACACACATATTTCAGTATATATGCAGTAAATTAAAAAAAGCTTCAACCAAAGGGAAAAAAAGCACATGATACTCTAAAAATTAAGACTTAAAAATAACTACCTTGTGGCTTTTATTCCCCATTGTGCATCTAGAACTTGTTCTAATATGCCAGTCTTGGAGTTGGGAATTTCACCAAATGTATACACTTAAATAAATTTGACTTTTTTACCCCATATCCTTTGGCTTGTCTCTTGCTCCACAGTGAATTTAAACAACAACTTTCTGCCAATCCTGTCTGAGCTCTTTGCCCTTGCTGTGCTCTCCCTGCATCACTGAAGGGCTTTCTCTTTTCAGACACTCCTGTCATGGCTGCGTTCATTGGAGCTGGAAATGAAAAGTGTGAGTACTCAGGAGACACTGCAGGAAACAGTATTCCCAAGGAACTGGACTTTTTGCTCCCTCCTTGCTCATGGAGAACTCTGCTGACTCCTGTCACAACCCCAGCTGCCAAGTCTTCCCCTGAAGTAACCAAATGGGCTCAACTCAGGAAATTCCTAGAATTTTATTAAATTTCAGGTACTGAAAAAATTCATATTACTGCTAAAGTTCTTTGGTAAGAAAAGCCAAAGTAATATAGAGTAACAGAAAAAAGGATGAGGAAGAGATTGAATGTGATGATCAAGATTAATTCCAAAGTTTAACAAAAAGTCAATCCTGTATTGACAGTGAATAGTAGTAAATTGAAATGCAAACTTCCCCACAATGACTTAAAAATGTATTTGGTTCTTTACAGGAGGGATGTGTTCTGGTGTGCTTCTCTTTCATGATTCTGCATCAGCAAGTGAAAAGGTACAGCAACTTTATGAGATTTATGGGTTGCAGATGTCTCCTTGAAAGTTTACATTCTTTCACAAATGGTATCACAACAACATGCAGTTAAAGAAGTCAAAATTTCCCCCAGGTCATCTTTTTAAATTTTTTTAATATGCTAATTTAGATGTACTGAAAATAAAAACCTACTGTTAAATTTCCATTCATAAAATGAACATTCTTAACACAATGTGGAGATCATTAAGGTATTCAGGTAAAGGATATTTTGATTTCATACATTCCACAAAAACAACATACATTACATTTTGTGAAAATCTTTGAAACCATCTTAATTTCAGAAGATCCAATCATCAATGAAGTTATCTCACCATATGACTAAAAATATAATTATGTATTCCTTAAGATCTCAGCACAATCCATATGTTAAAAGATGAAGCACAATAAAATATAATAGAAAGCAGATTTCATAGTATAGTATTGCTGTTTTGCAGCCAAATTCCTTAAAGAAACCTGTGATCTCTTATCTTCAGATTTGGTAATATGTTATGGTACTGTTTGCAGAACCTACTGTAGATAATTAAGAATGCTGAATAAGTGGTAGAAACTCTCATTTGGGCAATTACTGCTTGTCACAATATTCACAACTCTGTTAATGAAAAATTACAGGCTTGAACACGAAGCTATACCTTCCTTTATGCTGAAACAGCACCAAGCATGTGGGCAGAATAGGAAAAACATATTTATTCTTAAGAAACACTGGGCACTGTGTCCTTCTAACAAGCCTTTCTGCTGCTCCAAGAAACATCTATCACAAATATTTGTTAAATCATCAGAGGAAAAGTCATTTTAGTCCTAATCCCATCTACTGCTGCCCCTTAAATTCAGGAGCAGTGCCTCTTTATACTTGGCTTGGCAAGAAGCGCCTCCTCTTCCTCACACCATATGTTTTGGCTTGAATACAATGGTTTCTTGTTTTGTCAGGAAAGATCTTGGTACATGGTCTGCCCTGCCTCAATGCTTCCTGATCTGTCACTGGAATAAATTTCTATTTGTTTTCCTCTGCCCTGTCTCCCAGCCCCGTTAAATTTAAACTTTACACACATGATCTAGGTATTTAGGGCAAAATTTGGTGAAGGGCTTACCTGTCCAGGGCATAAATGAGAATTTAGATGCTCTTGTCTAAATCCATTGCTTACGTGCTGATACCAGCTGCTGGAAGTCCTTAAAATCATGAAGATCAAAGATCACAAGATGCCCATTGTATTCCAGAAAATCTGGAAGGAAATAAACTTTGACTGTATGGTGTGTTCCTGGTTGTGTATGCCATTTGCATACACATAGAGTCATTGGAGAAAATATGAGAGCAAGGATAAAAATCCAAGACTACCACTGTCAGGAGCATGTCCCAACCACTAGCTATTGTAATATTCTTAAATAAATTAGTAAACTCCACTCCCAGTCTCTGACAAATGAAAGTTACAGGCATTTGACTACACCTGAACGTGTAGGGTTTGGACCATATTGTGAAAAAGTCAGAAGTCTAATAAGAGACCATAAAAAGAAAAAAAGTTTTCTAAGGTCAAGAAAAAAATGTAATTTGGTTTGTCCAGTATGAGGCATTCTGACTGTGTTCTACAAGAATATTTTACAATTCTGTATTTCTATTAGAAATAGTATAAAGAAATACTAGAAAATTTCTGAAGTAAAATACACTCCTTGTCCTTTCAACTTATATAATGAAAACAAAATTTACCTGGGTTGCTAAAGATCAAAGTGAACACTGTTTAATTTCAAACATATTAGTACTGTATGAAAGCGTTTTTTCACTACAAGGTTCCTGAGCACTCAAAACTGTTCGTTTATAGAGGAGAATAGAATGTTCTTTCAAGTTAAAATTAATAGAGATAAGAGTTTCTTTGATAAAACAATTTTAATTGCCTCAGTATTTCTTGAAAATAGTGTGCTTTCTAACATTCTTGGACACAAATCAGAAATATTAATAGTAAAACATTATTTAAAATAGTATGAAAAATAAATATAGTCTTCTTCCATCCTTTTATTTTTCTTCATAAATGGTAATAAAAGTAATATGGAGTTTTATACAGTATTTAAATTGTAATATGCAAAAAAAAATTTAATTTCTAGTGTTCACTTGCAATGGGCAATTAGGATTCAGTCTCCATTTCTATTAAATGCAATTTCCATCTGGTAGATTGAGAAATTTTTCTTGTAAAATAAGGCAATTTTAAGAGCTTGGGAGTCTCAACAAATTACATAATTCTGATTTCTCTGAGGTGAAGGAGAATTATGACTTTAATTCTCACATTTTCTAAAGATTTGCATCATTATAATTGAAATGTTATAGGATTTCCTCACCTTATAATTTTCAAATATTTTAAAATGTGTCTTCATTTATTTAGTTCTATGTTATGACTTCTATTCCTAAATTTACAGTGTTGACTTCTTTCATCTGAACAGAAGACCTGGAAAGAAAGGATGTATATGAAAAGCCTTGAAAGAATGTAAAACATCAAGTTCACGTGTTGGGGTTTCACAAAATTATTCCTGTAATTTTGAAGCCATTTGAAGCCAGATTGAAACTTTCAAGCTCCATGAATGCAAAGAATTCATTGGAAAGCAAGGAAATATCAAATGTTGTTATTTCTGCTCTGACAGTACAATTTCCCCTAGAATCATGGCTATAAAACTGCTCTTTCCTAACATTAAAAAATAAGGTTTTATTATTCCAGCATAGCCCTAAAATGAATGACCTGTTATGTAGATTGTCTCCTACCCAACCTGCCTTTTTGGAGCTTTTTAGGAGAAAGGAATTGTATGGTGCCTCTTTCAGGTCTTAATGTGTAAGACCCCAATCATATTAAAGATTCTAACTTGTATTAATAAAGTTTTCGGGTTTTTTGACTTGGATTCCTTGATTGTGTGGCTGTATGACTTGAAATAACCTTTTTCTTCTCTTTCTTGTACTTCCCTCATCATATGGAAATCATATTGTGTAGGGGTTTTTTACATTGCCTTTTCATTTAACTGGCACCTGTTTCTAATTTCAGTGGTGGGGATTATAAACTGCTAAAAAAACTTAAGCAGATGTGAATTTCATTTTCATGGTGAGAAGGCAAACCTGGTCCAGATATGCAGTAGTAAAATTCCAAGCGTGGCAGTGGCCATTCTTTTTCTTTCTGGTCCACTTGATCTTTAAAAGGCATGTTTTGCAGTGGATTTTGTACATTCTCTTTCAAACTCACTCAAAGCATACATTTTTGAAGACTAGTTTGTTCAAATCCATGTTAAGATGTTTCTTTGTATAGGGACAGGTAATGAATAAAATTTGAGAACATACTTTAGCTGATGACATGTAAAGGATATTTAGGTGGGGGGTTTTTTGTCTGGTTGGTTTTTTGGGGTTTTTTTTTGGTGATCACAGAATGAAACAACGTAACTGAAGAGGCATAAAAATTCCATGCATTTAAAGATAAAGAATTGTTCACTACCTGGTTCATTACCTTGTTCAGTAATAAACACTTCTTCTAGTACACTTAAAAGTCATGTTTGCAAAGAAAATCAGGCCTAATGTTTTTATTGAGGTTTCAGTTTTATAATTGTGTTCTTAGAGTTCTGTGGATGTTGTGTCTGATGCTCTGGGAATTAAAACAGCAGTCCAATGGCTAACAGCAGTCTAATGGCTGATCTAGACTCAAATTCAAATTGTGCCTTTTCCACAGACTTCCCACGACTGACAAACCTCAGACAAACCTTTCTATAGAGTTTTTTAGAACTCTGCATCTAAAAATAAGAAAAACTATTTTTTGGCATATCTGGTTTTGGGTTCTTTTTTTGTGGTGCCATACTGATCAGAGGTCACACTGGGAACATTTTGTACAGGAATTGTGACAGATTTCTGTCCTGGTGATTAGTCTTTAATGGTAAGACACATTTTCATATATTTTGGGGTAAATAACATGAAAGAATGAGTTTAAGGGGTGTTTGCCTTCCTTATTGTCCACAACTCCAAGAAAAAAAAAAAAACAAAAGGTACCAGTTGGCAAATATGGAGTTACTCAGCTTCCTAATTGCATCTTCCATCATTTTGCTGCTCTTCCTGTCTACCTTGCCATTATTCACCTGCACACACACCAAAATGCTGAAGAGTCCTCACTATACAGATTTTCTTTCTGCCTTTAAACATTATACTTGCTCACATCAGCAATGCTGCAATGCTTGGCCAATAGGATTAAATATGCTTGATGGGTGATACTCCTTTTCATGAACAAAATGCAAATGCCAGTATAGGAATTTTGCCTATCTCAAGATGTTACATGAGTCTTCCTCAAACTCATGATTTAGAGCAAAAGAAATACCATTTTATAATTCATAAAGGCTTTTTTAAAAGTATATTCTTATTTCATAAACTAACAGTCTAATCTGATTTTCGTGTTCTCTTCTGGGGCACAAGGGTGGGCACATAACCCTAAAGACCAGTACTTGCTTCAAATGAAAAGTGGGACCAAGCCAGCTTCAACTGTGTACAGCTATCTGTGTACAGGGCTTAGAAGATTGAACCTTTGGCTTATGATGAGTGTGGTTGATAACAACTATGGTAGGATATAGGATGCAGTGGTGAGCAGCCCATTTTCTGTCAGTGGACAATTCCAGGAGACAGAAGCACGTGGAACTAGGTGAAAACAAAAACTAGCTCACTCTGGACTTTCTTCCCTGATTTGTTCCATGGAGGTAATTAATGGTATTTAATGATAGTTGTCTGAACCACAGTGAGATACCTCTGGGCATGCTGCTAGGATAGAGGTGGTGTGTATAATGGAATAAAAAGCTCTGGTGGTTTAAAACCCAGCTGGAAAATTACACCCTGCTCAAGCTGCTCCCTTCCTCCCTGCCCCTTCTGAGAATGAAGCAACAATAAGGAGAGGTTATAAATTGGAATAACAATTTGCTACAATCACAAAACCCACAGCAGTACCAATAGCAAAAAGCATACAAAAGAAAGAGGGTATTCACCATGGGGAACCAAAAAAAAAAAACTACCCCCCAAAATATACTTGATTTTATGGGTCGATACAGAGATTCAGTACAGAACCTCACAGAAAAATACTCATTGCTATTGAAAAGACATGTCTAGAGCTCACAGTATCAATTGCATCTTATGACTAAGGTTTATAAATACAATTGAACAAAAGAACTTCCTCATAGAAGTAAAATTTCTTTCTATCATTACAAACAACATTGTTACTAGTAAGAGAAGAGGTGGAACAAAGAGACACAGCCAAAGTGGAGAATCTCTTTTGCTGCCTGCTGTAATTGCCCATGTCAAACTAGTGTCCATACAAATTTTACCAGAGGGTGTAGGTGTTTGAGCTGAAGGTAATTGGCAATAAAGGAATATATCTGCATCTGCATATTTACAAGGCCCTTTCTGTTTTATTCAGACTATGCATTCACAATTCCACAAGTATTTCTGATGGTTTGTTCCTTTCTTCTCTTTCATAATTCTTTGCTCCAAGGGATTGTTATGGTAATGAAATTTGCTGATAAGCCACTACACTAGGAACAAATTGCTCCAGTCCCTCCCTAAGACTGCTGACAGAACACAGCCAAAGCAGGAGAACAAGAGGCAGTTTGTTCCTGCAGCACTTTGCTTGGGAACATTGCAGTTCATGCCATGGTCCTGTGCCTCAAATCTGTGCAGTTTACCTAAGAGTATAAAGGTGTTTCTTAAACCCTCCACCCTGAAGCTGAAATGTACTAGAGCCCTCTGATTTTCTTAAGCATAATTCACTGCAGACTATACATAAAATGTAAAGTGTTCATATATGATTAATATATCTTTTTATTAACAGTCACTTATTAAAGGTCTATTTAAATCAAAAAGTCAGTGGTAAAATCTTGCTGTACAGTAACTTTTAGTAACAACAGAAGTAACTGTGTCTACAAAATAGAACATTTTTAGATCTACTAATCATTGGGCAGTAAATTTGAGTGTAGCAAATAAATGTACGTATCTGAAGAAATGTGGGGTTAGGCCCCTTTCTCCTGTAACAAAGCAAAGGAATATTCTCTAAGGGAAAAAAATCTCACTGGATCTTTTCTTAGAGGGCTTTTAAGAGAAAGTAAAATACATTGCAAAGTAACTTATTGATAAGTCCACAAACTTGTCAGTATTTACTGACATCCTTTCAAGGTCTTATACAGAGAATATAGTGTCATCAGTAGATTTCAACAATATTGAAGAAATGTTGTCAGAAATCTGATACATCTTTGACAAACTCTTCTTCTGAAGTAATCTCAATGACATATTTTCTTTCTTTGCTTCCAACTCAAGAACAACTTTCTGTTTGATCACAAGTGAAATTTTTGGAAGAGAAAATTTAATTTAGTCTATTAGGTAAATAGTTAAGAATCTCTGAAAGATGGTGGTTTATTTGCTTATTTGAACATGCACTATGGTTTTGATTTGCCATTATCCTTTTTTTCTTATGCTATACTCATTCTTTCAGTTCTAGGAAAGCATTGGACTAGTCAGTGACTAGTTTATGACTGATCAACAAACCTCTATAATGGGAGAAGACTCAGGGGATATGGATGAAGGCAACATGCTTATGAAGCCCAGGGAAAATGGAGGGAGTGACTGACCATAAGCAGTGGTTAGGAAATTGAACTTAGCTCAACACGAAGGGAACCAGAGGGTGGCCTTGTTTCTATTGAGTGGAACTGGTTGTGGGAATGTTTCTGTCTGAGGTAATCAAGAGTGCGAGTTAGCACGCTCAGATGGAGAAGCACACACACATCTCAAACCACTTGTATTGTGGTTCAGCTGTCCAGTGCAATTCCTGTGTTCTGTGAAGTATAATTTGCTCACGTATTATGATTTTGGTATATTGTGGTATCAATCTGCTAAATCAAAATCCTGTGTAATGTCAAGTATCTACAAACTGGAAAATCCATTATTAAGCATTCAAGCCTCCATGTGTGAAATGACAAACAGAACCTGGTTAGAGAGTCTTGGAGACTGACAGAGTTGAAATGCCTATTTACATGTTTGATAGTACAATTTAGAATGTCTGTTACCTAAAAATCAGGGTTTTTTTTTTTTTGCTTCAACATAATTAATTCCACAGAGAACTCTCTTGTTCTCCTTTTTGGTTAAATGCTACCATACTGAACTCTGTTTAGCTGGAGTTAGCCTTCAAGTTATGTGTAGAAGACAGGAAGACCATGCTAAGTGCCACATGAATCACAGTCCTTCATTTGATCGCAACATTTTTAGGCATACTATTAAAAAATGTCAGATTTGAAAACCTTTCATTTGACATTTATCTGAAAAACCGTAATGTAACTGCATTTAAATGTCAAATGAGAATAAAGCTGTATTCTTATCTGTATAAATATCAAATGAATGGTTGTTTGCTCTGATATTTGGGGTTCTGAAAGGGTAAAGGTCAAGTGAGGTGCATCCCCTGACAAAGGTTGATATTGCAGCATTCTAAAGCAATACCTCACACCTGTACCCTGAGGTTTGTTGCCCTGAGTGCTCAAGATAATTATGTGGGAACAGAATCATTCTAAGGCAGCTGCACCCTTAGCTAACACAGCACTTTATTCCTATTTCCTTCCCCAAATTCTGCTTGTACATGACATGATTTGGAGAAGGGAAGTGAACTCAGGTGTGCTGCTTTCCAGGTAAGCACTCAAATCACTAAGTTATTCTTTGTTGTATAGGATACCTCATTTTCACACTTGCTGAAATAGTACTGCAAAATACAGACAAAAATGAAGTATATGTGAATAGGGCCAGTAAAGATAGAAATCAGTATATCTAAATTGTGTCTGCCCCTCAGACTAGCACACCTGCATTGTCTCATGTTCTAGCAGAACAGAATTACTATCCAAGTAAATTTTTGGCTAGGCACCCCATATCTAAGAACATGGACTGTATTATGAGTAATCTAAAATTATTACATTAATAAATAAATGGATCTCAAAAAATGCAAATTTGTTCTTTGATACTTAAATAGGTCCAAAAGTCAGATTGTTAATTTATAACAGAATCACCAAATCATAGAATCATTTAGGTTGGAAAAGACCTCTGAGACCATCAAGTCCAACCTTTGACTGACCACTACCATGTCAACTAGACCATGGCATTGAATGCCATGTCCAGTCTTTTGCTGAACATCGCCAGGGATGGTGACTCTACCACCTTCCTGGGCAGCCCATTCCAATATTTAACAACTCTTTCTGTGAAGAAATTCCTCATAATATCCAGCATAAACCTGCCCTGCTGCAGTTTCAGGCTATGTCCTCTTGTCCTGTCACTGGTTGTCTGGGAGAAGAGGTCAAACCCCATCTAAACCTCTAAATAGAAAATAAATCTAAAGAAACCATTGTCCATAAATGCACATAATATATCCATGTAAGTGCCTAAATATATTGGTAGAATGTCTAATGCTATTATAAATCTGGAATTGTTGAGATTTATAACTCCAATTGCTGATTCTCTTATGCATTCTAAATGCAGACTCTAAAATTTAAACATTATAAGAACTGCTATTTTGCAACACCTGTTTCAAGTACATTAGCTTGTTGTAATTACATAATTATGGTATTCAAAGAAAGCAGAGCTCAGGAAAAGTGATGCTGTATCATCTCATTCCCACAGCAAGGAAAAAAAAAGAAAGATAGAAACAAGCCAAAAAAATTTCTTCCAGACTTCAACACAACTTCCAGGAACAAACCTTAACAGTCCAGGGCACCCTCTGTTGTGTGCCCTGTGTAGCATTCCTTTCAACTATCCATAGCATATCCTAGAAGAATGCTTTAAACTTGAATACTCCTCCATAGTCAGTTTCTTAGCAGTTTTTTGGGAGATTTGGAGCTGAGAACAACCACTTGAAGCCTTTCCTTTCTGTACTATCTTCTTTGCCATTCGCTCATCAGGAAGCAGGATTCTTTTTATATTGCTGGGACTACTTGTCTGGAAAACCATGATACGCTCTTTGGAGTCTAAAACATATGTCCAGGTATCTTGTTTTGAGCATCCAAAGCTAAAGAAGGGCTCTCCCTGCAGCCTGCATGCAGCAAGTTGCATCTTTGCTCTGGGTTGTGCCAGGAAGTTGGTCCTGAGAATCCCTAATCAGGCAACTACCTGTCCCCAAGGTAACCTGAGCATTAAACCAAACAAGGTATCACTTGGTGATAAGCAATCTAAAATTCAATTATGTAATGCTGCCTGGAGATACCCAAAGCTGCTTACAATTTCTTATCTTGAGGCTTTATTAAAAAAAATAGCTTTTTTAAAATTTCCCTGAAATTCTACTCCTACACAAGCAAGACAGGTTAGATTGGATTCATATAGTCAGTAAATACCTTATGCTACACCTTTCAACTAAGCAGTGAGTAAGAATGACATAGAAGGGCCTAGATATGAGCTGGAGTCTCTTCTTCCCCAGAAGATATATAGTCAATTCAACTTCTTTTTCTATTCCACTCTGCAAACATAGGAAGATGTGTGAAATGAACAAAGTATGTGTATATAAGCATGATGGGTAAAGAGTGTTGATGTTGAACCTGAAATGAAACTAAGGAAAGCATATGAAGTGTGAAACATATGGCTATGCATATGTATGAAGTTTGGATCAGGATATGCATCACAAAATAGTAATAGGTTTTATTCTGGGAGAAGAGAGTGATAAATCAAAGGGGAATAAGAACCTTACACTAAAAACAAGAGAAGTTGGAATCTCCTTCCTCTTAGCTGTTTGGCATTTCCTCTTGAAAGAAGCGGAGGAAGTATTTAAATATTTTATAACCTTCATTATTGGAACATACATCTCTTTATTACATTTTTGGAAGCATGTGTTCTATTTGAAATCAGTATGGATATATAAATATTTTTAGGACATGATTATTCTCTGTATGTAGGTGGAGAAGAACATCGAATTAGTGAGATCTTGCTTTCATGAGTAACAGAGCAGCTGGCATTACCCCTCCTTTCCCTCCGCCTCCCTGGCCAAGGGAAAACACCTCATATCCTCAACTTTAATTCCTAAAATAAAACAAGAAATGGTTTTGGCTTCCCTCTTTCAATCTACTTCTCCAGGTAATATTGAAATTACATCTGCTATGTTTGCAATTCTTTTACCAGATCACACAGAAAAGTGAAAAAGAATGGCATAGGGCTATCACAGAACTGCAGAAAACAGAAGCAAAAGAGATCTTTTAGCCTAATTTCCTGTCTAAATATCTGCTTTTTTTTATCAAGGATTTTTAGCCCCAGACTCAAAAGGGATACCTAATCTTCTGTACCCTTTACACATAAGCATCCAGTTTCAGATGCCTAACAGGAGGAGCAGGTCCTCTTTACCTAAAATGTGAAGCATAGACCACAGAACCATGATATTAGGTACATTGCCAATCTGTGGCAACCCAGTGCCCTCTGGTTTTCCCCTTCTGTATTCAGACAGTGCAAGTGGAAATGAAAATGTTCAGTGGTGGTGCTGAAAAAAGAATTATCTCCTCAGTATTGGTATGATATAAACTCCTTTGAAAGGGTTCAAGTCCAAGAAAGCTACTCAAGGTCATTACTTGGAAAAGTCTTCCAAGAATTCTTTATCCCTTCTCTATATCAAGGTGTGGCAACAGAACAACACAGGAGAAACTATGGCTCTAGATCAGTCAGTTGAAACCTTGATATCTTTAAATCTCTTTATTTTCGTATATTTATTTTTAGGCATTCAACAAAGTTCAAAGTTCACATGACTCAGTAGACCTGTTCTGTTCAACTCTCCTCTGTACTGTCTTACTCACTGCATATTTTCTTTGCTTATATTGGAAGAACCAGATTTGATGGAACAGTATTGAACTGTTGCACCTGAAAGTCTGGCCCAGCATCTTTTCTAAGAAATCACTGCAGAAACACAAAAACATCTTTTTAGAAAAGCATGAACTCCTTCTCTAATTGTTGCTCATGGATAACAGAAAAGAACAATTGTTTAAATATACCAGGAAAAAAAGGAATACTCATAATTCAAAAAAGGTTTGAGACAGGATGAAAGTGAAAGTAGAATATGATCAAGAAATAAAAATAATATCATCCTATTATGTTCAGCAAATTAATTTTACTAGAAGTCTGTGACTTCTGGAGTGAAGTATCCATGCTAAAAATGATCATTGTTGAAACTGCAGTTTATTTTCTAATTATGTATATTATCACATAATTCAAAACATTCGGATTTTTTTTCTGAAGGCTAACTGAACATAATTCAGGCAAATAGAAATAGCCATGAAGTCCTCAAGATAGCCAAGTACTTCATTTGAAAGCAGATAAATAGATTTGTCTGTAATTTAACAGATTGGGAACTATTTTGCTGTTTTGTTATTTCTTTGATATCAAAGTCTTAATACTAAATATAATCATAAATGTAATTTAAAACTGGATCTGACCATTAGAAAAATGTGTAATATAAATTTTCTGCTTTACTCCTCTAGTTTTATTTTTAGAAATATCAGCTTCCTTCAGAACTATGAATCTCAATTTTGAATGGCCTGTATACGTTGGAGTTCTGATGCATTTTTTGCTTTGACTCCTTAGAAAGACTGGGGTAACATACAAATTTTGAATCAAGAACAATGTTTGGAATTTTCAAAGCTATCGTATTCACTGCTTTTTGCAGTCCATGCTTGGATAGTAGCCATGGAAATCTGCAGATAGTGAACTGCTTCAATATGTGCTCTAAAAAGTCTCTAATGTTTGTGTGTCTGCTCATTCTCAGTTAACAAACAATAAAATGGAAGGCTTCAGATTAAACAATCATTTCAGGCTTGCTTTATTCTTCTTAGTAACTTACCGGTCAGACACGTAGTCCTCAGTTTCTATGTCTTTAAGGATTTTTGCAGTAAATAATCTGGCCATTCCTACTGTCTCCACTTTCCCTTATGTCTCCTCCTGGCTAAAAAAACCTCAAACAGACAAAATCTAAAACCCCAGCTACAATAAGCAACGAACGAGAGTATGTTAATTATACTTTTTTTCTTACTCATTTGGTTGCACGATGCCAAGCCTATTATTTTGCTTTTGTAATCTTACGAATTCAGGCGGTAAGGAACATGACTTCTATATTTGTAAAGCTCAGAACACAATAGGAATTAGACACTGATTAAGCCCTAATGTCATATAACTACTTCATCATTGCCATCCATACTAAACAAATAGATTTGCTTGAAACTAAGCATGTTGAATGAGCAACAGGATTTAGCAGAACATTTTCCTTCACTAGTAACAACCATGTTAAATAAAATGATGCTGATATAAATCTGGAATGATCCTATTATTTTTAGTGGACTTAATCCTGACTGATATAAATGTTAACTGAAAACAACAAAGTCCAGAATCCACAGGGAAAACAATAGAATATGTTGTAGATATGCATATTTATTTTGCCCAGGCTGCGGAACAGACTCAAGGCAATTCTCTAGAATGTGAAGCCCTCTGATAACCCTGTACCACAATTTACTTCAATTTTAGAACAGTTATTTATTGCCTTTCTGTAGATGCACATGTTAATTGATTTTGATGAAAATATTATTTATAAACCAACAGTACTAAAAGGTCATGAACTGCAAAGCCTTAATTTCTTACAATTTTGATTCCAAGTTATTTATTAGATGTGGTACAAGAACGAGTTGGCTGCTTGTGGGAGAAGTGTCACTTTTGGTCATTTGAATCCAATTATGAAGTATGTAAATGCAGAACATTCCAAAATAGTATCACTGTCACTATGACTGCATTTCACTTTTGTCTCCGTATTGTTGGGTTTAGACACATTACACAAAATGAGTTGCATCAAACTTTTGTTTCTTTTTCTGTCCTTTTATAAGGCAGCCTAGGAATTTCCTGATGAAGTTGAGATGGAGCAATAAGTACAGATCTTCCTGAGTGTCCCACAGACACGTAAGTCATTCAGTTCATATGTGGGTGGTCTTTGACTTATTCAGCTCGCTCTGTTATAGACTCGCAAACACATCCAACGCAATTAAATAGATGCACAGTATGGTCTTTACAAAATATCATTCAGCCATGTATCCTGCAACAAGCAATTACAAGTCATCTTCAGGGCATTGATTTATTTCTCATTGCCCTACCAATTTAATGACCTTATGATTTATACTGATTACGGAAGTCTCTCCTTGGCAAGCAAAGTAATTATCCATCAATCTCAAATTCTTTAAGGGAAGAAAAATGTTTATTTTCTGTCTGCATAATAAGTTTTATGTCATTTTTAATGTCATGACTCCCACATGCACTGAAGATATATGTAGTAACTTCTAATGTCTCACAGAATGTCAACTGTAAATGCAATTTGACAACAGGCTTAACTTCCATTATCTGATTGTTTGGCATTATATAATGAAGGTGGTTAAGTTGTCTGCTTGGAAATGCATGCATTATCCTAGGATGAAACAATGGACAAATTCTGTGGTTCAGTCATGAGGCCCTGCAGAAAATCCTCAGTAAGAAAAAGAGCAAGATTTCAAGTACATTTAAAAAGCAACTGCACAAACAATGCTTGAGGAGCAACAGGAGGGATCATGGCTCAGCACAAAAGCGTGAAGCACGTGACCTATCAGTGCTCCTTCTGCTACTGTTTTTCTGTAATTTTTTTGATTTACAGTAAGGAGTACATTTTGCTGTGTGTGAGTTTATTTGTTAAGGAAATAGGTTTTATTTGAGTTTTAACAGGAAAAGCCTAGGTATTAGTTTTGCATTAGTTGCCAGACTAAACTGTCCTGTGTGTGGTGGTCTTCTGGAGAGTTTGTGTGTGTATATATACATATATATATATATATATACACACACATATATATATGCTTTTTTTTTCCTTTTTTTTTTTTTTAACAGTAGGACTTGCAAATTGAAAGGTTCTTAATACCTGAAGACCAACGAGAGGCTAACATCCAAGGAAACTGAGTTTTACAGATGTACCACTGAATTCCCCAAATTTTACTCTCTCAGCCTTGCTCCTCAAAGATTATTCCCACACAGTAGTCCAAATCACTGCCAATGTCACCTTACTGTTTATATTCCCCTTTTTAATTATCTTCTCCCAGTCTTTGGAGATTGATTGACATGCATCCTCTATTGATAACTTTTGTATTTCAAGCACCACAGCATAGCTATGTAAGACAGTGAAGTCCCTTCCACACATTTTGAGTTGGATGGGAAGATTCATAAGAGTCAGTATAGAGATGGTTCAAGTTGGATACAGAAATGCAGACAGCAAGGTTCCAATATGTCCAAACATCAGTGTCCAAATACAAATATGTCCAAATACAGATACGTCCAAATACAGCATCAGTGACCCAAGAAAGAATCTAAAATTACTCTTGTCCATGCATTCAAGTTACTTTGCAGAAAACTTTTTCACTATATGCCAAGAGATTTTAGATTTTACAGCCAAGCCTCTGCTCTTTACTCATTTGACTCTTGTGCTGAAGCAAAGAAAGAAAATCTAGACAAAACAACCTCTCTTTCTCCCTAAAATCTGCAATTACATGTTTTTCTTAATGTCGCCAGAAATGACACATCACATACAGCTTTTAAAGTCCTGAGAAGGAAAACCTTCATGCTATCTTAAGGCAAGTCTACCTGTCATTTGAGTGGCGTGGCACAAAGATGACACTGGAATGGCTCCTACCACACCTTTCATCACAGAAAAAAACACTTCTTTTTCTCCCTAAGAGTTTTAGGATAGGATCGTTTTTTCCCTAAAAAAAAATAATTGTTCTTAACTAGGAATGAGACCAGAACAAAATTTCTGATTTAATCTGCTTCCTCTCGTGCAAAACAGTTTAGGTAGAGCAGAAGACCAACCTTGAATGGTTTTTTTCCTCACATTCTCAACAGTACCAATTTCAAATACCTAAACAAATGCAGTACCAAGTCAGTGAATAGGCAAGCATCTGCACCACTTAAAAGCAGTCTCTTTGGTGTTAGATTGCCCACATTCAGGTAGATCAACTTTGGATTTCACCATCTTCTAGTTCCCAAGTGCTGCTCCGTTGCCCTAATGCATTATGTTATGATTATTATCATCATTATAATTATTATCATTACACTTCTAAAATGTCAAAGCATCTGGGATAATGCAATGGCTCCATGGAGCCTTCCAGAGAGATTGATTATATAGTACAAAACTGAGGTGACAGAAAGGACTGAGGGAGTGGCATGAGGGGGCATTTGAGGGTACTAAACATTCTGAGATAGTTTTTAAAAGATTGTGTAGGTAGAGGAAGCTAAATTTAATGCACTGATTCGATTCACCCTGGTTTTTTGGGAGCCCTCCAACTTTTGAATGATCCACTGAAAAACCAAGGATCTGAGTGAATGATCAGAAATCCAGTGCTTGAGGCTGCTCCCGGGCCATCATTAGCAATTTGGATAATCCTTGTGTAACAAGATCTAAAACACAAATAGGACAGATCTCAATTCAGAAATTTTTGTTTCCTGTTTGTATCCTTAGCATAGGCTGTGACAAAATGACTGGCTCCAAGAAAATATTGCAGTATTAAGAGCAACAGCTTTGAATCAGGCCCAGAGAAAGCATAGAAATAGATACTATGGGACAAAAAATAAATGAGGACTGAAATGCAAAAAATAGGCATGTTGCAAATCAGTTCAAATTCTAATGAATTAAATGTCATCAACCAAACAATGTAGAAATTTTGAGCAGATTAGTTTGTTGTTCACATAAAATTTCTCAGTTTTAAGCATTTAGCATTGAGGAATATGTATGGAAAAATCAATATAGAACAGAGGATGCTGACAGATTGCAAGGCACCATGTTATTTGAAGTTTTTCCAGTAAAGTGAGATTATTTCATTTCAACATTTATCTCATTGGACTGGTTTAAAAGGGGAAGCTTCCATGGCTGTTTAACAAAATTGCATTTGAACACAGATGCAAGAGGATGCATGCAGGAGCTAGTTATACAACTTATAGACAGAATGCATGCAGATAGATATCTTTTCAAGGCATGGATCTGTAGACACTTCTCTGGGGTTATCATTACTCCCAAAGTGGTGCTTTGCTAAGATATTTAATTTAATTTTGACATTCATAATATGAAGACAACTGATTAGCATCAATGATGTAGCATCTTCTGGAATTAGCGGATCACTGCATTTAATTTTGGTGGTCACTTTTCATATGAAATACAAATGAAAATGAAACCACAAGAATGATGCTACAATTTAAAAATGTAGCCTTTTGTCACAGATGAAAGGCACTACACTGAGAAGAAAGGCAGGAGAACTTCATCCTCATTCATAAGACTTAAGACTTCTAATCCGATAAAGAAGAACCTGAGGAAAGAACTCACAATTTTTTTATGGGAATTCACTTTTGTCACTCCCCTGTTCTGTTTCAGGTTATTTCTCTGCATTGTAGCCTGTAGAACACAATGCCTGCTATTTTCTCTGCAGTTTCAGTTCATAATTCAGAATCTTAGCTTAATATCGACTTTTATGCGTTGGTCAAGCTAAAATGCCAGTTTGGACTACAGTGGCTAAGATGGGGATGCACATTCCATTAACTGGTTATATAGCTGGGAGAAATACCATAAAAAAAAAGAAAGAATCAGGGTGAATAGCTGGCATTAGAAATGGCTTGAAGGTCTGAGGCAAGATTTGCCAGTTACTCTGGTATGATCCTTAATATGTGTCACAGAAGCAGTGAGTAGAGCTATTTTATTGTGATACTGCAGAAAGAACATTTTATAGGAAAAATCTGTTATAGGTTTGTGAAAATAACTGCTAGGTAGACTGAAAGTAGCTGGCAATAACCCATTTCTGCATGTGAGACCAGCAGAGTCTTCTTGGAAAACAAATAGTATGTCATGCAAAGATTTCATGTTCTGAAATATTTTTTTCTATAAGCCAACTATTTTTTACTCCTTTTAAATTAAATTGAGGCACAATTTATAACAAACCACGAAGTTATTATTTTAAAATAGATATAAAAATATTTCAACTATATTTTTGTACTTTTCAGAACAGAGCATTTGTGGGATACAATGTATTTGCAAATATTTCTGACAATGTGAAGTCCATTATTTTCCAAATATTTTAATATGTCTTTGACAATTAGTACATTCTAATTTGAGACTTAAAATAATGAAATATCTTCTACGTGTTTGGTTATCAGAGCTTGGGGAGTTGGCTCATATGGCTAATTGAGAATCTCCACAACCTAGAGATTTATAGAATTTCAGAGCTATAGTTCATTGCATATATACCATGCATATAATGTATAAATATTTGTTTAAAACTTTTACATTAATTATTAAAATGCATTCTACATCTGAATTCCATCATTAACAGGTACCACATATTGACATAAGTGAATATAATGCCATTTACAGAATCTGAAATTATTTCTGTCTACATTTCTATATTTGTAATCATCCTTTGACCTATCTGTGACATATTAGATATTTCTAGGGAACCATCACTTGATGTTTAGAAGCAAACACCATTTTTCAGGACATTGAACTTCACTATAAAACAAGCCTTTGCCCTGTAGGATTTGTTTCCTTTTTCTACAATTCACTCAGAGCTCACGTATAGTACATGGATTTATGCAGATTCCCTGACCCTTTATCACAGCAGTACTTCATGGCCCAAGAATACAAGACCTAAAACTTAATTTTTTTAATAGATGCACAAAAGAAAGAAAGGAAATCACAACAGAATTTAAAAATATGCTAGAGATCTGGACAGTGATTCACCAGTTATTTTTATATTAGAAACAGAATTTATCGAAAAGTTAAGTATGTGTCATACATCACAGGTATGTGTTCTTTGCAAGCATGCATGAAGATAGGAGGAGAAAAAAATAAAATAGTAAATAAATCTTAATAATAATCTTAATCTAACTTTCACCCCCATCCTTTATCTCTGTGTTTTCTAGCATATAATATAGAAAACTATGACAACGACTCTGATATGTTTTTCTTGTGGATCTTGGGTTTGGATGCAGTTTTTGTGTTATTTTTGGGCCTTGGTGGTGGTGGTTTTGTTGGGTTTGTTTTTTTTAATATTAATAACCTTCCTACAGTTACTGCTTGAAACTTTTATAATGAAAAAATGTAACAAGGTTTGATTATGTTGGAAATGTCAGGGCCTTTAGGAAGAAAATATGGAAAACAGATGTTTGTTGTAAGTAAACCAATGGGAATAATATTAATATGTCATTGCTCAAGAAGCTGCTGTTCCTCCCACCTCCAGCTTCATTGGTTGGATGGTGCTGATTTTCCACCCTCATAACTTTGCCTCCCTGTCAGCACAAGTCTCCTCTTTCTAGTAAATTGGAAAGCAATGTTAACATGCATTTAAAGGGACCATCCTCCAGCCTTTAATGAACAGAGATTGCTAAATGCAATGTTCCTTACACTTGCAAGCAATATTAGGATCTTGCCTGTATTCCATTTGTTTTACCGGACCAGAAACTTAGCCCATCTTGCAAATTAGGATGAGAACATATTTGTCCATAACAAGTTTGTGCTGTTTCACAGGAACTCACAATAGTTTCTTGAAAAAGTGAAACTTAGCGCTAGTAGAATGCAAGCTAAGTTACAGGTTAACAGTTCTAGAAAATCCATGCGCAGCAAACACAGAGTAATGCCATACCTTGAGAAGCAGTGCAGGAGTCACAGCAGTTGTATAGATGTGAGTAACATCAGGAGAAGTGCAGTGTCCTATCAGTGTTTATACTCCTCAGACAAGGCCAGCTCAAGGGACGTAAATACCACCAAATTGTACCCAGTTTATCATCTGCCAAGAACAGATTCATAAGTGTTATAATCACCAACACATGATAAATGTAAATCCCACACTATAAGGTATTCATATTATCTTTACAGTTTTTTTCTCCCTATGAATTCCCAGACTTCTTTACACAGGGAAATGAATGTGGAATAAGCTACAGTAGAATGGTTAAGCAGGCTGCTTCATTAATATATCACTCTCAGACAATATTATGATGCAAAAAGGTTTACCAATTTCTTACTTTATCCAGGGAGTTAGTGAATTGCTGCTAGCTCATAGCAAGTTTGGTTCTTAGCCTTCTGTGAATCAGTCTGCCTTTGTAGCCCAGTCCAAAGCCTATCCTACAGTTAAATATAAAAAAAAAGGTAGTCTCATTATCCACGAATGAGCTGGCAATTTTTGGTTGCCATTAAGTTCATGATCAGTGTTAACCCCCAATACAAAGGCTATACAAGTCTTTAGAAGGCTGGTTAGTTACGACAAAAGATATTTTTTTACTTTAAAATTCTAATCATATAATGACATGAGTCCTTCAGCTTGAATGTAAAAATGGTTTGGATAGAAGCTATGAATCACTGTGTCCTTCATTGTTTTGTATACCATTACTGTACCCCTTCTTAGCCATCATCTATCAAAGACATCCAACATTTTCTATTTCTCTGCATGTTGAATATTTGATGTTTGCACTTGTTTTTACTGTTAAGATATGAACTGCACCTCTTTTACCTCAGTGCCATTATTAAATCCTTTTTGAAGACACCTCTGCAAGTGTCTAAACACTGTGCCATAAACTTTGTCCTGTAATTAATTTTTCTATAGTTAAACTTATATGCATGTAACAAGTTAATCAACTTGGCTCTATACCTGACTAATCCAAACACAGGATTTAGAAAACTTTAAAAATTAAATTAATGCATGTAAGGTTTTTCTACAAAGACAATACCAAAAGGCAAGAAAACAAACTAATTTAATTGTTTGTATTTATAAAAGTATGACAAATTCTCATCAAAAGAGTTTGGTACTTTATCTTAGAATCTATATGGTCACTTTTCAGCAGTGAAGTAAATACACATTACTGTTATTACAACAGCAATTAACACTACTAATCATAATCCAATACAAGCAAAAACTTTTTTTTCATGGTGACAGAATTTTGTAAAAGACTAAGGAGAGCTTTATGCACATACTTTTTAAGGAGATTCCAAATAATCTAAATTACTCCACTTCTAAATCACGGACAGCATTGGTTCATGTTTTAAAGCAGATGCTTTGATATATATAAATGTTTAGATGTGGCTATATATAAATGTATATGTGGGGGGAAGAATATTAAACACCATCATACAGATCATTCAGCGCTACCATTCATCATGGCATTGCCAGACAAAATGAAACACCTGAATCTGAGTTCTAAAATACATTTAGGCACTGTTGTGGCTTTGGCCTTTAAAATATGAACCCTGATTCTCAAAGACATTTAAGTTACGTGAAATTCAGTTTTTGTATAGGAAATTTCACTTTAGACTTTTTCTTCAGAAAATTGATTTTAATTTTTTTATACCATTGTTACAAAAATATATAGCTAATAAGAACTGGTGTGAAATGTAACATCCTTTTGGATCTTTTCTGTGGATGTTTAGAGCAGGTACTATGTGTCTTAGCTTCTTACCAAATTAGCCCATCAGCCTATAAAGATGTGGCAAGTTAGAGCCCCTTTTTACCTTGGTTATACATCTGGCATATAGAACATGAAATTCATTTTCAAGTGCAAAAAAATCTTATTATTAACATTGACCATCCCTTTAAGTGTACAAGCAAAGTCACTCCATAAGGGCTTATTTTCTTTGAATTTGGAGTACAAAAGTAAAAATGTTTTAACAGAGATTTTGAAAGGCGAAGAGATGCCACGATTATTAAAGCAGAGTTTTGATACCTGGTCTGGAAATTAAGAGGAGGTTTTTAATCATCCGAGTTTCTGGAAAAAAAAATTTAGTAAAAGTCCTTGGGCCTGAAAATGCCTGCTGCTGCTGAAGCTTGTGCAGGGTACATAACAGACTGTACGGTAGAGCTGCTGGCTGCTCTAGGGGACTGGGCACAGAGATCTTGTGGAAATGCCTTCATTTGCTGCTATGGAGACAAACTTGAAACTAGGATTGCTTCAACACTTAAAAACAAAACACAATTCAGAGGTATTTGATTAAAGTATTAAATCTACTTATGTTTCTTATAGGTTTGACTTCCATACTATAAAGTATGTATAGAAAATACATAATATCATATAAAAAGTTAGAAGGTAGACTACAAGGTACAGCCAAAATTTCCCTTATCCGTTGAGAGAACGGAGAGTTCTTCTTAGTATAAGGAACATACTCATAGAATCACAGAATCATTAAGCTGAAAAAGACCTTTAAGATCATTTTCCCACCACAAACCCAGCACTAAATCATGTCCCTAAGTGCCACATCTACATAGCTTTTAAACATCCTCATGGACGGTGACTCAGCCACTGCCCTGGGCAGCCTGTTCCAGTGCTAGACCAATCTTTCAGTGAAGAAAGGTTCCATCATATCCAGACTAAACCTCCCCTGGCACAACTTGAACTCTTCTCCTCTTGTCCTTTCACTTGTTACTTGGGAGAAGAGGCTGAGTCCCACCTGCTTACAACCTCCTTTCAAGCATTTGTAGAGAGTTATAAGGTCCCTCCTGAGTACTCCTTTTCTCCAGGCTAAACACCCCCAGTTACCTCAGTCACTCCTCATCAGACCCTTCCCCAGCTCTATTGCTCATTTGGCTTGATTTATTTTAGGTTTTTATGTTGTTCACTATCATAACAAATTGTAAATACCTGGATAGGAGGCAATTTTCCAGTGAATGAATGAAATGTAAACCAAGTACAGTGTACTCCAGCAGTCCTCCACAAGCAAGTGGGCCAGAATAGTCTTGAACATTTCAGAAAGCATCTTAAGTAGTGTTGAATGTACAAAGGTCAGAAAAGGAAGCAAAGGGGCATGTTTATCTCTACTTTCTCCACTTCATCAATGCTGAAAAAATTGCAGAGCAACAGTTACTTTAAAGGCTGTGTTTGAGTTATATGCTAAAAATATGAGATAATTCTTTACACAGGGGAAACTATCAGAAAATGTTACTCATCCTGCTGAATACGGTGTCATGGAGTTGCAAGTGAGGTCAGTACCTGGTACTCAGAATACAAATTTTCTGAAGAAACTGCAGATAGTTCATATGTAAATGCTTTGAATTTGCAAGCACAGACTGTTCTTTCAATTCATTATCTCATACTTCATGCTCTGCCAAATTGCCAATTATAATACTCAAAAATTCTAATCTTAAGCACATTGTAGAGCACAGTGGCATTCATAACAATAGATTAATGACAAGTATTTTAGTACCAGCTCAAGGATACATGCAGTTTGGGCTGAAGGAGGTAACGAGTCAGAAGATTTGGGTTATCCATTTTGGTATTACTTTCTTTGGTTTAGTTTAATTGTTAGTTTGTATTGATTCTAATACCATAAACCAGAGTAATTTTGATGGAGATGTTGCACTATGTGAAAGGCACTCGTGTTCCATTCAGGGGACTCCAATTTTTCTCATCAGCCTGAGGCACTTAACACACATTTTACAAAGACACTGAGGGCCCTTGATTTCCCATGGTTTCAATGAAAGCATCAGGTTTCTGCATTTCTTCTGTACCTTTTTGAGATCAACAAGAAGCTGAGCATGTACACTCATCTCATTAGAGTAGAACTGAAGATACATTGCACTAATTGAAACTGGACTATAAAAAATAAACACTCAGTCACAGAATTCCAGCCCTATTGCATGGTTTCATTAAACTGCAAAACACTCACTGATCTCAGCATTCATTTGGCTACTGAATCCTGGATTTCGGTCTAGTTAAAAATAAGGAACATGCAAGAACAGTTTTGCAACATTAGAAAATATAGATGTTTTTGGTTCATGAGAAACAATCCTTTGTTATACAGACTACTACAGTGTTTCACAAGAATTTGCTCTATGAGTACTTTTAAGCATTTGTATCAATCTGTTTATTTATGTTCATGCATGTACAGAGGCTTACAATCACATCAAAACACAATCAAACCACCTCAGCTGCAAAATTCCACTCAAGTTAGCAAAGCTAGGTGTGTTTGTACTTCCAGCCTAAGGACTTCTGCCAGTGAGATCTGATGCAATGCTCACTGAAGACAGTAAGGTGGCCAGAAGAAAATACATATATTATGCATAATATATGGAATGCATAATAACTCAAAATACAATATAGAGGAATAAAAAGGATATTTTTTTTCAAGTATAGATGAAAGATATTCCCAGTTGCGTGAAAAGGTTTGGAGGTTTTTCTCTTTAACCCACACCACTGAATCACCCTTATGTCAGGCTCCATCTGTAGAATTCTTACTCAGGTAAATAATAGAGGGCTTCATGTTTTCCTTCAGTGATTTTTAAACCTTTGTATTTCAGTTGAATCAGAAGAGAAAAAGGTATTCTCAGAAGCCTGATTTTGCCCTGTTTCTAACTGTATGGAAAGGGGCAGAGATAGAAGGTGAATATTCTTTAAGGGAAAGACTATGTATGGTTGACATGAATTTCAGACTTTATCATTAAAATTAAATGTGTAGTATTGAACATATGTGAAGTCATGCATCCCATAAGAATATTGGTTATCCAAGAGATTTGTCAAATTTACAAAATAATTTAACTGCCATAAATGAGACCATACATAAAAACCTTATATTATCTGTTAATTATCTGTTTCTAAGTGTTGGAATAATAGATCTGTTTTTCATAAAAATTTCTCACATCTGAAAAAAAAGTCTGCTTATTTGTGCAGGCAGACACAAACTACAGAAGGTAGTAACTTATGTCACATAATCAAGTAGGGAAGAAACAGTTATTGAAATTGAGAAAAATCTATTTGTATTGCACTTATTTCATGTTCATACTATGAAAAAGGCTGATCAGCCACTGTATACACACAGACAGTGGCATGTGGAATGACAGAAGTCAGGCAAAGACAGTAACAAAATGCCATTACTGCATGTCCTCAGGTGGAGCTAAGAGCAATAAATCAGCATATCATTTTTTCTTGGTGAAGGGCTATTTAAAGAAAAACCTGTTATGTATCACAAAACAAATTAGATTCTTTGCTTAGCATATGGATTTAGGTTTCCACTTCATTTAAATTCTGATCAATATTTAAATTCCTATTTTCAATCTAACCAAAGAGCTGCTTCTAGAATATATATCACACAAAACTTGTCCATCTCCTCACAGTCTCTACAGTTCATAATTGAGGAATGAACAGCTAAATCATACAATTAGTTGAATTTCATTGTATGGGAAAAGATGAAAGAAAAATAAGTTACTGGGAAACTGTAATTTTAAAAAAATTAGACTATGCTAAATTAAAGAGAAAATGTCAAATAAAAAATATCAGTGATGATTGGGAAAGCTATCACATGAGTCTATTAATAAGACATGTAACTGAAATAAAAATGGCTAAGACTAAATATTATAAAGTGAATGGATTAGAGGAAAAACCGCTATAATTCCAAAAGGTAGAGATGTAAGCTAAAGAAATAACTAGTTGTTTTAAACATCAGAGAATAGGCACTGGAATTATTGAGGGTGTAAAGAGAGTATACTGATGTGAAAATAAATTTTGGGAAAACGTTACTGCAAATATTATAGCAAGCTATTTTGTGGTTATGAAAATAAAGATTAAAAACAGCTTGTCCTGATTTCAAACTGTAAGGAGTTGTTGCCTCCAAGGTTATACAACTAGCAATCCCACACAAAGCATAATTAATCATGAAAAATATAGACCTTTTTGGGAGAAGAGGAGGGATTGGTGTAGAAAAAGCCACTGAAACTAGTAAGTACATCCCCCTCTCTCTGAGCAGCAGACAGGGAAGTGGAAAATGTAGTTCTCTGACAGATCAAACCTGTGGAGCTCTACAGCCCAGACAATTTAATAAGCAGCATATCCACAAGAAGAAATACGGTGTCTCATAAACACCCAGCCCCAAACTGGCCAAGAACAAAGGACCAAATCCAAATTCCACATATGAAATTTTCTATGGCAAATAGTCTATATCTGTCCAGTGTACAAATAGGATTGTAGTTCTCTTAAAAGTAGTTCTCCTTCTTTCTATTCTTCACAGATTATTCCATCATCTGTTGCCAATACAAGTTAGATCCTAATTTGGTTATTCTCATCAGTGGATGGAGGAAAGATGAACCAGCAACTTCACACTGTTACAAATTAAGAAAATCTGGAATTATTCCCGGAGATTCTACGGGGGGAGGGTTATGATCTTGAAAGAGTTATCCTTTCTATACTGCAGATTGTTTTATAGGCAAAATCAAGATTTCTCACTTCACAGGCCTGCCAACAAAGGATGATTATGCTATTGTGATGAAAAAAGACAGATGTACACTCAAGATAGATGCTAAGCAAAACGTCTTTGAACATGAATTCATAATCTTCTGGGGGGATTTCACATGTGTATGGATAATTTAAATATTAGTTATTTAACTAAAGGGAGCTATTTCAATCGTGTTATTCATATGAAACAATTTTTTTGTGATGGGACCACTTTTAAATCCTCTGGTTTACATTTTTTATATGTTGGGGTTTTGTTGTTGTTGTTATTATTATTATTATTATTATTACAACTACCAAATTCACAATCTGTAGAAAAAGCCAACAGTGCAATGGAAATTATTACCCAGACCATTGAGAGCAGAAAAACAAACTTTTCCAGATAGCAAGCATTATTAAAAGATGAAAAAAATAGATAGAGGGAAGAAGTGAACCTGAGCAGGTGTTCCACTTCTGCATGCAACAGAAATACCAGGAATAAAATTATTAAATATATGCCCAGAAGGTGTGGTGCTGAAAAGAGGATCCATGACTAAATTTTTTTTTCCCTGGCTTTTACAACATAGTTTTAATTTTTAATATCCTCAAGAAATACAGCTTCATTAAAAATATCCTATCAATCAGAAACTGTCTCACAAAATATCCTCCTTCTTTTCAAACATCACCCTTCAGTCTTACCAATGTTTCCTGCCCTTGTGATAAAATTGTCACCTAAGTTGTGACAATTCAAAGTATTTATGGAAATACATATATGGAAATAGATACATAAATTCAGTTAAATTTTTCAAGTTAAATAACAAACTAACAAAAACCTGAAACTGAGGTAACTCCATGGATGAGATTGTTGGCACAACCAAAACTGCAGGACAGGGTCAGCAACAAGCGCCTAGAAATAGAAGACACTAAAATTGGCTTTCTGCCTTAAAAGAAGAATGAACCTTATCAGAGTATGCAGGTAGGAAGGCTGTATTAAACAGAGATGTTGAAAAAGCCCTATGATACTCATACTCCAATACAATCTGTAAATGGGCCTAAAATAACAGCGTAATTCAACTGAAATAAAAAAAATGAATCTCTGGTTACAGAAATACTCATGAATAAAAGAAAAAAAATCTTCTTTTATAATGCTAATCGTGAACATCTAGCATGGCTCTTAAAATCCCGTTCTTACGCATGGAATTGGATAAACAAGAGAAAGAATGACTTTCAATTCTTAGCCTTTGTCTTGAATGTCACTCAGAGAGCAGAGATAATACTTTTTCAACTTCTGCTCTATTTTTTTTTTTTTGTGAGAAAGGAGATCTGTGACAAATTTACAGAAAAAAAGAATTATGCACTATGTAAAGTAAAAAACCTCTAGATATATGCACATGGTAGATAAAACAATGACTGAAGTTACACTGGCAAAGTTAACTCAGCTCTTCGGAAAGAACAATTTATTTGCTATGTCTGTGTCCTGGTTCCTGCAAGGACAGGGTTAATTTTTGCAGTAACCAGGAAGGTGTATGGCCAGGACCAACTCATGCCATTTTCTGGGAATGGGGAAAGGAGTCCCCTTCCAGGTCAAGGTAGCTGGTGGCAGTCAGGTATTCTGGAGCACCCTTGGTGTAATGGTGAGCATTCACACTTTCATTGGCAGTATTGTTGCTGTTTCTTTTCTTATTTAGTTGCCATTTCCAGTAGATGTTTTTTATCTCGATCCATGATCTTTACGTTTTGTGCTTCCAGTTCTCCTCTCCACGCCATGCAGGGGATGGAGGGAGACAGGCAGGAATGAGTGAACAGTGCCTGGTTTGGAGTGGTTTCAGTGCGAACACTAAATTGTGGAGTACCATTCCTAAACCAGCATAGCCAGATTTGGGGCCAAATATGACTCACAAAAGGTTGAGATAACAACAGGTCTGCCCAGAGCAGGTTGGAAACAAGTTCGATCTAAGCATTTGCTGTACTAGGTCTGGAGCCACTGGTCACGGTGTTGCTTGGCCTGTTCATGTGGGTGTGGTACCTAGCCCCCCGTATGTGTTTCCATAAATGCACTATGTGCCCATCATGGTGCTCTTTTTCAGAGCAGGGAGAGGGCTATCAGGATTGCTTTGTTGCTGTACTGTGAATTATCAGTTTATGACATGATGACATCAAGGGCAATGAGGGTGCTTTGGGATGTGTATGCAGTGCTGTTCTCCTGCCCTTCCCTCGGGCACTACCTTTGGAAGTCTATTAATAATCATATCCAGTCTGTGGAGGGAACAGGGGGAAGATGCTTTTCCCCAGCCTTTTACCCCCTTTTCCTCCCTCAAGCCTGTTAAACAGCTTTTGAGACTTTTGTATTCCCTTTGGATGTTAAGGAAAACATGTTCTTGTTGCTAAGTCTGCCAGGTCTCCTCAGTGGGGTCCACACCATGTTTAGAGTCAAGAAAGGGTTTTCTATGGAGTTTATTCAGATGTCTGCCCTGAGGGTGGATAGTCATGAGTGGCATGGATCACAGGAGAAAATGGGTCAGCTTTTGAAGGATTATTCTACTCCAATGGTTTGGAAGTTCAACCCTGAACAACTACAGGACCCTGATAAAGTGGCAGAATATTTGAAAGAAAAATGCTGTGGCAGTTCCAAAGAGGCATGGAGAATACCATTCCTAAACTGACAGCCTGGTTTGTTTAGTCCACTCCTTAAGTATGTATTAAGGAGTCCTTGATGTACATTTAAGGGAAAGTATGGATTACTTGAGCTTTACTGACACAGGAGGTGTGTAAGGTTTCTCTACTGTCTCTAAAACTTTCAGCAGCCTTTGACCACTTAAAGCATCCTGGCCTCTCATTCCTGCCAGTTTATTATCTCTTCAGTTCTCCTGACATCAGTGTTTACTCATCCACACTGTGAACCAAAGTGGAGAACTGATCTCACTGACAGGTATCCAACAGAGAAAATAATAGGTTAGAGTTGGTTGAACTTCTCAGCTACACAACTAGCTGCCCCAGTACACAGAAAAGGAAGGGGAGGAATTAGCAACTGGAGGTGCAGCCTAATGCAGACAAATTAAACCATCACTGCTGTTGGAAAGTATGTACATTCCAAAGCAGCCTCAGTCATCTGGAAAGTTGATTATATGTTAGACAATACCATAGTGCTGCAGCTTACTTTGCTTATTTAATTATTTTTTTAGCAGATGACTTCATTCAGTGTACATCTTTCAACACAATTTTTAGGTTGTGGACAGTGATGAACCATGTAATTTTTACAGTGTTAAGGTATGTGCCATAGGATTATATCGGCCTTAATTAAATTAATAGTTTAGATGTTAATGTTTTAATAGGCATATTATTTAAATGTCTGCATGTTTTAAACACAATTAAGTTGCTTTCAATTTATTTTTTTTTTCTGTGCAGCTGTTCAGTAAACTGAGAAAGAGAAACTAAAAGGAGCATATTTAACAGGCACCCAAAACATGTGTATTCCTTTGATGACTGTGGAACTGATAAATGGACTGAAAACAAAGCTAGGAATGCCTCAGGATGCAGTAAGATGAGCCAAGAAAGTGAAATATATAATCCTTGGGGAAAAGAAATTGTCCTGACAAGAATACATAGTGTTCTGATTTGACCAAAGGAAACTAAAAGCTGGCATTTGCAGAGGTCTAGGAAGAAACCATCAGAACTGTTTTCCCCCTCAGTCCTGAGACTTGTGATTCTTTCATGAGACTTCATGTATTTTATAACATGAAATGCCTTGACTCAGTTACTAGATTTTTTTAAACTTTTCCTTTTAAAGCCCAAGGCAAGATGCAATAAATCTTTCAGGACCCTGAAGCATGGTTTAATTAATCAGGGTCAGAAGTAAAGGTACCTGTTAACTATTGAGTGATGGGACACATTCTTCCTTCACTGACCCCTTATTTGTCTTTAAGAAAACTGCCTAAAAGGAAGCTTAAACATTCAGCTGAGAAATTTTATTGTCTTTATGTATGCTTATTGAAAATAATAATGCACTTTTATACAATTTTCTAACAGACATTTTTATAAAACCTACTGTTGGGGAAGATGAAACAGGAAAGCCTTATAAATATGATTGCCTGGCAAAAAAATGCTAAGAATACAGAAACTACAAGCGAGATTGAAATGAAAGCATGCTTTGAGATACCAAGCCTTAGTTACTGAACAACTGGAAAACAATGGTATGGCCAGCAGAATGTAATCCCCTTTTAATTAAACAATACCCTATACTGCAGACCCTACTAATGTGGCAGAAAGGGTCCAAAGAATAGTTTTAAGGTTTAAAATGTAACGCAGCATGGTAATGTAACAATTCTTATAGGCTGTAAGTAAATGCTATAGGATTTGTATCTTGTACTAGATTGGTTAATGAAAATTAGAATATTCAACACAGAAGGACATTTATTGTATTGTAAAGGAGAGTCTCGTTCTCTTGCCCGTTTTGCTCACTCTTACTCTCTTGCTTTTACCCTCTCTTGTTCTCTTACACTCTCACTCTTTTTGCTCTCTCTTGCTCTCTTGCCACGACTCTCTTCACCTCTTCACTCTCTCCCTCCTGCTTTTCTGGCCTGCTTCAGGCTGTGGCTGGCCGCTCCCAGCAGGTCCCCTGTACCCACACCCTTCGCAATAAACCTCATGCTCTAAGACCTGACTTCAGAGATCTCTCGTCTCCATCCGTCCTGACCGTCCAAAACAAACCAACAAATACTAACAAATTCTACACCTACCAACATTGCCACTTTCTACTCTATGTAAAGTTAAAATGAATATTATCATTTTATATCATAATACTTCTCTAACTAACATGTGGAAGGGTTAGCTGCTATAACATTGGATGTTATACAAACTTCAGGTTATATAGATAATCAGAGGCTGAGCAGGACTCTACCACATGATCCTTCAGGGTACAAATAAGAACAGTTATGGTGTCCTGCTCTAAACTGTCCTTTGGAAAGCTTCCTCTCTCTCCACCAACTACCACGAGAAGTTAGGCAGATTTAGCCTAGGCTATAATTAGCTGGTGTGTATTCCCCCTCAGTACCAAAGCACAGACGTCCATCAACATCAGTAAAATTTCTACTCCATCTTCAGCTAGTACAGTGCAATTTGTGAAAATAGCTCACATTAAGTATTCTGCTATATTGCCTGCTTGGTAGGAAAAAAGAGATTCATAGCCTCAATTGATAATTCCCATTTAAAATTTAATTTTTAGTATTAAATATGTAAACCTGCTACCCATAAATAATTCCCAAATGTTAGTAAAATAATTTTGTGCAGTGGTCTCAGGTACATGATGTGATTCTTGGAGTGATCCTGTGCAGGGTAGCTGGGAGCTGGACATTGATGATCCTTGGAAACCCCTTCCAACTCAGGATATTCTATGATTCTAATTTAATCTTCAAAGTAAAACAGAAAAATAAAATGTGTTCATATCTGGTTTTGGAGGGTGAAATCTGTTTGAATCTCTATATAAAAATGTACTATTTCAAACAACCTGGACAAATATGTAATTGGCCACAATGTAGTATTAAAACTAATGGAACAATATTTGAAACCAAAATAACTTTCTTGTGAAACTAAAACAACTTTCTTGTTACACCTGAAACATCAGACAAGAAAATCAATACATGAAAGTGGATTAATGCATAGCCTAAAATGTTTCATATAAAGCAAAACAAATCAGTGCAACCATCTAAATCTGAAAAGGAAATCTTAAGAACTCTTGGAAAACCAGGTGAGATGAGAAAATATTGAACACGCGCTGTCAAACAAAGAACATAGAGCCTATGTGTAGCAAACACTTGAGCTGAATTTAAAAAAAAAAACAAAAAAACCACTAACATTTTTTACTTGGACACATTGTAAGACTTGGATAGGAGGCAGCAAACCATCCTAGCAAGATCAGTTTTGAAATCCCGATTCCACAGACATTCCTTTAAGTTCAACACCACCCTTTCAAACAGACCCTTTCTTGTCTCCACTTGTTACTCACCACATTGCTCTGAAGCAACAGCTTAGGAAGTCATGTAAACTGCGTCAGGGAACTTGCTTAGCCTGAAAATAAGCCTGTAAAAAATAACTACACAGGACAAGAATGAACTGTTGACATCCGGGCAAGAACAGCCTGACCTGGCACTCCTGCTGAGAGAAACAGATGTAATAATGTGCCATAAAAGAGCAAACAATTGTTAATTGTGCTGCACAAATACAACTGAAGTGCCCAGTTCTCAACAAACAGTTTCTATACAAAGCAAACAGAAAGAGCAACTTTATTTTGTTTCCTTGGAAGAGATCTCATTTAGCAGGCTACAAATGTGGTATTTACTTACACTTCATCTTCTAAAAGAGGAAATACAGTGTTTGTGCCAATATGGTATGTTTCCCACTATTTTTAATGGGAAAACTAATGGCAATTTTTGCATTTCATTTTGGCCTTTCAAGCCTCTAATGGCTGGCATGAAACAGCAAGTTTAAATGGATGAGCACTTTCTTCTGAGCTAAAACTGAATGTTAATAGAAACAAATCAGGTTAATTTTGGTAGGTAAATCCCACACCTAATAGCTCTGCAACCCTAGGGGAAAAACTGGATGAAAATACAATGCAAATTATTCAACTTTGAAGGCTGATTCTCAGACTCTGTAGAAACTTGTCTTTTAACCTACCTTGTGGCAATGAAAGTCTGATGAGTAAGCACAAGTGAAAAAGATCAATAAGTGCCACAAGTTCTCTAGACAGACACCAGAAAAGTTTGTGTTTACACGACACACCTGAAGTGGGTTTGTAATTCATAAAAATGGAGTCCAACATTTTCTGTCACTGAAACTTTCTTCCTCTTCACCCCAGGTTACTCAAATATTTTGCCTTTACACAGAATGTTACCCTGTCAGGAAAAGGAGCAAAAAACAAATGAGGTACATTTTTGATATTTTTTTTTTTACCCATTTCTAAATACATTTTTTGTAAAATATATCAAGTTATGTGGAAATAATACTAATATAAATTAAAACAGGAAAAGGCTAAGATGGGGTGCAGGTAACTAGGGTACAGAAATTGTACAGGGAAAAGCAGAGGAACTCAGGCAACAATCCTTACCCATCCCTCTGGACAGTGAGGAATGATAAAGAACACATTAATTCCCCTTCCATTCTATCACAGATTTTCCTATATGTTAAACTGATCATATATTAATTCAAGGAACTACCTAGATGTACCATTATTCAGTACCTTACATTGCAGTGATAACTAAATCTCCAACAATTTTCTTTCTTCCAACCAACATTCCTTTTTCTCCAAGCACGTTAGCACGTGCTTATTTGAGTTTAGGCATGTATGCATTCTGAGGTTATGTGAATGTATTTCCATAAAACTAAGCTATCAGCTAAGAAAAACACTTTCAAAACTGCCTTAACAGTGTATTCAGGCAGAAGAACAAATAAACAGAAATATTCAATTAATGGCAGCTCATGATGGCCCAGTCCCTGCCTTGAAAGGCTGGGGATGAGAAATCTTATGTCTAAAAGTTTTCAAGATTTTGTTATCCTTGATGCAAAGGATAAGACAACCAAGATATGACAACCCTGCTCATATTTAGCCTGAAGCAATACTACTGCCAAACGGTTATCACCCAAAACAGAGTTTCATACAGGAGAGCTGTATACCAGAATAGAGACCAAGAACACATTTTATGTCAAGCACTCTGCAACTTCATGCTGTATATTTATTTTTCCAGGCACACATATTCAGTAACTACAGCATAATAGTGCCCCATGATGGCTGGTCCCTTGTCACACTGGTGTTGGGAAGGCAGAGAGCTCTCTGCCAGTGAAGAATTCTCACACCAGAGTGATTCTATAATGTCAGAAGTCAACTCCTTTACCACTTTATGCAGCTAAACAGAACACCTGAACAAAGACTAAAAATGCACAGAAAGGCCTTAGTTAAGCATGTTGAAACAAGCAGCAGCTCTGTATGATGCCCTGTATCATTGCTAGCATGCATCCTTCCCTTGTGGAGAAGGAAAGGCAGCAGAAAACTGAGACAGTAACACTTGAGAAAAAAGTGAGTCTACTGTCCTGTACCAGACTCAGCTCCAAACCTGCCCATTTTCACCATTCTGAAAGGATGGGACCTGAAGTTGTCCTTCTGTATTATGCTTTGGCAGCAAAAAGCTGCCTTTTGAAATGGTTATCACCAGGCCAAGTAACTGAGTTGCTAAATGATTAGAGTGAAAATAATAACTGTTTGTATTTTGATGGGTGCATTAATTATCAGGTGAAAAAAAAGGTCTGAGAAAGCAATCTTTTTCTCAGGAGTTACTGTACACTGGTTTGTGAGGGTGTGAGGAACGTAAGCAGCTCTCTGTACAATCATACTCTTTTTAAGTTGCACAAAGGCAAGGAGATGCATGCCAGTATTCACAGAGGAGATCCATCTCTGGACTATATTTGGGACAGGACAGAGATTACCAAAGGAAATTGCAACTACGACAATTCATAGGAGTTATCTAGAATCTCTCGTAAAGCAGGCTGTGTCCTGGGAACACAGGATGCAAATCTCACCTGCTGGTTCTGGAAGAGGCTCACCCATCTGCAGGCTCCTCCCTCACAGCACAGCTATTCCCCTCATAACACAAGGACGGAAATTCTGCTTCATTTTGCTGGGGTGATGCTTGAAGTTAGTAGAAGTTCATTCTCCCCGTGTTTGTGCAACTGAACTGACCCATTCCTGTCCCCAGCAAACTTTCAGGAATAGATGTGGATATTTTACGTATGAGTTTAATAAACGGATTTCCATCCGACATAAACTACCCAACAGAGGAACAGCTTGTATAAAGATATGCACATATCTGCCGTCATCACAGACCACTCGGGCTTTGCTCTCATGGTTACCATGATATCATCACAATCCCTCAGAGTGCATACTGCCTTCTGTCTCACCACGGATGTCAATTATTAATGCCTGCTCATCATAACAGCACATCATCCAAAAATGCTTTTTCTTTTTCCCCATATATCTTAAAAAAAAAAAAAAAAAACAAAAAAACCCAAAAAACCCTCTCTCATAACTTCTAATACAAAAGAACACGTCAAGAAAAGAAGTGTTTCGGATGTCCGAAAGAATTTGCCTCTCCTGGATTAACTGGTCTGCTAATTAGCCAGAACATGAGTAGTGGGTATTTGTCACTAGAGGAGAGATAAGAAGGCAGGTGGGAAATGTTTATACAGGCCAGACAACTAACTGTTCCTGGTGCCAAAACAAACAGGTGCAGATTTTATTGATGCAACAAACATGGAAACAAAACCAAACAAATACACAGTTGATGGGGGATATTTCTGTTCCACAAAAACAGTACCTACAAAGTAAAACAAAAGATGTTCTGTTTCCTGGTGACAACATTTTCAGACTTGGAACTTTTGCTCTATCTTCTGAATTCCAACATGAAGGATTACACCCAGGGGATTTTAAGAACATTGTCCCACAACTATTTTTCCAGTATACCTGAAGGAAATCAGCTGGCATATTCAGATCACCCTTTTTCTTGGTGGTCTGACATCAGATAGCAGCCTGAGATGCACAGCAGTAATGCAGCCAGTAGAAAAGCTACCTTAGCAACATCTTCCCGCTCATCCAGTGGATAGAATACACTGGATTATTGGGGGGTTTGTGGGCACCCCTCCATCACATCCAGAATCACACTTCAAAATAAAACACTAATGTAGATGCAGCCTGGAAGCTTTTTTTGTTTGAAGTGAATCATTTCAACTGTGCCCATGTAACCAATATGGTTCACATAGGAGAGCAACATTAAGGTGGGCAGAGTAGAACTAAACCAGAAGATGCACACCAGCTTATAGTGGTGCTCTGTCTACACAACCAGCATAGAGCTCATCTGGAGCATATCCACCAGCCTCAAAAGGGTACACTTTTGTCTCCAGATCATCAGCACCAACTGTTCTACTCAAGAAACTCATTAAGTAATAATTCCTACTGACTTCATTAAGAAACTCTAACCTCCATTTTCACCATCTATTTTGGACCAAATTAATTTTGTCTCCTTTTCACTGCTTTCAAACAACTTAGATTAGCAATTTACCTTCCTGCTAAACTGTTTGTTCCATATAAGTCAATGTAAAACATTTGTTAAGCTTTGTTTTCAGGTACAAAATACAGCTAAGAGAAATGAGAGCTAATAAGGGTTGTGTGGCAAAACATGCATAGTTATCAAAAAAAGAGATGCAATAAACACCTCTTTTTAAGACTGTACAAAGACCTGAGCTGCTTTCTAAAAGCAGATGTTTGATATGTCTCATCAGAGCAGCTTGAAATTGGTTGTGAAGGTGCCTATAAAAATCATTGAGTAACATTCCATGTTCAAGCCTTATGCATGTTTTAAAAAGCCATGTAAGCTTGAAGGAAGATGTATTTCAGCAATTCTTCCGGCTGAAAACCTGAGGTGGATGGAGAGGGGCAGTTGTTTCACACTTGAATTGTGATGAGATGTGACAGGGTGCTGTCAGTTCTGGGGAGACAGAGGTTGTGTTATTTCACTGTAAGTTACTGTCCAGTTGCATTTCCTGGCCAAAGACAGACAATGATATTATCCCACATATCCAGCCTCTGAGCTGATACTCATCCTGATGAGACCACAAATAAATAAGTAATGGAGAGAGCTGAAGCAATATCTTCCCATACACCTATTACCACAATGGTTATTACTCACAGCATATCTACCAGGCACTTCATTTCCCTAGTCTGGGGCATGGAGAGGCCTCAAGTGAGGAAACTGGGACAATCTGCTTACGCTACTGTGGAGCTTTGTGCATCCACTCAGTGAGGCCCTTTATGGTGCTTGGCTACAGAGAAGGTTAGATGGGACAAGCATCTTCTTTTTATGTTAGAGGAGGTTCATGCCAATGACCTTTAAATAGCAGGATCACTTTTGAAAGCAGTCAAAGCTCCCTTATGCATCCCTGTTTCTCAAAAGCATGTGGTTGTAGATGCAATGTAGGGCAGCTGGTGCCATGTATTTTAACTCCCTGGCTGCCTGTGCACTCCCTTCTGCAACCAATCCCTGAAATCATTACCTGACCTGAACTGTGAAATTCTCTTTGTTTCTGATCTCCCTTCTGCCCAGACATGCTTCCCAACCCTAGAGAAGGGAAGGCAGAAAAGAGAACAGCATAAAAACTAATGCTTCATTGAAGAACATCAGGTTCTGAAAGGATTTCCCTCACTACTACATCATCTGGCTATAGAACAGCACAATAAAAGGCAGCTGTCCATTTCCAGGACATCCATGTGATGGGCAGAAGGAGTTATAGGCCCTCAACTCCTCCCCCCAGTGCAGCTCCTTATAAAACTTATTTTCTCTTGACAACACTGTCCATGAGGAGAGGAATACATTCTACAGAAAAACTAATATGCTGAATGTAGCAGGTGAACATATCACCACAGTATGACCATCTTTTATTTGAAATATTGAACATTGTATAGGACCATCTCTATAAACATCTCTTGATGGTCTCAGCTCTCAACGGAAGTTGAGACCTTTATTTTAGTTTAGATTTTTGTCTCTTAAAATACTGTCTTAGAATCCTGAATGTTTTCATATACTTGTAGTTGTCCTTTTTCACCTTTACAGCTTCTTTATTGCTGTCATTTTTGCTAGAAATACCTGCAAATTTATCAGGGATGAATTGCAATTTTTTTTTTTAATTTGATAATGTTTTTGCTGATTTGAGAAGTAGCAGATCACTAGTTTATTTAGTGATCTTAATGACAACTGTTTTTAAGAGCTTTGACATGCAAGGTTACTGGAATTTCTTATAAGAAATCTTGCTTGAATCTGAGTCTAAGCCACCATACCCTATCACCCTCAACCATTTTCTAGGTTATTCAAGTAGAATTGTGTATTTTCTTCCCCGTTTTCTATGTGACTCTTCCTGTAAACTAAATAATTTTCAAAAATATTTCCTGCTTCTCTTTGTTATTACTGTCTTGCAAGTCCATTTTAGTGATTAGTACATTACATCTTTTTCTGTACTAATAATCTGTGAAGACTCACTCTATTCAAACTATTTACCATAACTGCTCATTTCATACATTTTTTTGAGCAACAATCTAAAAACAAAAAATGAGAAATTATATTTCAAGGCATGCTCTCAGCATGTACCAGTAGTCTTGCAAGTGTTAGTTTCTCAGCCACTAAGTAGAACAGAAAATTGTTACATTAAAATGAAAATGAAATATCTGTACAAAACATATTTCATTTATACCAGCCAGCTCCTTTTCTTAACAGTAGTACTTGAAACATGCATAACTATGATATTTTTAATTTCTTTACACAAGACAGAAAATCTGTACCACTGTGAATAGTCACTCAGATTGCTTTGTAATGCTATAGAAGGAATTCCTTTCTTGTGTTGTGACTAGTGACTATGACAGTGGTAATTGTTTAAAGAACAATTATCAAATTTACTACAGAACTAATAGACACATGAGCATGCAGAATAATAATCTGTAATTGCTTAGAATTTTTTTGCTGAAGTCAATCCACAGAAAGCTTGGGGAGATCTGGACTACTGTTTAAAACAAAAGGCATGACTCATTTGTTAAACTGTCAGGAAGAATCAGGTTGATCTGTCTGTTGTGAAATAGCTCAAAGTACTCTATCTGCATGATGAGTCAAAGTTCTCCCCTATACTTCACTTCCCAGCCTGAAAGATCTGTGATATTTAGCTCTAGGTAAAGGCACTGGAACTCTTTGAAACTTTTCCTTTGATACCCCGAACATATTTTTCCACTTAAATATTATGTTCAGAAAACCTTACCAAAGTACCTGCAATAACAGCCTATAAACCAAATCCGTGGTCTGTGTAAGCTTCCTTGCAGCAGAAGCACTTGAGGACATAGGTGAACACCTCAGCAGGAAGACCTGCTTGAAAGCCTTTTCCCATGGCCAAGTATCAGAACATTCCCTTAGGAAATGGTACATGAAACGGGAATTACAAGCCTTGGAGACTGGTGCAATCTAGATAGAAGCAGATCTGAAACAGGTATTTCACCACACCTCATTCTATGGTCTGTACAAAGACACCTTCATGCCACATCCATATGTCAGCAACATCCTCCTCTCTGTAAGTTTTTCAGAATTCTCTGGGCCTCTCTCCTTTACCAGTTTGGCCACACCACAGAGTTGCAAGTTACCAGCAGAGAAAACCATCTTTTCCCTAGATACTTACCTAAAAATTTCCTCTGCTTTTCATGAGATGCCCTGGGGTATATAGTTTCTGTCTGGACTGAGACAAAAAAAGACAAACACTCTGTGGGGGAAGATAATACTCTGTGAAGAGGCACTTTCTCCCTTGTTGAGCCATACATGTTCACATAATTTATAGTTCTTCACTTATGGGAAATGCAGCTGCTGAGACCATGTCCAAGGTAATCCTAATTACTAACCACAGTTGGAGACACTCACACTTTTATTCCTGTTAGCAGATGGGCAGAAACTGCCAGTGTAGTCCGTGTGGTTACAATTCCTAAAATATTGTGCAAGTAGCCAGAGTGACTAACATGGTTATCAGGCTGACTGACACTCATGAATCAAAAAGTTATAGCATCCACTGAAGCTGTCTGTTGGCAGGCAGGTTGGAAAAAACTAAGATCCTATGGAGACAACTCAGGAGCATCTAATTATGTGAGGATAGTCCTAGCTGGATTGCCATCATGGGAACAACTTTTGTGAACACTGCTGGGGGGCAGAAGCAAATACGTCCTCTTCTATGCCTATTATGGAAATGAAATGTTGAGTTTATAATCTAAAGCTTTCAAAACTAATTTTGTAAGAGGTACTATTATCTTCAGGGAGATATGTTTGCATGTTATCCCACACATTACTGCAAGTCTTTGCCAGACCAAGAGTTCTGTAAGCATTGTCACTTGTGACCAATACGTGGGCTCAGGCACTCGGAGTTTTATTGGGGGTTTTTGTTCTGTACTTTCCAAATCCTATCAGTGCTCAAGATAGTTTAAAGGCAGTATCATAGTTCTTTCTTTCTTTCTCCCATCCAGCCTTCACTTGAATATTTCCACTGACACACAGCTTCTCTGGGCGACCTGTGCCAGTGCATCACCTCTCTACAGTAAAGAATTTCTTCCTAATATCTGATATAACCTACCCTCTTTCAGTTTAAAACCATTCTCCCCTGTCCTATCATTTACATGCCCTTAAAAATCCCTCGTAACTTTTATGCTCTGGAAGGCTGCTGAAAGGTCTCACCAGAGCCCTCTTTTCTCCAGGCTGAAAAACACCAGTTTTTTGAGCCTGTCTCCATAGGAGAGGTTCTCCAGCCCTCCAGATCACCTTCATAGCTTATTCTGGACTCACTCCAAGAGGTTCTTGTCCCCTTCCTTAAGTAGAGCAGGACACAGTGCTCCAGATGAAGTCTCACAAGAGCTTCTCACAAGATGATGGGCAAAATCCCCTCCCTTGACCTGCTCCCTTGACCAGCCCCCCCCACCCCAGGGCTGGCTTTCTGGGCTGCAAGTATGTGTTGTCAGCTCAACCAACACCTATCAGTCCTTCTCCTCAGGGCTGCTCCCAATCCATTCTCCACCCAAAGTGTATTTGTGCATGGTGTTACCCAGGTGCAGGACCTTGCTCTTGGCGCCGTTGAAGTTCATGAGGCTTGCACTGGGTCACCTCTCAGGCCTGTCAAAGTCCCTCTGGATGGCATTCCTTCCCTCCAGATTGTTGTCTGCACCACACAGCTTGATGTCATTGGCAAAACTGGTGAGGGTGCACTCTGTCCCACTGTCCATGTTGCCCCTGAAGGTATTAACCAGCACTCATCCCAATACTGACCCCTGAGAAATGCCACTTGTCACTGGTTTCCACTTGGTTATCAAGCTGTAGCCACAGCTCTATGAGTGTGACCATCCAGACAATTCCTTATCCCCCATGTGATCCATCCATCAAATCCATGTCTCTCCAGTGTAGAGACTAGAATGTCATGCAGCACAGTGTCACATACTTTGCACCCGTCCAGATAGATGATGTCAGTTGCTCTTCCCTCATCCACCAATGTAGTAACACATATCACAGAAGGGCACCAAATTTTTCACACACGATTTAACCTCAGTGAAACCATGTTGGCTGCCACCAATCACCTTCTTTACTTTTCATGAGACATAGCATGGTTTCCAGGAAGATCTGCTCCATTGTCCTGCCCGAGGCACAGAGGTGAGATGGACCAGACTGTAGTTCCCCAGGTCTTCCTGTTTTCCCTTTCTAAAAACAGGAATTATGTTTCCACTTTTCCAGTCAGTGGGAACTTCGCTGGACTTCCACATCTTCTCAAACATGAGGAGCTACCCTATAAGAAATTCTTGAAGACATTCAATTGCTGCAGTTAATAGGCTATCACAGGAATCTCTTGCTATTTTAAAACCACAGAAAGGTGAAAGAAGATCTTGCAGCCTACGATTAAAAAAAAAAATAGCAGATGTAATGTTCCCTCTCCTGAAGCCCCTGCTGTCCAGGAGAGATCTGTGTGGAGTGTAAGAATTTACTCTAGATATGCAAACACACAAAATTACACAAGTCAACTTCAACAAGCAATACAGATGCCGACATCAGAGATTCTTAATATACCATCATTACCTGACTTTGAAGAATTGACATTTTTACTTACGGTCAGCCAGACTGACACACACAATACACACAGAGAAAATCATCTGGCTTAGTCTGATAAAAAAATAGAGAACTGATATTTTCATAGCTAGTTCCATTCATTAACCACCTTCATAACTAAATCCTTTTGTATATTTTTTTATTTTTTAATTTTCTTGCTTTCTGCATTAGATTCATAATAATTTTCTGTACCTTACATTATATATATATATATATATAAGCCTACCTAGTCTAACACCATTACTTAAAAGGAACCACAAGGTGAACTGTAACTTAGAAGTTAATATTTCAACAAGTTTTCAACTTGTTAGTTAGCTCCTAGCAAGAGATACATGCCTGCAATCATTTTACTTTAAATTGGTACAAATACTAGCACTTAAATGTTAAGTTTTATATGCTTTTTGTTACCATTTCTTGAAGACTAAAAATGGTTGCCAAACTAAAACTGTAAAAATATATTTATTCTATGTTTTTCATAGAGTAGAGCTTGCTACTGCTGTGTCTACCATAACTTTGAAAGCATACTGCAACATGATAGAACTTTAATTAATTTTCATATGTAAGGATGAACTGGCATTCTTAGCATACACACACTTATTTGTTGCCACACAGGATAACAGGAGGTAGCAATTATTTTTTAAAATTAGCATTTAAAGCTTTGCTGTTTAGTATTTTGGCTGTAAACCAGAGAGTATTATGGTATGACTGGTACTTTGAAACCATAACTAAAATATTTAAAAATTTGAAAATGACTGTTATAAATTTGAAATTTTAAAAAAAGCTCAACAGAGTACATCAACAAAACTATTAAATTAAATTTCATGTAACTGAATTTAACTTTTGATTATTATTTCAGACTTGAATAGAAATAGAAACAACAAATCACAATTTAAAAAGTGGAGGCTTTCTCTTGGTAGCAGCAGTGATTTTCCTGCAAAATATTTACAAACCAGATAGAGCTATGATCTCTAATACTATAATGAGATCTTGAGATAAAGTATGAGCTTTCCTAATGATGGGACAAACTTGCAAGGATCAAATTCATAAGCATACATTTCTAATGAAGGTAGTATTGGCCTCATTGTATTCCTGAAACCAACAAGATCAGGGTTTGGCAACACTGAAATCTTCAGAGAAATCTAATCAAAATTATCAGATAGAAATCCAATGATCTAGTGATCATGCCAGGACAGTAACAGATATTCTGTGTTTTATTCACACTATGGGTATATTTACTTCTCTACTTCATGGAAAGTGAAATACCCTTCACCCTCTATTTCTTAATTAAAGAAAGGATGACTTTTAAATATCTCATCAGTTTTCAAGATATATCTTTAATTTCTTCTATAATCAGCCCTTTGTGAAAAAGTATTCCCAGCAGCAAATTATCTAATGTCAAAATAAAATATTTTTAAATTATTTATTCTGTATCTTTGTGTCTTAAGTTTTTCAGTAGTTCTGTATTTATCTTTTGAAGAGTTGGAAGGGAAGAAGATATTTGGGATTTCATTTTGTTCAAAAATATGTACACACTGAATTTTTAACCACTATCTACATCAATAACAGCTCGGTTGCTAGGAAAGGTTGTGTTCATGGGTTGTATCACAATGATTGTGGACATATTTGTTGCCATGGTCTTTCCGAGAAAAATTGACTGGCAGTTATAAAGGAAAACACACCTTGGTAAGGTCTTCAGTGTATTCGCATTTTTTCCCATGGATCTGTCTTCTTTTCCATTCCTTCAACCATTTTCATACTGGTTTAGAGAAATATTAAAGATTCAATTTTATATCACTTTTGCTGCAGTTTTACATTTGTCTGACTAGCTACACTGGAGATACATACACAAACATATAAAATACATGTACTTTTTGCTAAATTTCTAGGTGTCCCTAAGTATATTTCACTAGGAGTCCATTTTGCATAGACAAAACCAAGAATAACAGTTCTGTCTGCTTTCTGCAGTGCTCTTCACACCATAGCCAGCTCTCACTAAAAGACACAGTACTGCATGTATATGCCTTAGGGGCAACACTACTCTTAACACCTCTAATGCTTACTACTGCACTAAAGTAAGGTTGGCTATACTTCTCTGCAGCAGGCTCTGTATTTTACTCCAGTCATACAATCTCTGCAATTGCAAGCCTAAAAAAATTGCATTTTTTTCTCTCAATAAGAAGCTGACATTTTCCCTGATTAGTGTCAGTCTATAGTATTGACTTTTTTGTAGTGCTTTAATTAATGTGTGCATTGCAAACTCTGATCCCATAAAATATTGGTAGAGGTACATGAAATGGCAGTGCTTAACACACAACCCTGACTGCCACTCCCATTTTCTGCAAAGGTGTAGGGGAAAGTACCTCTCATAGAGAAATCACAGGTGAATAATTAAATGCTGGCAAACTCCTGGTCTGCACCTTAAAGTGAACACAGTTGACTGTGTTGCAAACACAAAAAGAGTCAACCCAGACTTACTACCAAAGGTCTATATACAAAGGTCTTGTACATAGATTCAGTCTTAAATTTGGAGAGGTGAGCAAAACCAAATCCAATCTAAACCAAATAGCAACTTCCACAATTTTAGGATAACTAACATTTGATCTAAGTTCTATTCTCAGTCTTGAAGAGCAGCCAGAAGAACAGAGTTTAACAATAAAGCCAGAAGAACACACACATTCCCCCAGAATATTCCCCTGCAAAATATCTGCCAGTCAGATTCATTGATGTGAGACTAGAATGGAGAAATCTGTGGGTGAAAAAATTTGAAGACTTCAAAAGAGATTCAAACCTATGTTTTACAGTGTTTCCTGGCCACTGTGACAAGGTTTTCCACACAAAGGTCAAATGTGTTCCACATGATTCTTCTTACCAACTGTGTAGCAGTTAAGTAAGATTGTGAACATGACCCTAGAGGGTGGCAAGTAGGATATTTTCAGAAAAAAATGTAATCTGTTTTGGAAAAAAATGTCTCCCAATATACATATAAGAAGGATTTGAGATTGCTTGCCAACTCACAGTGCAAGACCATTTATTTTCACTGTCCTTTGTCACAAAGTTACTGAGAGGTAAGGAGGCAATTACTGTGGGATAAAAGTAATCTGAAGAAGACTACAGAGAACTTGGTGCAGCACTGTACGTTTTGGAGTGTTCCTAAAGGCTTCACACTAGGACAGCTCAGCTTAACAACAACAAAATAGATATGTCTTACAGTTAAACATAATGAGAGAAAAGTTTGATTTTCTTTGGAGCATTTTAAAATTTCTGTCAATTGTCTGCACTCCCCCAGCGCAAGCAGGTAAGAGGAGTGTGTGGGGGCAGAAGAGTACCCACTTGCTGGAAGCTGGGTAGAGTGAGAGCAAAAGCAAAAAATACCAATTACAATGCAATTATTCCTCAGGCATGACTGTACTGGAGTTCTACCCACTCACCAACTGCCCATGTCTGTGGGTTGTCTCTAGTTTAGTTTTACTATAGTTAAGTAAATACTGTATCACTTGTCGTTCAGATAGATGGCATGAATTTAACTACTGTACTGTTTTCTCCTTGTTATTTTAAAAGACATGTTGCCTTTTTTTTTTTGCTTGGAAGACAGACAAGTACAGCTAGTTTGACAGTACAAGACAGATTTATCACTATAGACCCGTTTGTTTTTTTAATACCTAAATAGAAGTACAGATAATTCCAACATGGATAATGTGCTATTTACAAAGGATGTTGCAGTAGGCTGAAGTTACTCCAGAACTTCCTCCCACATCCAGTTATGTTTATTAAGGCTTGAGTTATTTTAATTGTAATAACCTCAGCCCAAATGAAAGAGTTTTGCAGAATAAGGTTTAAATTTGTTAGAGAGTCCTGGGAACACTGTAAAAGCCAAAGGCAACTCTTAGGCAATGGAGCTAGATTTTAAACTGAGAAACACAGGAATTTCTCTGATATTGTGGAGCACTGGACCACCAGAATAGTAGAGAAAATTAAAGACCATTAATTTTTCAGCCACAGAGACAAAAAATAGACTCTGTTAAAAACAAGCAAACAAACAAAAACAAAGGCACAGTGAAAAGGAAGCAGTGACAAGTCACTTTCTTCCAAGAACAGAGAAAGGCAGGAAACTATAGCACTTCATTTGTGATCATTGTCATGGTTTAACCCCAGGTGGCAACTAAGTACCATGCAGCTTCTTGATCATCACCCTCACCTCCAGCCCCCTGCCCAGCCCCACAGTGGGATGGGGAGGAGAATTGAGAAAAAAAAGAAGTAGAACCTGTGGGTTGAGATAAGAACAGTTTGATAATTGAAATAAAATAAATTTAATGATAACAATTCTAATGAAAAAGGAGACAACAAAATGAGAGAGAGAATAAAACCCAAGAGAAACAAAGGATGCACAGTAATACCATTACTCACCACCTTCTGACTGATGCCCAACCCATCCCCAAGCCTTGATCTGTGGCTCCTGGCCAACTTCCCCCAGTTTATAGACTGAGCAGGGCCTTCTATGGGTGGCACACCCCTTTGGCCAGTTTGGGTCTCTTGTCCCAGCCACGCTCCCTCCCAGCCTCTTGTGTACCTGCTCACTGGCAGGGCATTACACACTGAAAAGGCCTTGGCTGAGGGTAAGTCCTACTTAGCAACAACCAAAACATTGCCATGTTCTCAACATTATTGTCTTACTAAACCCAAAACACAGCACTGTACCAGCTACTAGGAAGACAATTAATTCTACTCAGTAGAAACCAAGATAGTAATTCATTTGCATGATCATCATTCTGTGGGAAGAACAGCACCCCTTCCTTCTCCTGTAATTTCTACTCAAGAAATCCTGTGGATTTTTTTCTTTTTTGATCCCCTCTATTACTTCATAAGAAGTTATATTAGGCTTTCAGAAAACCTGTAAAAGGTATTTCTACTCTAGTAATGCTCAGTGTTTTACAAGGTGCTTATAAAAACATAAGGACAGTATCTACTAGACAACAATGTCATCTGCTTAGCTGTGAGGATTAAAAAAATCAGCATGCTACAAACATAATGAGCACACAGTCATTTCAGTAGAACTTGGTGATGTCAGATATGGTCTTTTGAAGGTCAGCAGTTCAGATGATCTACATTATTACAAGTAAAGGACCAAAAGTTCTTCCATCTGCATAAAATGTCCCATAAATTATTTTGTTAACCTTTGCAAATAATTTTAAAATGCAATGTGTTTCAGTGATCCACCTCAAGGAAGGAGAGGTCCATCGTTCAGCAGAAGGATGCAGCCTTATTATTCACTGTGTTCTAATTATTTATAATTGTAGATCTACAGTGAAACCTAATTTTTTCACATAGATTGTTCAAGCAGATATTTAATCATTCTCTTAAAAGATAGCTTTCTGATATATGTATATAAAATCATAGACTCATAGAATTCTTTGTGTTCGAAAGGACCTTAGAGATCTTCTACTTCCAACCCCCTGCCATGGGCAGCAACACCTTGCACTGAATCAGGTGCTCAGAACTCCATCCAGCCTGGCCTTGAACACTTTCAGGGATGTGGCTTCCACACCTTCTCTGGGCAAGCTGTTCCAGTCCTTCACCACCCCAACAGTACACATTTTCTTCCTAATATCTCATCTGAACTCTTTCATTTGAAGCCATTCCCCCTTGATCTGTCACTCCAAGCCGTTGTAAAAAGTCCCTCTCCATCTTTCTTGCAGGCTCCCTTCAGGTATTGTAAGGCTGCAATTAGGTCACCCCAAAGCCTTTTCTTCTCCAGGCTGAACAATCCCAACTCTCCCAGCCTTTCCTCACAGGAGAGGTGCTCCAGTCCTCTAATCATCTTGGTGGCCTCCTCTGGACTCACTCCAACAGGTCCATGTCCTTCCTGTGCTGGAGACCCCAGAGCTGGATTCAGTGCTTCAGGTGGGATCTCATGAGAGTGGAGGAGAGGGGCAGAATCCCCTCCCTGCCCTGCTGGCCACAGTGGTTTGTTTTCAGCCCAGGACACATTTGACTCTCTGGGCTGCAAATGCACGTGGCCAGCTCAAGTCCAGCCTCTCATCTACCAGCCATCTGTCTTCCTTTTCGTGGAAAGGTCTGTAGCTTTAAAGATGAGGCAATTCTATGCTTTTTTAAAATTAAACTTTTTCAAACGAACCAGTTCTAAGACTGGGAAATGAATGTTATGATGACAGGTACATTTTGAGATTTTTTAGCTTTTAGCATAACAGGCACACATGATGCTAAATAGGTTTGGAGCAGAGATTCTGGTACAAAACCAGAAATGAGCATAAAATGTCTGAGGATTTCTAGATATGAAGGTGAAACATTTTAGCTTCTCCAAAAAGCAAGGAGAAGACATGTCAAGTGGGGAGGAAAAAAAAAAAGAGAAATATTGCAAAATATCTACATACGTTAATATTAAATAGAACCATATTAAAGTATAAAATAGAAGCTATCACAATAAGAACTAAGAAATAAAGAGGTACAGGAAGAGAAGAGAGAAGAAAATATGTTGGAAAAGAAGAACAACAGAGAAAAACCATCACAGTGGGTGGACTTGATTCCCTTTTAATCAACATACTGAAATCTTCCTTGCAGCTGACCAGATGAGAGATTGTCTGTCGTAAGTAAAGCTTATCTTAAAAGGCAAAGCTAAAACACTTTTGTTTCCACTTATTATAGATATTAAAAATAAAAAAATTTTAAAAAAGAAGAAAAAAAAGACAAAGAAGGTAAAAGAAAAATTTAAAAGTGCATATCATGACAGAATTCATGTCAGACTAAGCAAGGGGAAGAAGTTATACAGGTATGTCAGCATGTCTCATTCATGCAGCAAAAAGGTTATATTTTGGCCTTAGCACTGATCTTCTCAACTGCTCTTTCCATCATGTGAGTCATATCAGTGGTATAGATCTATTTTTTTAAATATTTATAAAAACATATTCAAAAAATTACCATCTAGAAATTATCATCTTACCTATTGTTGAAGACATTCAGACAGGATTAATGTCCTAACCTAGGAGAGTTATTATTCACATGTATAAATGCAACTTAGAGCACATGTAATAATTTCTGAAAATTTATTCATATGCTTGACCTTCAACAAGCGTTTACCACAGACAAACCTAAGCCCCTATGTATTTCTCATCCTCACATCACTCTATTTGTGCACACTGCAAACCATCAGCCACTTTACTACTGATATTTTGACTATTTGATGTAATGTATTGGGTCCTTTTTTGGCCATGCTCCTTCATCCTGTGAATTTAGGGAAATAATTTCGATTTGCACTTACGCTAGCCCACACTGTAGGGGAAGGTAGCAAAGAAGGGTTGGCCAGAAACCCTGATTGAGCAGTACTCTGGAGGCAAAATCAATAATATCTGAAATGACAAATGAGGAGGCATCTAAGTCTAGAAAAATTCTGTTGTGCAGAGTACATGCAAAAACGTGCATGTGAAGAGGGTGTGGACTTACCCGTTAGCTGGGCTGTAACTAGTAGTGATTCCTTCCCACTACAGAATCGACATCTGCAGATCCTCTCCTGAAGGCAGGTACCCACAGACTGCTCTTCAGGGCACAAACAGGAACCAGGCAGCATTACAATGCATCTCTCAGGTTTTGCAAAATATGATGGTTAGAAACCTCACCCACTACTTAACACACTCAGGTCCAGCTGCCTTCATGAGTAGTTGCATCAAGTCTATAAGAGACTTTAGGTTTCAAAGACCTTGCAATTATTCACAGAGCAGTTATCTGTGTCTTGGTGAGACAAACAGCAGGTAGTTACTTGCACATGTAATTGCTGAGAAGGATCTGGGCAAAGACTACAGCCAAATCCTTGTTAACAGAGAAAAACATTGACAAAACAGTGCTTTTACTATTATTCATTGTTAGTGAACAAAAATATTTTAAAATCAATAGCCCTTTTGAGTTGTACTAGCCAGCAAAAAAAAAAAAAAAAAAAAATGAT
>VZRZ01008454.1:2587014-2597560 GCA_013398175.1 Climacteris rufus | reverse complement strand
AAAAAAAAAATTGTTTACTGCCCAGAGGCTGATACTCTGAGTAAATTTGAAAGTCCACTAGTTATTTTCCAAAAGGGTTGATGAACAGTGAACTGTAATGAGTTAAAATCATCAATTTTAATAATTTACTGTATTAATGAGCTTTAAAACTATATAATTATGCATATTGTAGTAGTCAATACATATATACATATAGATGTCTAAACAGAAAATGTGATTTCTGTTATCTACAGATAATCTTATAATTCAAACATATAAAAGATGATGTGTTGCTTCTTCTTGTCACACAGGGCTTTAAGGTTTAAAATAATTTAATAAAGGTTTCTGATGAAGCTGGAATAGTTGGTGACTCATAGGTCATCAGTGGGTGGCAGGTGAGAGAAGGGAAAGCCTAAAGCAGTTAAGGTTTTAATGAGACACAGAGCTAGTTTTCAATTCAGAACATTCTTAGTTATTATTTTTCCTGTTATTTTAACCAATACACAATTTTAAATATATTCTCTTTTCTCAACTTTTGCTTAGTCTAATTTGTTCTTTCCCTTTTCTCCAGAGTGTTTCTAAAAAGCAAGAAGATTCTATCAGTTTAAAAAATGAAAGCATTAGTAAATACAGTGACATTTTAGCCATAATGTTATTCAGTTATCAGTTTTGTTTCTTAAGACTTCATAAGTTTTGCTAAAAAAAGCCTACTATTAAAATATCATAACTTTAGTGATGCATCTTAACTTATTCAGCATGTATTGATTTAGAATTTAACTTGTGAAGAGAAGCCAGAATTTGACAAGATTCCACAATTTCCTAAGTAAATTCAACTGAACGTGTTAACCATTTAGTATGTCAAGAAAACTGTTTGCACCAGTTTAGATGGGATTTCATGACAGGACCAGGAACCAAACTTTTGGAGGTTGTGTTTTAACATATGGGAGGAAACTACCCAAATTGCCCCAAATTGCATCCCCAGCTGAATTGCTGAAGATGATCCTTTTGTCATTTGGTTTCAGCCCTAATCTCATGATGGGGTATCTCTCCTTCTCTCACTGTGTGGATGGGAGGCAGCCATGTCCACAGCAAGTGTTCCTTTGGAGAGGATAACAACCCTCTGTGTCAGTTGGACTGACTGAATAACATGAGTGCAAAGAACATCCAGCATTGTCCCCAATGGCAAATAGAAGCCAAAGATAAAGTTAAGAGAGTTTTTGACTACATTAACTTCTTTGAGCAGCTCCTAATCTTCACTTTTCATAGGTTTGTGCTCTGCCATGGGGAAAAAAAGCCTGGCTTCACTTTTTTCCCCCTCGAAACATGTATAATCACTGTCCACTGGCAGATTTATTTACTTCTCATTTTAAAAAACTTAAATAACGTAGTTCTGGTATGCTCCATTCTTCTTTCACTTTTTTAACTTCTCCAGTCTATTCTGTTATTCTTCACCAAAGACTTAAAGGAGCTAACATGACCTCTCCTCTTCACACACAGGAGCCTCTTGTGCTCAGTAGAAGGAGTGGAGGACAAATAACTTACACGGCTCACAGTCTGCCAAAATCAAAATTACTTCACTGAGCTTTTCATTATCACATAAACTAAGATTCAAAGCAAAAGAAAGTCTGAAGATCTGTCCACACACACCTCTCCATCCCTTTTATTTTCACAAAGTGAAGCAGATGCTGAAATTGAAATCCCTTTGGCTCAACTCTCTGCCTGAGAGTCTAGAAAGAAAGCATTCTCTCACTTTCCATTTGCATAGGACCGTGATCTGCCTCAAATTCCTCAGTTTTTATCTACATCTAGAAGACACATGGTTTCTTATATATGCTCTAAATAAGAGAATAAATAGTGTTTCTTACCATGGTGAAAGAAAAAAGCCAATTGACTGCCAGCCCAATAGCAAAATAGAACCTTGCTAAACTCTCCAGAGCATTCTGAGAACTGACAGCAAAACTTCCTTACTGTGTTCTAGCAATTCATAAAGGAACACCCTGATTCTGCAGCAAAATGACAGTTTGATACTGAATTCTCCTGCAGCTTCAATTTATCTTAGAGAATCTCCACAGCATGTTGAGTATCAACCCCAAACTGAATAGAGGCAGAGGATTATTATAATCTATAAAACTAATCTAATTATTAAATCTAACTCAAATCTTGAAAATAAGTAGGATTTAAAATCAATGGCTCATAATTCTTATTCTATTACTAGCAGCCACATGAGGATTCCATTCCAGTGGCCACACTATGACTGCTTATTGTCATGTTAGTGCATTGAAAGAAACAAGCCCATTATATTGTAACCAAAGACAAGAATATTCATTCTCCCTGAGCTTCCACATAATCATCCTTGTTGTCTGAAGGCAAACATTAATGAACTCCATATTTTAAAATCTCTAATGTGAAAGCTGTCCTTGGTCAATTAGAATGACCCCAGGCTCTACCTGCTATTCACATCAGTTTAGCAATCTCTGTGCACAGTATTTCATAAAGACCTTAGGAGCAGTAAAAGTGATTTTGTGCCTCTTGATTTTATTTTCTTTTTCTGCAGAACTCACATTCAGTCATTTTAAAGAATATGTTTTCCACATAGCTGCTTCTATGCATGCACAAGTGTCTTATGAAGGAAACAAAAAGCTGTTCTCCAACACAACAAGGTAGGATGAGGGATTGCTTTGACCTGGATTTCATTAACTAAACCTACAAATAATTCAATGACTATTAGTATAGATTCTTTTTAAATGTTATTAACCAATGATTTGCTATTCTTCATGGCACTCTACCAGGCAAGAAAAGGAAGACAGCATTTTACTAGGTATTACACACAATAAGAAAGAGAGTTCTTTCTCTTCTAAAAAATAAATTGTTGGAAATTTTGAAGAGAAACAAAGGAATTAAACAAGAAAAGGAAGGGGTCAAGAGTGAAACAAAGCTGTTCAGCATGACAGGTGGCTATCTCAGTACTCCACGGACTTTGTTTTTCTATGCATGACAGTGGAGAAGCTCATTGAATCACAAATGACTTACCATGACTTTCTGTGAGATTAGAGTGAGGCCCTTCAGAAAATATGCATGCTGTTCAATTTCTAGGAGATGGTGGCAAAGAGGTAGTTTTGTATGCAAAGACTCAATCAATTCACCGTCCAGTTAAGATCAAAAGCAAAAACCCCACTGAAGAAAAGCAAAAAAGCCAAGCTATATTCTAGATCATGGTTTATGGACAAAATTTATCTAATTTTCTCCCTAAAATTAAAATGATAAATTTAAAATTAGCCAGAAAATAATGCTGTTGTGAAATTATCAGTTGCAGCACATTTAGGGTTAATTAAACAATGTCCTTTTAACTTTTAATACCTTTAGTTTGCAAATACAGCATTTTCAGGGAGTCTGCTGTTACTATGAAAGTTAATAATTTTGTGATCTTATTTATAATGACGTCTAAACATCAAAAGAAAGAATAATGTAATATACAAACTGTGAAGGTAAATTTAGGGTATTAATTAATGATATGCCCTCTAGCACTGAATTTTGTGCATTTGTTTCTAAGACATCTAGAATTTATGCACATAATTTTTTCATTATGTTGCCACTGCACTTTTAATTCAAGATTATTTTCCTTTTTCTAGAAAACACAACTTCCTCTCTCTTCCTCACCATCACTCAGTGGTGGTGGCAAAATTCCCCACTTCCAGCACACTTCAATTGTCTTAATGTGCTTTTACTGGCTATGGATTCTGATCTAGGCAACCACAGACTGTTACACTGAACTACGTAATTGTTTTCCCTCAGGTACAAGCTGAACACCGGGGACAGGGTAAGGAGTCTCCCCGGGTCCTGCTAGGGAGGTCTCTGCACAGGTCCATTTCAGCCCTGCTATCACCACAAGCTCTTCTGTCACCTTGAGCTGGGCTGTATAGCACAGGCTGCAGTATAGCCACTAACACTGGGGAACAGAAAAACAGAAAGGTATACTTGGTCTCCAAGCTTGTTTTCTTCTAGTTATGTTCATCTTTGTCCCATAACTCTCATACAAAGTTCAGCAAGTAACACGGGTTCCATATAATGAGGAAGAATTATACAACCAGGGTAAATCAGCTGCCTGCCAGCAAAAGCACTCTGCAGAGAACTAAAAAATAAAAAGTAAATATCATGTGTGTATTATCTCAGAGCAACAAGGAAACTGAATTTAGGCTTTCTAAATGGTCCTTCATAACACTGATAGTATTAGTCCTCTTGTCTGAACATCTGGGAAAAGGTAGCCAAACCTGAACACTGAACTCAATTTTCTAGTGCATATCAAACATGTTTAGAACCCTTTGGAGACTTAAAAAAATGTGACTCTGTGGAAATGAAACCATAAGTCTTCAACAGGAAATAGGCCTGCACAATGTTGATGTAATCTTTTTGGAGTTCAGTAAAGTCTCACACTATTTGATACTCTCATAGTATTCTTCTGGATAAAATGTCCAGGATACAGCTGAATAAACACATCATGCAATGGCTGAGCAACTGGCAGATGGGTTGGGTGCAAAGGCTGATAGTGAATGGGGTGACATCAGGCTGGTGATGTCACTGGTGGTATTCCACAGGGCTCCATCGTAGGCCCCATGTTCTTCAATATCTTCATGAGCAACTTGGACACAGGATTGGAATGGATACTAAGTTTGCGAATGATGCCATACTGGAAGGAGACATTGATTCCCTTGAAGGCAGAGAAGCCTTGCAGAGAGACCTCAAACAAAGTAGAGGACTGGGCAATCACCAACCATATAAAGTTCAACAAGGGCAAGTGCCAGATTCTGCACCTGGGGCGGGGCAACGCTGGATGTATGGACAAACTGGGGAATGAGACACTGAAAACAGTGCTGTGGAAAGGGATCTGGGGGTCCTGGTCAGCAGAAAGTTGGATATGAGTCAGCAGTGCCCTGGCAGCCAGGAGGGACAGCCCTGTCCTAGGGTGCATCAGGCACAGCATTGCCAGCCAGACTAGGGAGGGGATTGTCCCACGCCACTCTGAGCTGGGGCAGCCTCACCTCCAGTCCTGGGGGAAGTTTTGGACACCACAATATAAGAAAGATATAAAACTATTAGAGAGTGTCCAAAGGAGAGCTACAAGGATGATGAAGGACCTAGAAAGGCAGCCGTACGAGGAGTGGCTGAGGTCTCTTGGTCTGTTCAGTCTGAAGAAGACTGAGGGGAGACCTCACTGCAGTTACAACTTCCTCACGAGGGAAAGAGGCGGGGCAGACACTGATCACTTCTCTGTGACAGTACCTGAGGGAATAGCCTGAAGTTATGTCAGGAAAGCTTTAGGTTGGATATTAGAAAAAGGTTCTTCCCCCAAAGGGTGTTTGGGTAGTGGAACAGGCTCCCCAGGGCAGTGGTCACAGCACCAGCCTGTCAGAGCTCAAGAAGCATCTGGACAATGCTCTCAGGCACATGGTAGAATTCTTGGGGTATCCTGTGCTGGGCCAAGATTTCAACTTTGATGATCCTCGTGGGTGCCTTCCAACTCAGAATATTCTGTGATCCTGTGATGGTTGGCTCTTCTTAAATAATGATATCTTTGTGGAATTTGAACATTGGGCAACTCAGCTGATATTTGTGGTAGAAAGCTAAAGCATATTTTAACGTCTCTGGCCAGGCAGTAAATAGTGATTAGTTTGTATTTTGACCACTTCCATTACACACTAGGTCTCCAAAACCATCAGTTTAGCCACCTAGGATAACAGTTCAAACACTGCTCTTATTTGCACAAATTTCTGAAGTAAACAAGACCATTTTTTACCTTGGTGAACAATAATATTATACTGGGATCTAGGAAATGTACAGGATTTTGAGGATCAAGAGAAGTGGCAACAGGAATATTGAATACTGGAGGAGGAAGAAACATCAGATTTCTGGGGGGGTTGGTCAAACCCAATAGGTTCAAGCTACTTGATCATCATTGCAACAATATCCCCAAACCGGATTATACCGAAAATGCTCTCTCTTTTCTGGCAGGACGTATAATCCTATACTTTGTCCAGAGAAAAAGAGTTCCTGAGCTGTAGCTCTTTTGGAAGAAGCTATTAAGTAAATTTAAGAACAAACCTGAAAGTCATAAGTATGTAAGAGGAAAGTGCAGTGTTCTCCTTTCTGCCAAAAAAAAAAAAAAAAGTTCATATGTTATAAAGTTTTTTGAATAGCCTCTGTTGTACTTGACCTTATTTTTTCTTGGACTTTTCTAAATGTCTCATCAAAAAATTATATACTTGCATAGATTTCTAATATAAACAAAGCCAGAGTATTACCAAATCTCACTGCAATTTGATTATAAATTATTAACTATTTACTAGAGAACAGTGTTCTAGGTTTCATTTTTAAATTCTTCATTGCTCCAAATTCATAGTCTTGAAATAAATTTCTGTAATTTTCAGATTCTATTGTTTAAGGAGTATTTCTAAAATGAGAGAAGATGATATAGGGACAGTTGTTCTTGTGTGCAATGAGCCTAAACCAGCAGCTAAACACTGAATTTCTTGTTGTTAAAGTCCTCTGCTTAGGTAATATGCATCTGTTGTTTGTTGAACCTACTGAATGAATGAAACTAATAGAAATTTAGTACAGTATAAAAATTTTTCCTTTTCCTGTACCTCTTGGGAAATGCCTACAGTGATCTCTAACTTCATGGAGTCTTCATTATAATATTATCTTCATGTATAAGACAGGTAAAGTGAAAGACCGAAATTTATCAAAACAAATAGACTTGCACCCCAGCACTCAGACCTTTTCAACTTTCAGCTGTAGACTTAGCCTTAAAATCTAAACATTCTACTGCTGGGCAGCTGGACAGCAAAAGAAAAGGTGGGAAAATAGTTCACAACACTCTGATCTTTTCTCCCAACCTTACTGTACAGATCCAAGGTTTAATTTTTTGCCATTTAAGAAAGGTTCTGCTAGTTGAGAAGAATGCCAGAACAACAGCTCCCTCTTTTCTCTTTCCTGGATATTTCCTTGTCTCCACTTTTCAGTACAGATTTAACAGGTCTGAGCAGTAAAGCAGGTATAGGAGTCAAAACACAAAATTCTCTGATGCATATTGTGGTTTATAATGTCCTATTTTTTCCTTTTTCTTTTGTTTCTGTTCAGAGTACCAGGGGAATAATTTATCGTAATGAAATGAGAGTCAGATCCTGAGATTGTATGAATCAGTACACAACTCATAGCAGTGAATGAACCAAGAGAAGAATACAGTCCTCCAAATCTTATATTGCTTCAAATATTCCTCTGCTGATTTCATTGTTCATAAGCTAGGAAATTTAATTTAAAAATATTTTTAAAGGCTACATTAAAACTAATAGGAATCTCGTGGGCTGGTATCTTTTTCCAGGCTCATTTATTTCTACAAAACTATTGCAGGAATCTCAAACTTAGGTTGTTTTTCTTTGAACCCAGTTTCCTCTTCCCCCTTTCCTACTCTTCTCACAAACAGAAGTACAGAATAAGACTCCTAGAGTTCTTTCTCATACCTTTCGATAGAGTTGACTGAGCTGGTGATAAGATTATCGCATAGAGCTGGAGCTGCATTTTCTAGTTTTGAATCATACTACTAGGCTCTACAGTAACAACTGTAGTGTCTCTTTCCCTCTTACTGGAAAAAGTATGCGATTTAAACATATTGAATTTATCCCATTTCCAAGAAATTGATTTCAGATTGAAGTTTCTGCCATAGTAAGTCTCTCCATATCTGTTGCCAAAACCTCAGCATTTGCTTGCACATTTCTCTTAAGCTGGAAATGAATCCTGAGCATGCAGCATCACCTAAAAATGTTTCTGAGGTGTGGGAGGAATTTCAAGATCTGAAAAAGAACAAACCATGGAAAATGTCTTGAAGCCAAAATATGATGGTAGAATGACATAGTGACTGCATCATGATTTTTTTTTTTTTCCTGGTTAGAGCTGCCAGCATTCACTCTTGTAGAGATTTGATATGTGTTAAATAGAGCAAAACCATAAAGCTTCAGTAAACTTCTATAAAGAACGTAAATTTCTCTTTAAAATTATTCATTCACATTTTACATTGAAATTAACCAGATTTTGATAAAAAATCTCAACCCATCCCAAGTGATGCAAAGGAAATCACTCACCACCAAGCTGATGACCAGCCGCTCCCCAAGTAAAGTCTGCCTTGGAAATATTACTCCTTAGTTTTATTGCCAAGCATCACGGTAAATGGCATGAAATATTACTCTGGTCACCTGGCGGCAGTTGTCCTCCTGTGTCCGTTCCCACTGCCCACTCCTAGCCTGCTCACTGCAGGGGCAGAGTGAGAAACAGAGAAGGTCTTGGTGCTGTGCAAGAACTTCTCAGCAGTAGATACAACCCGGTGTGCTACCAACACCTCTTTGGTCACAAATCTAAACCACAGCACCATACAGGCCCCTAGGCAGAAAATTAACTACACCCAAGCTAAACCAGTAACAATGCTTAAGGCACCACAAACAGTAAGGGTGATTTCTCAACTTCTGGTAGTGTTTTTCCTGCATTTTCAGTGCAACTAACACAACAAACCACAAAACCGCCTGTACTTATTTATATGAACTGTGCACACCTGAATTGCTACCTTTTATCTATTGACAAAACCATTTCACCTGGAAATTGCACATCCAGTACAACTACTGTTCATCTAAGGATTTCCCATTGCCACCAGTCATTGATGAACAGAGGTGACAATCTTGGCAGTCATTCACGGTGCCAGAGCGGTGAGGCCAGGCTTGTGCACCAGGTCTTGGGGAAGGCCATTCACAGCGTTCACTCTGAAGTGTCAACTCTGACTCAGTCCAGCTCATGTGAGAGCTACATTATGTATTCAGAAGTATTTCACTTGCAAGTAAAATTTCATTCAAATCAGTGCTAAATCTTTTATTTGCCTCAGCAGAAGCAGGACTTTACCACAAGTTCTGGTAAAATCCTACCTGGCCTAGGTCATAGAAGCACAGAGCCAGAGAATCACAGAATGTTAAGGGGTTGGAAGGGACTTTAAAGATCATCTAGTCCCAATCCCGGCTGCCATGGGCAGAGACACCTCCCTCTAGACCAGGATGATCGAAGCTTTATCCAGCATGGCCTTGGATGCTTCCAGGGGTGGGACATTCACAACCTCCCTTGGTAACCTGTTCCAGTGGCTCACCACTCTCCCAGTAAAGAATTTCTTCCTAAATTTCCCCTTTTGCACCCATTATTCCTTGTCCTATCACTATAGTTTCTGAAGAAGAATCCCTCTCCGGATTCCCTCTAGGCCCTCTTCCAGAACTGGAGTGTTGCTATGAGGTCTCCACACATTTCTCATTTTAACCTTAATTTCCCTGTATCACTCATTAGCATTCATAGTGTGGTAAGTGTTGTCTACGTGCTTCACTTTCCCACTCAAAAGCGGGCTGCCTGTTCAAGCACCAGAGCTTCAGACAGCAGCAAGATTGCCTGTAAAAAATATTTGCAAAGAAAAGTCTAGACATTTCATGGCTTTGTGTTTTGTGAACAAACCAGAAAACATGTAGATAAAAAAAATCACTAGTCTGTCACCACAGAACATTGATACTGTATCAGTAGAAGGTGACACTAAATCTATTGATTTTAAGACTATTTTTCTAATTATGTTTCCTAAATATTGATTTTGGAGTTTAGAGCAAAAGTACTATGGAAAAGGGAAAGGGGAAAAAATAAAAACCAAAATAAAAAATAAAAAATAGAAGGAAAAAAAATAGAAGGAAAAAAATAGAAGGAAAAAAATAGAAGGAAAAAAACAGAAGGAAAAAATAGAAGGAAAAAGAAAGAAAGAAAAAAGAAAGAAGAAAAAAGAAGACTTTCAGCCAATCAGAGACCGGATTATATCAAAAATTTAAAGCTGCTTACAGGCACAAGATATATTGTCTGAAACACTTGAAAAATTTATGAGCACTGCAATGACCATCCAAGTGGAAAGAGAGCAAGGATGTAACAGGACACTGCCCACTTAAAACTGAAGTGAAGGAAGAATCAAGACCTTCCTTGGAACAAAACTAAACACTGGATATCTGTGCTCTTCAAGTAACATTTACTCCATATCTTGGTGTTCACATAATTCTTTGATGAACCTTTTTTACTCTTTTATATGAAGAAAAAAACATATACTAGGACAAAATTTAGCATTTTGGTTTTTTTCCTCTTTTTTTTCTTTCTAAGTGAGCAAATTTGTCAAAGTCAGGAGAACCTCTGGCTTCAACAAGGGTCTCAGAATTGAGCTGTAGCCACACCTCAAGCAGGCTGGTACTTTGCATATTGACTATGGGGAAAATGGATACTTAGCAATAGTTACAGTGCTGTGCACATTTTTAATGAAAAAAAAAATGTGCTTTGTTCCTAAAAGTAAGGCAGTAGTCTTTCAAAATCTCTTCCTGAACTGACACTTAGAAATCTATTATGGGAAATCTGTATACTTTTATTTTATCATACCACTCACAATTGTTAATTTTCTTCTATTCTGGCGCTTTCCTTTCTTCCTCCTATCTTAGATTTTCTATCTGTTGCCTATAACCACCTTTTT